>VZTA01005801.1:263990-277509 GCA_013398855.1 Mohoua ochrocephala | reverse complement strand
GTGTCACCCCAGCTTGGGCAGAGCCAGCAGCTCCAGTAGCAAAACCGGCTGGAGGAGCCTCTTTGGCCACTGGAGGCCCTGGAGCTGCCCAAAATAGAGATCTGGGAATAGAATAAAGATGTGGGAAAGTGCTGTGAAGGGATAGAGAGGAAATTGTCCTCCCTCGGGGACAGCCAGAACCCCTGGCCACCCAGGACAGGCAGGAGGGGAAGGAGCTGGGGGCTGGCAGGAGGGTGGGGGGTCAGACCCAAGTGTCACCTCCCTGGGCTGGCTCTTGCCTCTCCGTGGGTGTTCTCACATCAATTCTCACCTGGCTCTTGAGGAGCGGACTGGAATTGCTGAGGGCCCAGCTGGGCCAGTCCAGGGGTGCATCCCCCATCTGCATCCACAGGGCCAAGCCCTGACGTGCCCTGGGAGGGGTCATGTCTCCCTTCAGAGGTCCCACCAGGCCTGGCGGAGGTGCAGGGGATGGCGTTTAGGGAGGTGTGGGCAGAGTGGGGCTCGGGGGGTGGCCTGGCCTGGCAGGGATGGGAATTCTCCCTCCCAGCAAGGTGGTTTGGGCTGATCCCAAGGCGTCTCCTCTTGGCAGAACGTGATCCATGCAGGAGCAGGGGACAGCCCCACCAGCCACTACCGCTCCGTTGTCTACTACCAGCAGCGGCACCAGCGCTGGATGGAGACCCTGAAGGTCTGGGGAGCCCCAGGGCGTGGGGCTGGGGCGGGCTGGGGCTGCAGCCCTCACTCCTCCTGAGCCACAGGACCCTGCTGCTGCACGGGGTCCCCATCGGGGCTGGCTTTTTGGGTGGCAGTCCTTGGTCCCTTCTCAGGGACGATGGAAGTGCTGCCAGTGTCACAGCATGGATGGACACCCAGGATGACCAGCAGTGGGGAGGGTCCTGGGAACAGGCACTATTCCTGCCCCAGTGCCCCCAGTTCAGCCTCGCTGGTTGACTGGGAAGGACATGGGGTTGGTTTGCAGCAGTGGACGGTCCAGCACGGCAGCCTGGCACATGGGGAATGGCCTTGTCCGGGCACAGAGGGACATTGCCCAGGTGGGGGCTCAGCCCGTGCCCCCTGCCCTCACCTTGGCACACGCTCCCACGCAGATTGCTGTTCCCATCGAGGACGTCCACGGGACCCACCTGAGGTTCACCTTCCGCCATCGCTCCTCCAGCGACTGTGAGTGTCCCTCGCTCCGGGCCTTCCTCCCCCCGGTCCCCTCCGACCTCCCCTCCCCTCACCCCTGTGTGTCCCCTCCAGCCAAGGACCGGAGCGAGAGGATTTTCTCCATGGCCTTCCTGAGGCTGATGTGCCCCGATGGCACCACGCTGCGGGATGGGGAGCACGACCTGGTGCTGTACAAGGTATGGGGGGGGCACAGAACCCCCTGAAGTGGGGGGGCTGTGGGACAGCAGCACTTCTGGGGCCAGGGTCTCAGCCCCTGCCTGAGCCACCGTGCTGGTGGCATGTACCCAAAGTCCCCGAGGGTTTACAGTGCCTCCCTGCCATCCTCGCTGTCCTTGGTGGCGGGGGCTCCCCGCACGGCGTCTCCAATGCCTGTGCTGCTCCCTTGGAATGACAAGTTTTGTTTGGGGAAAAGGTGATTTAAGCGTTTGTGACGGGGAGGGAACGTCCCCGTGGTGTGGCTGCGCTTCACCTGATTTCACCAGCCCTGGCACTGCTCGGGTTTGCTCCGAGAGAGTGGAGGGGAGGGAAAAATCACTGCTCGTTTGGGGAAAACGCAGTCAGCTCCAATGCCAAGGGTCCCTGAAGGCGCTGCCCCCTTACCTGGTGTCCCCTCCCCGGTCTGGGGCCGCTGTGATCGGAGGAGTGGGAGGCACGAGCTGGTCCCTGCCGCCAGGGCGAGCTCGGGGCGCTTTCCCATGTGTTGGCACCTTCTGGGTTCTCTGCCTGGCCACGGAGCTCCAGTGTCCCCAGGGGTCACCTGCTCGCCCACCCCTGGGCTGCTGTGTGGGAGTGTTCTCTGATTTTGGCAACGTGACCACAGCTCCTCCAGGCAGAGCCACGTCCCTGCCCGAGTCCTGCCTTTCTCTGGGATGAGCCGAACCCCTCCCGCCTGCTGTGGCAGCCCAGGACAGGGACAGACCGCGCTGTTCCTCCCCGAGGCTCCTGCGCATTTGAAATCATCATCGTGTCCCTCCTCCTCGCTTTATTTTTGGGTAAAAGACCCAAATTCTTTAACTGCTGCCGTGGCCCTCGGCGCTGGCTCTGCTCCCCGGCTCTCCGGGGATTGTGCCCTCCACAGCAGGAGCATTGGGCACCTTTGGGACTTGCCAGTGCTAGCTGTGGCAGTGAGATCAAACCTCTCACACCTCCCTCCTGGGTCCCTGGTCCCCTCAGAGAGCTGTCCCTGCCCTGGTGAACCACCACATCCTGCCCTGCTCCGTCCTCTCCCTGGCTGACTCCGGCTCTTCCCGGCAGACACCGGGGGCTGGATTCTGGGAGTCAGAAGCTATTTCATCTTTTTCTCTCTGCTTGCCAGAGGAATGTGAGTGACGGGCTTTTAGCTGCTCAGACCTCTTGATCTCCAGCTGGTCTGAACTCCAGCCAGTTTTCCCTGCGTGGGCTCCGCCCTGGGAAGGAGCACAGGGTTGCTGTGTGTTGGCTGTGTCCTGGGGAGGGAGGGGGGAAAAGCCAGCAGCGAACAGCTCTGTCACCTCCATCCGACCTTCAGCAGGAGGGGTTTCACCCTGCGAGGCTGCGGGCAGGGAAGGATGGATGTCTGTGAGCTACAGCCTGGCCGGCCGGCTCTGGTCATCCCCCACGTGCCAGGCTGGCCAACGAGCAGGGAAGGGTCATTCAGAGCCACCCCAGCGATGGAATATTTTCAGCATAGAGCAGGGGACACAGAAATTGGCTGCTTTGGGGCTGTGGAGGCTCTGGCATGCCCATACAGGTGGGAGACGTAGGGTGACAGTGACGTTGTGGGACCGGCTGTGCTGGACACTGGGGTGGTGTCCTGCTCCACGTCACTGTCCTGTCCTCCTCTTTGTCACTCTTCTCCTCCTGCCCGTTCTCCCGTCCCTGCTGTGTGACACGGGCTGGGATTCGATGTCCCTCCCAGCTGATTGTCCCTGCTGAGCAGAGTCCCTGTGGATCCCCTCAGGGAGCGGCTTTGTGGGATCGATGCGGAGGAGCCGATGGCTCCCAGGAGCCAGAGGGTACCCAGGGGTGGGATGAGGGTGGGAGCCACCCGCCGTGGGGTCAGAACTCAGCCTCTGGGCCACACAGGGGGCCAGCCCTGTCCCCTGGGGCTCCAGGTGTGACCCGTGCTGTGCCCTGCAGGGTGACAGCAAGAAGCTGGAGGACGCCAGCGTGTACCTGTCCCTGACCTCGGAGCGGAACCAGTCAGAGTCCAAGCCCCTCTCCGGCTCCTCCGTCCGCTTGAGCGGGGCCGTGCCGGGTTTAGCCGTGTCCACCCGGGACAGCTTCCAAATCTCCACGCTCGTCTGCTCCACCAAGCTGACCCAGAACGGTGAGTCCTGGTTGCCCGTGGTGGGGGAGGCGGGGCTGTGTTCCCCTCCCCGGTGGTGGTCCCACCCACTGGACCACGCTTCTCCCGGTGTTTGGCTCTCCCGTGTCCATCGCCCTGGGACAGTGAGCTGAAAACAGCGGGAACAGTGAGGGTTCATTTGCTGTTTGGCCACGGTCAGAACGGCCAAGGTTGTTCCTGAGGGGATCAGCTTGATCTGGGAACTTTGGGGGAGCTGCCATCCTCTGAACAGGAGCAGCAGCGAGTGAAATTCCCATTTGAATGCGGCTGCTGGAGGCTCCATGACCTTCCTTCGAAATTGGGGTGGGAATTGGGGCTCTCTGGTTTAACCCCCCATTCCTGGGTTAGCTCAGGGGAGTTTCCAGCCCTGGGCTGCTCTGCACAGGTCAGGGCAGCCGAGAACATTCGTTCCCCCTTGGCCCTGACACGTCCCCCCTCAGCCAGGGGAAGGGCCCACGGGAATGCTGGGCTCTCCTCCCACCTTCTGCAAGGCCAGAGGATGGGAATGGCTCATCCAGCTCTGGCTGAAGCGCAGGGGGCTCGGGGCACGTGGCCTGGTGGTGTGGGGATGTGACACACGGTGACACGTGGCTGCAAGGTCCAGGACGCTGTAGTTCAGCGTGGAGGGGTCGGGGATGAGGCTGCTCCATTAATTCCCTTCCTGCAGCACAATTCCGTCTCCCGCAGCCGTGACCCATTTAAAGTTTGTGCTTTGTGGCCCTGATGTCAGGGGATTTCAGCACTGAGCAGTGGTTGTGTGGAGAGTTCAGGGGGTCCCGGCTGCCCTGGGCGGTGAGGGTGGGATGAGGAGCCAGGGAACAGTAACAGGGGGCTCTGGCAGTGAGTGGTCAGCGCTGTTCCATTCCTCCTGCCCAGTGAACCTGCTGGGGCTGCTGAAGTGGCGCTCCAAGCCCAGCCTGCTCCGCTGGAACCTCCAGAATCTGATGAACGTGGATGGAGGGGAGGTCATCAAGGTACAGCCAGGATTTGCTCCCCCACCTCCCTCCCTGCTCCCTGCACCCACGGGCTCCCCATGCCCAGAGCTGGGTCTTGGGCAATGCTGGGGTCAGCACTCCAGCCCTCACAGGCCTCATGTCCCCCCCCAGTTCCTCCAGGACACGCTGGATGCCCTGTTCTCCATCATGATGGAGCACTCGGAGACAGATGTCTATGACACCCTTGTGTTCGACGCCCTGGTGAGCAGGACCTGCTTGGGTCTGAGCCCTCCCACTGCAGGGTGGGCACTGGTTGGACTGGGGCCATGGGGTTCACTGGTCTGAGCGACCCAGCACAGGGCAGGGCTGCGTTCTGAGGGACACTCTCCCTCCGGGGGACAATCCCAGCAGGATTCAAAGGTGTTTCTCCCACACGAGAGTGATCCCGGTGATGGGACCAGGGCAGGGCAGGGATCAGGGTGGCTGTTGCTCTGCCCAGGCATCCCCCTGCCCACGCCAAGCCGTGCCCCTGCCCGCTGCCCCCAGGTTTTCATCGTGGGGCTGGTGGCCGACAGAAAGTTCCAGCATTTCAACACCGTCCTGGAGGCCTACATCCGCCAGCACTTCAGCGCCACGCTCGCCTACAAGTGCGTTCCTGGGGGCTGTGGCACGGGGAGAGACGGGCTGGGACAGCTGGAATGGGGCTGGGACAACCAGGATGGGGCTGAGAGAGCGGCTACAGGGAGGGACGGGGCTGGAATGCTGGGAGCACCAGTGGGGAGCTGAGCCACGGCCGATCCCTGGCCACGGATATCCCACCCCGCAGGAAGCTGCTGTCGGTGCTGACGCAGTACGTGGAGCAGGCGGGCCGGGGCGAGCCCTGCGAGCACCTCCCGCGCACCTTCAAGGCCCTGGAGTACATCTTCAAGTTCATCGTCCGCTCCCGGCACCTCTTCGCCCAGTAAGTGCTGGCAGTGGCTCCCAGTGCTCCCAGTGCTCCCAGTGCTCCCAGTGCTGTGTGCCAGCGCCCTGCTGGAGCCTGGTTCCTGGCCGTGGTGTCTGTGGGAGGGAGGTCCCGTGGGGGTCCCCGTGCTGTGGGAGCAGTGTCAGTGCCAACCATCAGTCCCAGGGTTGTGGCAGTGGCGTCTCAACCCAGCTGGTGCCCGGGGTGTCACCCACTGCTCCTGGCTGTGCTGTGGGTGTTGGCTGGTCCCCAGGCAAGGCTCCTCCATCGCTGTGAATCCTCTCCTTGAGGATTCTGGCAGTTTTCAGCTTCATGCCGTCCTCTAGATGCTGCTGGACAATGATGGTCCACTGTGGGGATGGGCAGTGCTGTCCACCCCAGGGTGGGAGAGCTCAGATCGCTCTCAGCCACCCCAAATGCCCCACAGTGACCCTGCCCGGGAGTGACCTCTGCCCCAGCACCCCGTAATGGGGGTTTCCAATGAGCTCTTAAAATCCTCCCACAATGGAGATGACAAAATGTCCCGGGCATCTGTGCCCCTGCGTGGCTGGCACCGGGCTGGGAAGATTTCCTGGAGCCCAGTTAGGGTCAGTGGGAGGTGTCCCTGCCCACAGCAGGAGGGTGGAGCTGGAGGGTCTGTGAGGTGCCTTCCGAGCCAAACCCTGCTGTGATCCTGCGAGGAGCAGAGCGAGGGGCTGGGAGCCCCTACGGCTCAAAGGTCAAAGCACCCCCTGGCACCTCCAGAGTCCCCGCAGGACCTGGTTTCACTCGTTCCCCGTGGGCATGGGGTCCACATCCCAATCTGGGTGACGGCACAAACAAACCTCCTCCTCCGGGCTGGTGTGGGAGAGGAGGAAATCAGAAATCAGAACACGACCGTCGGCGTTACCGGAAAAAGCCGGTGACGTTCCTCTTTCGTTCCACGAACGCGGCACCGAAAGCCGAAGCGTCCTGGGGGAACAACGGGGGGCCCCCCACAGGCGGCAAGGGCGCGGGGTGGGCGCTGGCTGGCACTGGAAGCAGCGGGATCACCCCATTCCCAGGCGGCTGGTTTTGGGGGAGTGAGGGTTTCGCCTCCTCCACCCCAAGCCCAGGATGTGCCGGGGTCCCTGTGGGTGCTCCCGCTGGCAGCGAGGAGCTGTGTCGGGGTCCCCGTGGGTGCTCCCGCTGGCAGCGAGGAGCTGTGTCGGGGTCCCCGTGCCCCGCAGGGACCCTCACACCTCACTTTGCCCTGCTCTGTCTTCACCGTGCCATTCGAGCCCTGTCCCTCCTCGCCACTTCCACCCCTTCCCGGTGTCCCATCCACGGCTCCGGGGTGCTCCAGAGCTCCGGGGTGCTCCACAACATCACACCCATCACCTGCCTCTCCCTCCTGCATGAGGACACGGAGCAGATTCCCAGCTCGGAGCGCTCCTGGCAGAAGAAATTAATTACGCGGCGCGTTTGCAAACAGCCCCGTGAATGAGCTTGCCTGGAACAGAGGCATCCCCGAGGACATTTAGCGATTTTATACAGCTTCCCTTTATCTCGGCAATCTCAACATGCAATAACACGGGCTCCTCAGATCCTCTAAGTGCTCTGAACGCGCTGCAATTTGTACAGGCTGTAATCGACAGGAATTGGGTTGTAATTAGAGTCAGTTGCTGCAGATTGCCGGCTCTGGGATTGCCTGTGCTGCTGCTGGAGCCGGACGAGCAGCGCCTGCAGCTTCTGCGAGGAGCCCAGGTTGCTGCAAGGATGATTGAGGGCCCTGTCCTCCACCTTGGGATGTCCTGTGTCCCCTCAGGGCCCCCTCCCCAGCACCCCGATGGCATTGTGGTGACGTCTCTCCCTCGCCGCTTCCTCCCTGCTGGTTCCTCTGGCTGCTTCTGCTTTTTGGTCATCACCGAGAATGGCAAAACTTTCCCTGTCAGCGCTCATTGTCTCCCTGGGGCTCACCTCGTGTCGGGGTCTGCTCTGCTGTCGTCTGGGGGGGGCTGGGGTCACCCCCTCGCAGCCGTCTGCAGTGTCACAGCTCGTGGTCCCCTCGCCTGGCCTCGCACAGACCCCCAGTTCCTGCAGCCGGACCCCCCTCCAGCAGTGTCCATGGCCCCTGCCAGTCCCACTTGTCCCCTCTCTTGTCCCCTCTCTTGTCCCCCAGTGCCCCTGCAAGGGCTGGCCACTCACCCTCTGCCTCTAACCACTCACTGATGCAGCTGGAGACCCCACAGCTGCCGATTGTCCCCCCAGACCCCTGCCACGGGGACATTGCTGGGGTCCCCAAAGGCCATCGCAGCTGCTGGGCTCCCACCATCGTCTGGGCTGCAGGGGATCCTGGGCAGGGTGTCCCTTCCCAGGAACCAGGACATCCCTTCCTGGGAAGCACAGGAGCCTTCCCGAATGAATCGTGATCAGCGTGGGTTTGTCGCAGTCCACGTGGATTTCGAGGCCAGGTTGGACAGGGCTTGGAGCAACCCATGGCAGGAGGTGGGACTGGATGGGCTTCGAGGTCCTTCCCAGCCCAAACCAGTCCATAATTCCAGGATTTCCTTTCGTAGCCGGTGGCTGGATGATTTTTCCTGAGGTCATTCCCCCATCACCTCAAGCACAGCCCATTGCAATGGCTTCATTCCTGCGATCACACCTCAGTTTTCCTGCGGCTTTGCACATCCCAAGGCTAAAATTCCCTCATTCAGTTTGCTCTGGTTCAGCTCTTGAGGGGGCCTGGAGGGCTCAGGAGCTTCCTGCCCAAGTGGGACACTGCTGAACTGCTCTGAGAGGGGTTTGGGCTGCGAAATCATGGAAAAGAGGCTGTTTTTAAAAAAAAAAAGAGTTTTTGTGAGTGGGTCTGTGGACATGGTGGGGCAGTGGCCGTGCCAAGGCTGTGGCTGTGCCAGGGCTGTGATAGTGCCAGGGCTCACCACCGGATCCAGCCACGGATCCAAACATTTATGGAGGAGTGTAATTAATTGGGGTGGCAGGTGACCCCCGAGCAGAGGCTGGCGGTGCCGGGGAAGGTGTGTGGCGTGGTGGCAGCGCGGTGACAGCACGGTGACCCCGGCCATTGCAGGCTCTACGAGGGGAAGGAGGTGGCCGAGTTCCAGCGCTCCCTGCAGCGGTTCTTCCTCGCCCTGAACCACCTGATGAAGTCCCCGCTGGAGGGTCCCACGCTGCTCTCCCAGGTAGGGCATGGGGCGGTGCTGGGAGGGCTCAGCTCTGGTGTGTGGTGGGAGGGAGGGTGCCCAGGCCAGGCACTGGCTGTCCCCGTGCTGGGGTGACACCCTCTGTTCCCGTGCTGGGGTGACACTGTCTGTGCCCGTTTTGGGGTGACACCATCCATCCTGTGTGCAGACCCCCCATGGTGTCAGAGGGAGCTGCCACCCAGTGCACCGTCCCTTGCTGTCCCCAGGGACCCCGCCTTGTGCACCCCAAGACCCCAGAGCACGAAGCCCCTCACTGCACTGGGGCCGGGGTGTGGAGTTGGGTCAGCAGCTCGGTGGCATCGGGCAGAAGCTGTCCTGGCCACCCACGTGCTGAAATCTGGGGGAGGTTCCTGGGGATCGTCCCCATCCTGGAGCTCGTCTGGCCCCGTTCCCTGCATCCAGGACCAGGCTGGCACGGGGGGCTGAGGGAAGCAGGGCTGGATGGGTCTGGGATGGGGCTGCACTCTGCACCCACGGTGTCCCAGCTGGGGGGAGGCTCCAGAGGGTGCTGGGCCCTGTCTGAAGGCAGCTCTGCGGTGTCTCTGCAGGGAGCAGCCCTGAAGTTCCTGCCCTTCATCCTCGAGGATGTGTTTGGGATCTTTGACTCCTCCGCGCTGGGGTAGGGTCCCTGTCCCCGCAGCAACCCCAGCCCCTTGTCACGCCCAGCACCTGCCACAGCCACCTCTGTCCCCGCATCCAGCCCAGAGCCGAGGGTGAGGGCAGGCAGGGGGGTCTGGAATCCCTTCCTGATCCCCTTCCCAGTGCAAAAATGGAGAGTTCGGCTCCGCTTTAGCAGCTGCCTGTGCTTGGGCATGGGCTGAGCCTGAGAACCCTCAGTCCTGGCTGGGTTCATTCTGGGAATTCAGGCGGGGTTTGTGGTGGGCACGGCTGCTCTGTGGGACCACCCTGCCCCATCGAGGGGCTCCCCCCACCCAGCAGCTCCATCCTGACCAGAACCCAAAGCTCCCGGCTTAATTCCTCTCCTGATGGCAGGGCCGTACTGCGGGACTTTGTGGGGAACCTGCTGCCCCAGCGCCTGCTGAAGCAGAAACTGCAGTCCCTGACTCACATCGCCAGCAGCAAAGCCTTCCAGTCCCACGGTGAGAGGGGACACGGCGGGTCCTGGTGGCACTGAGCTCGCCTGGGGACCATGGCACAGGATGGGGATGAGTCCCTGCGCAGGGACCGCTCCTCTGCCTCGTGCCTGGGGCAGCTCCACAGAGGGGGACGATTCCCTCATCCCTGTGCCCCCTTGTCCCCCCCAGAGTGCCGGGAGCTGGTGCTGCAGGCGGCCCTGCCCATCCTGCAGGAGCTGATCCAGGCGGGTGAGGAGGAGGACGCCTGCATTGAGCTGCTCAGCAGCATCCTGGAGGTGCTGTACCAGGCCCAGAAGGTAAATCAGGGATCATCAGGGCAGTGACCTGACCAAACCTCTCTGAATAGGGGTTAAGCACCAATTCCTGGCCAGGATATGGTTGGGGTTCGCTGTAGTTGCCCAGGGAACTGTGGGTGTCGCCATCCTGGTGGAAACCTGCCCAGGATGGGGCAAAACCCTCACGGTTTCCACCTCAGCGAGTTTCTGGTGGGTTCCCCAACATCCACATGAGTGGGGAAGGGGCTTCCAGGCTCAGGGATGACACTGACCTGAGTGGGGGGGATACATCACCGGCTCTGCAGGGCTGGGAGGAAGGTGAGGGCAGGGAGGAAGAAGGCAAGGGCAGGGAGGAAGGCAGCTGGTCAGCGATTGCCAGCCAGCTCCTGGGCAGTACCACACTCCAAGATGAACAGCGATGGCCCCAAGTGTGAGGCAGAGATGTGGTGGGCGCCCACCTGCCCAAATGTGGCCTGTCTGGGGTGGGCTGGGGCCATTCCCGGGGGTCTCAGCCCTGTTTCTGGTGATTGCAGAGTGCAGAGAAGCTGCGAGCGCGGCGCAAGGACCGCGGGGACGTGGAGCTGGTGAGTGTCCCTGCAGCAATACAAAATTTTGGGAATGCACAGAGCTTTGTGCTCTGCCTCTTCATGGGCCTTCCTCAGTTCCTGCCCTTCCTGGCTGCTCTGGCGTCCTTTTTGGGGGGCCTTTTGGAGGTTTAGGTGTCACTGCAGTGCAGTGATTGGCGCTGTGGCAGCTGAGTTGGACACTGTGTCCTGCGAGGGTGAGGTGGGTCTTTAATCCCCACAGCGTCAGGAAGCCCAGGAATGGGATGGAAAGCTTGGAAATGGTGGTGAGATGTCCCAATTCGGGCTTAACTTTTAAACCTGAAACAGCCTTTATGGAGAGCGTGGTGGGAGGCTCTTGGGGGAGGATTCTGCTCTTGCTTCAACCCCCTGTGAGTTGAACTCACCTTTGCCTGCCCAGTGCCAGTGCGGCCATTCCCATCATCCTCCCCATCATCCCCATCATCCTCAGCTGTCCCCATGGTCCTCCCCACCCTCCTCAGCCATCCTCAGCTGTCCCCATTGTCCCCAGCCAGGTGGCCGCTTTGCCAGGGAGGTGTACGGGGCTGAGCTGCACAGAGATCCCGAATCCCATATTTATGCTGGAGCACATTGCCTTACTCTGACTCCAGCTCTGCATCAGGCTCCATTTCCATCTCACCACCCCGATGCCACCAGCCCTTGAACGAGCCGTGCAGTGCCACACCATGCTGGGACACCCCACAGCCCTGGCACTGCCCTGACACCTCTTACCTTGCAGGCACGGGTGAAGAAGCACATCCAGGTGATCCTGGAGCGGCTGCTCCACACGGTCAATCGTAGGGTGATTGTCCTGGACCGGGAGAACCCTCTGAGGGTGAGTCCCCACAGCGCCGCGGCTGCGCCGCTTCCCTTCGGGCCACGCGGGAGAGGCACGAGGTGTCACTGCTTTGGGGGTCTGCGTGTGTGTGACCGGCTCTGCTCCTCGCTGGCCCTGCTGCCGGTACCCAGCAGGATAGGGCTGGATGCCAGGGGTGTGCCCAGCGGGATGCAGGGGAAAGCAGGAGCCGTGCCGGGAGCAGGGCTGGAGCAGCGGGAGCGTAGTGGGGGAGAGGGTGGGGGGCAGAGGTGCAGGAAAAGCTGTTTTGGGAGCAATGAGGGGTTTGGGCTGCATTCTCTGGAAAACAAGCGACTGGACCCAGTGAACCGTCACGGTTTCACATGCCGAGAACGTGTGTGAGGAGCACGCTGGACACACGGCAAGGGAGGCGGGTCAGAGCTCTTCATGGAGCGGCGATGGGAGAGGACAGAGCGGGGGCTCGGGGGGCAGACCCAGGAGCTGCACTGCGTCACGGGGTGGGCGATGAGCGGAGCCAGTCTGTGTTCTGGAGGCCCGGAGCAGGGAATTACCGTGCTGTACCGTGCCACGCTGCGTGCCGNGGGAATTGCCGTGCTGTACCGTGCCCCGCTGCGTGCCGTGCCCGGGGAGCCGTGGGCAGCCGGAGCGGCGGCTCTGCCGCCGGGGCTGTGCCGCGGTCTCAGCGCCGGGGTGTGATTCAGCCGTGACTCAGGCAGGAGATGCATGCGGGGTCGCGCTGGGCTCCATCCATCCTGCTTTTCACCCCCGTTCCCAGGCTCTGTGACTCAGGGCCTGCGGCAGCCGGAGCCGAAAGCGCCGGGCAGCGATGGAGGGATGAGGGTGGTGCAGCGCAGCCCACGGGAGCACGGAGGGATCCTTTGTGTGCCGCGCTCCCGACGCTCGCTCGTGGCTCCACAGGGGCCGTCTGGCAGCTCTCCCAGCACCGCCCGTGGTTCCCGTGCTGCTGCCGCAGCCCCTGCCCTCAGTCGGGGGTCCCAGACTCTCAGCCCAGGCTGCCCCAGCAGCTCCAGCTGCTGGGAAGGGTTAAGGGGACCAAAAATACGCGTGCCGACAGCAGGACAGCGTCTGTCCGTCCCGTTGCTGCTGGGCAATAAGGGAGTTGTGCCCCATGGCCGCTGTCCTGGCTGCAGCCCCCGAGTACCAGGGGCGTCCCTGGCACACGGGATGGGGTTTAACCCTGTGTGCATCTCCTGCTTTGGGGTGCTGCGGTGTGGCCACCAGCTGTGGCCAAACGTGCCCACCCTCCCCTGCCCTCTGTGGCTGCAGCAGCAGCTCGGCATGGCCGGGGCTGGCCAGTGCTTTTGGAGGAGGCTGGATGATGTCCCCCTTACTGAGGTCGGGGGCCCTGCTGGGAGAGCCGTGGCTACTCCCACCACAGGCACTCCTCAGAGTGTGCTCAGACACCCCCCTGCTGCTCTGGGACCCCGGGACCCCAATGCTGAGTTTTCCCTCTCGTGGCAGCCCCACAGAAGCTGGGATATTTGGATATTTGGGCTGCTCATTCCCGTCTCCCCGTCATCAGCCAGTGCATCTTTCCCACCCATAAGATCCCCTGCCCAGCCCACCCTTCCACCCCGGGGGGTTTGGGGACAGGTCTCCTCTCTCCAGGCCAGAGTCCCACAGAGACCATTTCCCACTGTCTCTGAGCAGTGGGAATCCTCGGCGTTCCCAGTTAACCTGCAGGAAGCGATGGCAGGGATGGGTGAGCAGCCCCCACTGTGGGGTGCAGGGACGGGCACTGATTTGAGCCTGGGGTGGGCGGGGGCACCTCAGGGAACCCCGAACAGAGGGGAATCCAGGGAAACAGCCACTGCCCCCTCCTCATTCTCATCCTCCCCCAGAACAGAAGTGCACAGGCGGGAGAGGATGTAACAAAAATAGCGTCTCCGTGGAATTTATTGAATTCTCCTTAAATACAGCCGCTGCTCCCCTCGCCGTTTCCACACCCGAGCTCCCCGCGTTCAACGGAATGGTTAAAAATAGAAAAGCTGGTGCTACCCAAACCCTACCGTGGGAGGGAGGGAGGGAGGAGAGGTGGGCAGGGGGGGTCAGTGCTGGGACGGTGCCCCCGCGCTCCGGGCTCACCGGGCACCCGTGCTCACAGGAACCAGAAGCATTTGCGCCGGGATT
>VZTA01005801.1:236660-248175 GCA_013398855.1 Mohoua ochrocephala | reverse complement strand
GCTCGGCGGGGCGGCCGCGGGGCTGTGACACCGCATGGATTCCCGGAGGAGCGGGAGCTGTTGGGGTTTGATCTGTTTGCTTCCCACAAGAGAATTCCCTGCAAACCCGCTCGTAGCCAGGGCTGGCCGTGGCCGCACGTTTCTTCCCCGCAGCAGTCCCCGGTGGGCTACGCCCCATCCCGAGAAGCTCCCGGGGCTGCCCAGGGGCTGGTGGTGCGAAGCTGGAGCTCTTGGTCACCAGCAGCAGTCACATCCCTCCCCGAACAGTCCGCTTTGGTCTCCGTGTAGTTGGCAAGGTCTGGCCTGGGGCTGCAATGGGGCTCCGTCTCTGCCGGAATCCAGGAGGAAGCCCCGGCAGTGCCGGATCTGCCAGGGCTGGAAGGTGCCTGCGGCACCCGGGGTGGGCAGTGGTGCCCAGCGCCCGGTTCTGCCCTCACAGGACTCACGGCACGGCAGTCTCCGGGGAAGGGTTGGCACCTGAAGCCACCCACAAAGCTCCGTCAGTGACACCGGGGCACGGCAGAGCCATCACTCCTCCTGAGCCTGCCAGGCAATGCTCTTACCCCAGAAATAGCTGCCCTTTCCCGCAGTTTCCAGCCCCGGGCGTGCCTCTGGGGCAGCTTTCTGGGCAGCATTCCGCTCGTCTTGTCTTGCACACTCCACTTGTCTCGCTGCAAAGCTGGGAGCCTCCTGGAGTGGAGCTAAGGGCTCCGTTTGGGACCCTTCACCGGAGACACTCCAGGAAGAACATGCTTGCCATTTTCAAATCCACAGATGGCCTTAAATTATCTCAAAAACGACAGAGGTGCTCGAGCACCACTCTGTAGTTATACCTACATTCCCTCGCCATTATGGTGGGTGCAGGAGCCATCCCATCCCTGGAGTGGGATACACAGTCCGGGAATGGGACACAAAGGGGCCAGGAGAAGAGGTCTGGGGAGCTGGGGAAGAAGGCACCAGGGAAGGCGGGGGTGAACAGACCCCAGGGCAGCTGGGGCTCCGGGCTACGAACTGACTGGAGGAACAAAGACAGTGTCCTGTTCCATGGTGCTGGCTGCAGGACCCAGCAGGGCCTGAGCAGCTCCTCTCCCCCAGAGCCACTACGTGGCCTGCATGGCCACCATCCTGAGCCAGATGGACAAGGAGCACTACAGCACCTACATCCAGGCGTTCCCCTCCCGGCCTGAGCTGATGGTGAGTGCTGCCCCGCGGCAACACCGGGCCCTCTGGCACCAGCGCCTCCCTCACAGCATCCCCCCAGAGGGCACTGCAGCCCAGCACGGCTCCTGACATCTCTCTCTCCCACCCAGGACTTCCTCATGGAGACTTTTATCCTTTTCAAGGACCTGATCGGGAAGACAGTGTATCCCGGTGACTGGGTGGTGATGAACATGGTGCAGAACCGGTGAGGGCCTAGGGAGGGACCCGCAGGGGGATGCTGGGGCGGGTGTGAGCACCTGGGATGCCTCGAGGTAGGTGGACACTGGAGCACGGCTCTGGACGTGCAGGACTGGTGCGCTGGACAGTGTTTGGCTGCGCTGAGTTGGGCACAAAGGACCTCCCACCTCCCCCCCTCTGTGGGACGATGGCGGGCACACCGGGCTGGGCAGTGGGCACGCCGGTGCTGCCCTCACACAGCACCCACGGCCTCTCGCCCCCCAGGGAGTTCCTGCGTGCCATCAACCAGTTTGCCACGACTCTGACCGAGATGTTCCTGAGCAACAGCAACTTCGAGCTGCAGGTGGGTGGGCACTGCCTCAGTCCTGGTTCGGGCCAGGGGGATGAGGAGAGGACCCAGCCCGGTCCCCAGCCCACCCTGGAACTCATCCCTGTGCTTCCACCGCAGCTTTGGAACAACTATTTCCACCTGGCCGTGGCTTTCCTCACCCAGGACTCCCTGCAGCTGGAGAACTTCTCCCCGGCCAAACGCAACAGTATCCTGGCCAAGTGAGTCCCCACCCCGCCTTGGCCGGCCACACCTCGGGTCCCTGCCCCGAGCTGCCACCATGCCACGAGGTCAGGGATTTTGGGATGAGCCAGCTGGGCTGTGCTGCACCCGGAGCTGCAGAGTGATGCTGGCTGACCTCTGTCCTGGCAGGTATGGAGACATGAGAGCCACGATCGGAGCGTCCATCCGGGACATGTGGTACAGCCTCGGTGAGCCACGCTGTGTGGCGATGGGGGATTTTTGGGTCTCCGTGGGCTGGTGACCATCAGCACCATCCCCAGAGTGGCTGTGGGGAGCGGGGTGTTGCTGGTGTGGGCATGGGAGCCTGCGTGGGTGTGGATCTGCCCCCCTCAGCCCTCCCTGTCCTCTCAGGCCAGCGCAAGATCGAGTTCATCCCGGGCATGGTGGGCCCCATCCTGGAGATGACGCTGGTGCCGGAGCTGGAGCTGCGCAGGTCCACCATCCCCATCTTCTTCGACATGATGCTCTGCGAGCACCGGCTCACCGGGAGCTTCAGCCGGGTGAGGGCCAAAGCTGCTCTGGGGGAGCAGGACGGGGTGGGAACCACCCACGCCAGGGGAGTGGCACGGCCTGGGAGTGGGGACGGGAACCGTCTTGCCGGGCGGTCTCCGGGGAGGGGCCGCTCCGAGCTCAGCCCATCCTCATCCCCTCTCGGCAGTTTGAGGATGAGATCCTGCGCAGGCTGGACAGCGAGGTGGAGGGCGGCCGGGGGGACGAGCAGTACATGCAGCTTTTCAAGAGCATGTGAGTGTGCAGCGCCATCCCTGCCACCTTCTCCCCGGGGCACGACCCTTTGCTGTCACCATTCCCGGCCATCCCATCCCTCCTCATGCTGTGCCCTGACCCGGAGTGTGCCACGGGGGAAAGGGACCGGCGAGGAGGAAGGCTGGTGCCTGAACACCATCGTGTGCCCCTTGCACATCTCTGCCGGCCCAGCCAGCCGGCTCTTGCCTGCCCCAGCTGTCACCTCTGTCCCCTTCTCTTCCCCAGCCTGCTGAGCTGCTGCCAGAGCCACCCCGAGCTGGCCAAGCCTGGAGAGGACTTTGTGAAGCTGGTGAGCGAACTCCTGGAGCGGCTCCTGGACTACCGGGCTGTCATGAATGACGAGAACAAGACCTACAGCATGAGCTGCACCGTCAACCTCCTGGTGGGCACTTGTGCCCTGCTCCAGCTCTCGAGGCTGGCAGGGCTCATCCTCACGTCCCCAGCCCCCCGAGGCAACCAGGGCTTGTTCCCGTGCTTCCCCAGGTCCCCAGGGCTAGTAGGACTCGTCCCTGCATCCCCCCAAATTCCCACGGTGCCAGAGCCGACCTCCCCTGGGAGTCACCGTGCAGCTCCCCAGGGCCGTGGCCAACCCCATCCCTGTGTGGGGATGGTCCTGGCAGCACCATGACCCAGAGGGTGGCAGTGTGGGGGGGGCTGTGGCATGTGCCACCCCCGGGGCCACTCAAACGGCCTCGTCTGCCCTTCCACAGAACTTCTACAAGGAGATCGACCGCCAGGCCATGTACATCAGGTGAGCGCAGCCCTGGGGACACCGGCAGCACCCGGGGTGGGGTGTCTCGAGCATTCCCAGTGGGATGGGGTTGGCAGAGCAGCCTGAGGGGCAGAGTGACGGGGCTCTGCCCCTAAACTGTGCTGGCTGTCGTGCCCCACACGTGGGACTGTCACTCCCAGGTACCTGTATAAGCTGAAGGACCTGCACATCAGCTACGAGAACTACACGGAGGGAGCCTACACGCTGCTGCTGCACGCCCGGCTGCTCACGGTGGGCACGGGGGACTCGGGGGGACTGTGCAGGGTGGGCAGCCCTGTGGGCTTGGTGTGACAGGTCCCTGCTTCCTCGTGCAGTGGTCAGAGGAGTCGAATGCAGCCCCCGTGCCGGGCCCACGCGGCCCCCACCTGCACACCCAGCGCCAGCTGAAGGAGGCTCTGTACAACCAGATCATTGAATATTTCGACCAGGGCAAGGTGAGTGTGGCCACCTGCCCCTACAGACCCTGCAGCCTCTGAGCCCTCACAGCTGGAGGGAGCTGGGCTGGCTTAGGGCAAGCCCGGCCCCTTTGCCACCACTGTCCCCTGTTCCAAGCTCCCAGACCCCATCTTCAGCACAGCCCCTCACTCTCCCCGCTGCTGCAGTGGGGCTGAAGCTGCCCTGCAGTGAGCCTGGGCTGCATGGTTCACCCCACAGCCACTGTCCTCTGTCCCATCCCTGTCCCATCCTGTTCCATCCCATCCCAGCCCAGCCTAGTCCTTGCACTGCCAGCAGCCGGCAGCTCGGACATCTCAGGAGAAAGATGGGGTGGGCTGGGGGGCTCCAGCGCTGGAGATGGTGGGAAGCCAAGTCCTGCTTCTGCCCACTGGACCCCCAGTCCCCACAGGAGAGCCCTGTCCCCCTCCTCACGGGGGGCAGGGGTGCAGCTGCCCCCACAAGCAGGATGGTCTCTGCTGGAAGTCCCTGGTGCCCCCTTCCCCAGCTCACCCTGCACTGGGGGGCCCTTTCCTGGCCCCTCTCTTCTCCAGATGTGGGAGGAGGCCATCCACATCTGCAAGGAGCTGGCGGAGCAGTACGAGAGCCACGTGTTCGACTACGAAATGCTGAGTGACATCCTGGTGGGTGCCTGGCTGGGTTGGGGGAGCTGCTGGCAGGGCAGGATGGTGGGGATGAGCTGGGGGGAATGGGGGGGGGGGTCTGCAGGGCCCCATCCTGTCCTCATCCTGCCCCTCTGCCCTGCAGCAACGAGAAGCCAAGTTCTACGAGAAGATCCTGAAGGTGCTGAGGCCCAGCCCGGACTACTTTGCCGTGGGGTACTACGGGCAGGGCTTCCCCACCTTCCTCCGGGTAAGCAGAACCAGGAGCAGCTCCACACCCGCCACCTCCATACCCAAGGAAACCCACTCCTCACTGGTCTCCACCTGGATGTGGAGCTGTGGACCACAACTCTTTTGGGTGTCATCATCCAGCCTGTTCCTTACCCAGCATCTGTCCCATCCCTGTCTGTCCTGGAGACAACATCAGATGGTTTGCACAAGTCCAGTCGCTCTCCCCCCCATCCACCCATGCTGCCAAGTCCTCGTAGAAGCCACTGAATTTGTCACGCAGGATTTGCCTTTAGTGACATTGCTTGGCTGGCACCGGTCCTGGTTCTCCATGTGCCTTCTTCCCTTTTCCTCTAGTTCCTGGGTCTGGGGAGGTATTTTTTTCTAGAGGGTGTCTCCTGCTTGGCAGGGGGCTCAGCCTCATCAGCACCAGCACCTCAGTGCTCTGGGGCTCACCAGCCCCGCTCTGTGGCACTGGGATGAGCTGTCACCTTCCTCCCCTGCAGAACAAGGTCTTCATCTACCGGGGCAAGGAGTACGAGCGGCGTGAGGACTTCGAGATGCAGCTGCTGAGCCCCTTCCCCAATGCTGAGAAGCTGAAGAGCACATCTCCCCCTGGCCGGGACATCACCGACTCCCCAGGGCAGTGTATCCTCTGTGGACAGGGATGGGGTTGGGAGGGTGGCTCGGTCCCTGTCTGTGCAGGAATTCCTGCAGTGCCTCTCTGTACCCCTGGGGTTCACCCCTCTGGGCCCTGGAGCCCCTCTCCCCAGCAGCCCCATCCCTCAGTGTGTGCCCGTGGCTCCTTCACTCGCACAGACATCCAGTGCTTCACCGTGCAGCCGGCGGAGGAAGCCAAGGTCCGGCTCAAGGGCCGGAGCATCCCGGAGCAGATCACCAAGTGAGTGTTTGGCGTAGGCAGCCCCTGCTCTGCTCCGTGTGAGTGGGGATCCTCTCCCATCTCTGCCCCTTCCCTCCCCACAGCTTCCACAAAGCCAACCACATCCAGCGGTTCAGCTACTCACGGCCCTTCAAGAGGGGCCCGAATGATCCCGACAATGAATTTGCAGTGAGTGCTAGGAGGGGCTGCCAGGACCCCCCAGCTGAGAGGGACAGGAGGGCTGGGGGGGGCCTGGGATGGGGAAGGTGGTACTCATGTACCCACGGAGGTGGGGGATCCCCACGCCACGGGGCAGCCAGGGGTGGCCCAGGGTGATGGGAAGAGGGTGGGGGGTGACTGCTGCTCTTCCCACAGAACATGTGGATTGAGCGGACAACCTTCAGGACAGCCTATCCCCTGCCTGGCATCCTGCGCTGGTTCGTCGTGACCTCCACCGAAACGGTGAGGAGGGGGCTGGGGGGCAGCGGAGCCCTCCCGGGATCCTGGTGGGCACAGCCCCAGCCCTGCCAGGTCTGAGGGGCTTCATGGGGTGAGATGTGCGGCCCCAGAGGTCCCTCCAGTGGGGTGGGGAGAGCTCACCCTGCCAGCCCTAACGAGGAGGGGCATGCCAGCAAGTGCTCGACCCCTCCCTGCGCACAGATCATCATCTCCCCCCTGCAAAACGCCATTGAGACCATGATGAAAACCAACGAGAAAATCATGAGCGAGATCAACCGGCACCAGAACGACCCCAGCCTGCCCATCAACCCTCTCTCCATGCTGCTCAACGGCATCGTGGACCCTGCTGTCATGGGTGGCTTTGCCAAGTATGAGAAGGTGAGGACACCCAGGGGCTGCATCGGGGCTGGCTTGGCACACCCAGGACTGGCACCGGCACCACTCTGCCATGCCCGGCCTGTGTGGAGCTGGGCCAGCCCGGCAGTGGGACTGAGGAGGGTCCTTGCAGGCTTTTTTCCAGGAGTCCTACACGCAGGAGCACCCTGAGGACGGAGTGAACATCGAGAAGCTGAAGGACCTGATCGCCTGGCAGGTAACAGGCGCAGCATCCGCCTGGCGAGGACAGCTGCCCCCGGTGTCCCCCGTCCCTCCCCGTCCCAGGGAGCCCCACAAGTCCCCGTTCTCCTGCAGATCCCGCTGCTGGCAGAGGGCATCCGGATCCACGGGCAGAAGGTGACAGAGGACCTGCGGCCCTTCCACGAGCGCATGGAGCAGTGCTTCGAGCAGCTGCGGGCCAAGGTGGAGAGTCAGTACGGGGTGCGCGAGATGGTGAGTGCCACGGCGGTGGGCAGGCACGGCTGGCGGGCACGGGCAGTGCCTGGCATCGTGAGGGTGACGCTGGACAAGCCATCGCAGGTGTGGGGCAGCAGGGAGCAGCTGGCTGAGGCCACAGCTGGGGCAGGAATAGGGTGAGGGGCACTGGGCATGGGGGACCTCAGAGTCCCTGCCTGCCCCAGGAGGGGGCAAAGCACTGCTGGGGGGTGGCTGGCACTGGCACTGGCACAGAAGCAGGACTGCTCAGAGAGGGCACTGATGGCCCTGGTGGAGCCCAGGGATGGGCTGGGGAGGCTCTGCCCTCTCATCCCTCCTGGCTGTCTCTCAGATGTTCTTTGAGGACCGGCGGAGCGGACGACCCCGGTCCATAGCCTGGGTACCTGACTGGGACCGGCTGAGCTACGCTGGAGCCAGGCAAGTGCTGTGGTGGGGAGTGCTGGTTGTCCCTTCTCATCACCCTCAGCCCTCCCTGCTGAGCCCTCCTCACTCTCCTCTGCCCCAGGTGCTTCTCTCCCACCTCTCCCAGTCCTTTGCCCTTCTGCCTTCCCTTTATGCCAAGTGCATCTCAGGGGTCCATCCTGCCAGGCCACCACGGTGGCTCTGTCCCTATAGGGGGCACGGAGGAGAGATACCCCATGTGCAGCCCCCAGGCTCACCTGGACACTGCTATCACCTGAGCCATCCACTCTTGTCCCCCAAACTTCCCCTACGGAGTTCTGCCATGGACTGTGCTGGTGCCTGGCTGAGTGCAGCCCCTCCTAACGAAGCTCCAGCTGGTCCATGGCACAGCCCTGTTCCTCCTTCCCCTGCTGCCCCTCACCTGTCCCAGTCACCCCACAGCACAGAGGCACCCCTGACCCCAAAGCCTGCCCCCCGCCCCTCTGAGAGTGAGGACCACAGGAATGAGCGCAAGGAGAACCGTCCCAGCTCCATCTTCGGGCCCCGGCGGCAGGACCCACGCCATTCCATCTCGGAGCTGCCACAGCCCAAGGTGATGCTCAGCACAGCCCTGGTGCCTCCCTGGTGCCCTGCTTGCATCCCCCTGGGTGTCCTGCTGCACCCAGAGCCTCTGGCCCTGCCCTCAGCACCAGCCTCCAGCCCAGATGGGACCCCTCGGGGGGCTGGTGGCAGCCCCTGCTGCAGGGAGGACAGGAGCAGGGTCTGGAGGGGCAGAAGGCTGAAGACTCAGGGCTGCAGGCACTGCCATCCAGCCTGGCCCCCGAGGTGCTGAGCCTCCCCTCTGTGCCCCAGGATGAGAAGTGGAGACTCTCCTGCAACATGAGCGAGAGCAGCCTGAGCTCTGATGGAAAACAGCCCCCGCCGAGCCGAGCTGCTGCCGGTGCTCAGCCCCGCGCTGCAGGTACAACCTGCCAGGGCACCTTCCTGAGAGTCCCTACAGCCCCACGAGCAGGGCTGTGCCCTCCCACACCTTCCCCCACCCCAGCTCTGCACCCCAGCACAGGCCACTTCACCCCATCCCCATGGTGGCACAGAGCGGGAGCACAGGCAAGTCCCCTGCTGAACACTCCCTGTGGGGCTGCAGCCATTGATCCTGGACCTTGTGCCACCAAGTCTTGGTGCCAAGAGCTGTTCCTGCTGGGAGCCAGCTCCCTGCTCCTGGCTGGGCTCACATCCCGTGGCACCCCTGCCCCCCCTGCCCAGCACTGCCCCCCTCCTGTAGGCAGGAGTGCTGGCCCTGACAGCCCTGGGGAGGCTGATGGGCCCTACACGCCCCCATCCCCCATCCCCCATCCCCCATCCCACATCTCACCCCTCCTGCCCGCACAGGGTCACCCCTGTCGCCCACTGGCTTCGGTGGCCGCGTGAAAAGCGCCAGCAAGCTCCCGCCACTGCCCCGCAAGTTCAGCCCCTCGGTGTACGAGACGTTCCTGGAGCAGAGCGATGCTGCAGCAGGAGGGAAGGTACTGGAGGGGAGGCACCGGCTGGCCCTGGTCCCCAGTCCCACCGCCCCTCACGTCCCCTCTCTGCTCGCAGGCATCCACGTCCCCGACAGCGGATGGGAACAGAAGTCTCAAATCACCGCCGCTGCCGCCACCCAAATCCAAGCGACTGTCACAGCTCTGACCTGATGCCACCTGCAGCTGGCACTGTCTGCAGGGGCCACCCCTGCCCAGAGTGCCCCTGTGCCCAGCCAGCTGCTGGACTCACGGCCCTGCTTGATTCTCACCTGCTGGAGCACCTCCTGCAGCACTGACACCCGGAGCATCCCACATGGCCATGGGGACTCCCTGTGTGCATCGGGCACTGCCACCCTGTGTCCTGCCAGCTCTGGCTACTGCCACCCTCCAGGTGTCCCCTGGGGCTGGGACCCACCTGGCCCTGGATGCTTCCTGTGCCACTGGAGCCCTGCTGAGCTCCCACACATGCAACCCCCTCTCAGCCTTGAGGACACCCCTCCCTCCACCCGAGCTGCCCGTGGACTGTGCTGGTGACAGGGAGCCAGCGACTTCCCCACTGGCATTTCTGAGCAATTCCTGCTCCCCACTCGTGGGACAGCTCCCACCCCTTGGCTGCCCACCCCATCCTGCAGCACCAGGACACCTTCCTGGCCCGGACTGCACAGGACCCAGCCGGGTGTGCAGCCTCACGCTGGCAGTGCCACCTCTCCTGCCCACACCAGGCGGGTGGCACTGCCCTGAGTGGCCGTGCCACGCTCAGCTCCTGCCTCTGCGCTGCAGCCACGGCTAATAAAGGGCAAACACATCAGCCGGGCACTTGTGTGGGGCTGAGCACTCGTGTGAGCCCTAGCACCCACCCCTGCTCACCCACAGCCCACCCAGGGGTCCATCCCCAGCTGGCACCACCCCAAAACACAGGCACTCGCCCTCTTGCCGCAGGGAAGGGCCTCAGGGAGCCCAATGGTCACTCCCCAAACCAGGCTGTGCTGGCCGGACACAGGGAGGGGACTCGCTGCTCAGCCCCTGAGCTGGCACAGGGCTCTTTATTCAGGTGGGCTCAGTCGTATTTACAGTCTGTGTTACAGGGGGACCTGGACCCGTAACCAAGGGCAAGGGAGGGCAGGGGCTGCCTGCGGCTGGGAGCTGCCACCAGCGGGTTCCAGTCTACGGGGGAGAGTGGGATCAGCTCCCAAGGCGAGGGCTGAGGGAGAGACACGGGGAGAAGGCGCCTCGTGCCACAAACACGGGGCCTGGGAGCGGTCAGGCTGCGCCGGTGCCGGGCTCTCCCCGCGTTCCCAACGGAGCAGCGGGTGCTGCCTGCTCGGCTCCTCACAGAGGGTTGGCTGAGGAGGCTGCCAGGCGCTTCCCAATGTAGATCCTGGATTGGAGAGAGTGACTGTGAGGTGCTGGTACAGGGTGCTGGGCCCCAGCAAGCCAGGAGCGAGGGGAGATGGCAGCAGACCACTGCAGCTGCTTGTGGAGCAGTGGTGGATGAGCAGCCCAAATGCAGGAGTGTTCTCTCCTCCCCCAGCCCCATGGTGAGACCCTCCAGACACTCCCCCCAGCCCCATGGTGAGACCCACAGACACTCACCCCAGCCCCAGGGTCAGCAGGTGGCTGAGCAGGAGCGAGGGGATGAAGAGCAGCAGCAGCTCCGAACTGAAAAGTCTCTTCTTCCTCCCCACTGCACCTCCCTGCAGGCTCCACAGCACTGGCTGGGGGGAGCACACAAAGGCAAATTCCCTGGGAAAAGTGCATGGTTAACAGGGGCACAGGGACAGCGGGATGGGGGTCAGCGGGATGTGCTGGCAGGAGACCCAGGACTTACTTTGGAGACAGGTACCGAGGGCAGCGGGTACAGGCCCAGCCCAGGGACGCTGTCAGGCGTCGCTGCCTCCACTTGGCTTCCTCTGGCACATCCCACTGGAAGGAGACACAGGGCAGGTCAGAGCAGGGCCCGGGGGCACAGCAGGGTGTGGTGGGGGCAGCTCCCTCACCTGCCGGGGGTGGGGGCAGCCTGGTGGGGGCTGGCTGTGGGCAGGCAGCACCTCACTCTCCCCTGGCTGCTCGCTCCCATGGCTGGCTCCGTCGTCATCCCAGGCTGGGGAGCCCAGCACGAGCAGGGCCCTGCAGAGAGAAACCCTCAGTCACTGATCCCGGCCTGTGCCTCCAGTGCCAGCCCCGGCTCAGCAGGGCTCTGGAGCTCAGCTCCCCCTCGGGACTCACCCGTCACCGCTCTCTGTCTCCAGCTGGGCTTCCAGCAGCATCCGCTCCACGTCGGCGTGGCAGGAGAACGGCGAGGGCGCCGGCTCGGGCTCGGGGCAGCCTGGGCCACACCGCAGCTCCACCCAGGAGCCTGGAGGGGCTGTCAGCCCCCGCGCTGCCCCGGGCCCACCCCTGCACTCCATCCCATCCCGGCCGGGAGCCCTCCCCGGCACACCCCGCACCCATAGACCGCGGGAGCACCAGTCTCCAACCCGGCATGTCCCACACACCCCAGGGCTGTTCCCCTGGGACCCGCATCTGCCCCCGCCCCCGCGGTGCTCTTCAGCCCCCCTGAGACCCTCACTGACCCGACCCCCGGTGCGCACGAGCCTGCCCGGGATCCCCGCGCTCCCCGGCCCCCGGCGCACA
>VZTA01005801.1:203759-216740 GCA_013398855.1 Mohoua ochrocephala | reverse complement strand
CCACAGACAGCCCCCCTGCAGCCCCTGTTGCCCCCGTGGCCGCTCACTCTCGGAGCAGATGACGCCCGCAGCGAAGCGCGTGCCCGTGTGCCTGCAGCTCAGGCTGGCGCCGTGGTGCTGGCAGTGGCTCAGGGACATCTCGTGGCCGGCGCACTTCACCCCGCTCATGACCATCTCCGTCACGTTGCTGGCGTCCCAGTACCACGTCTCCTGGGGAGGGGGCGAGGTGGGCTGGGTGGCAGGGCTGGTGGCCGGATTGCCCTGGTTCACTCATGCCCAGGCTGCAGCCAGCCCCCCACCACAGCTGCCCACGTCCCTGGCTGCCCACAAGGGTCCTGTCCTATGACATGGAGTGGCCACGTCCCTCTGTCCCCATCTGTCCCCATGCAGCCCCGTGGTCATTCGGGAAGCGCCGGCCGGTGCCTGAGCTCGCCAGAGCATCACCGGGGCCCTCCCCGCTGGCACCTACCGTCACGGCGTGTAGGGAGTAGCCCAGGCCGAGCTGACGACAGGCCACCATGGCCTCCTTGGTGGTCCAGCCATCGCTGCAGACCGTGCCCCACTTACTGCCTCGCTTCACCTCCACGCGGCCCTCAAACTCCGTCCTCCCGCCGGCCAGGCGGATCTGCGGGGAAGCCCTGGGGCCGTGAGCGGGCACCCCACGCTGTGCCACCTCCTGCCTCATCCCCGGCCCCATCCGTCCCTGTCCCCAGCCCCGTGAGCAGTGGTGGTGGCTGCTGCTGCCCTGGCCAAGCTGGTGCTGGCACCTACTTGTAAGCCGTGGTTAGCGAATCCCAGACCCAGCTGGCGACAGGCCACCATCGCCTCGAGCGTACCCCAGCCTTCGCCGCAGACCAGACCCCAGCGGGGCTGGTCCCCGTCGCCAGCCCCCACCGCCACCTCGACCCGCCCCTCGAAGCGGCTCCGGCCCCCGCTCAGCCGAATCTGCGGAGAAAGGCAGTGGCAGCATCATCACCATGGCAGGTGATGCTCCCCCTGGACCGCAGGACTGTCCCCAGCTCCTGTCCCGGCACAGCCAGGGCTGTGCTGCGGTGCCTGCACAGGGGGAAGGGAAAGCCATGTCACCCCTAGAGCCAAGCACACCTTTGGTTGGCAGGGAACTCGCCAAAACTGGTGGATTTGGGGACAAGAATTTGCTTGTGAGTTTGGGAATTGTCTCACCAGCGTGGGGAAAACGGTTCATTTTGAAATGGCGTCATTTCAGAAATGACAGGTGTGAGAGAGTTAAAGAGCATTAAGAAAGCTCAAAGTGGATGAAACGAAGGGCCAGGGCAAACAAGCGGAACAAGCGGCTCCGTTTGCTTGTTTCATCACAGGTAAAAAAAATCTCTCTTGGTCGGCCCACAGTGATTTTTTTCTGGTGTTTCTGCTGGGGAGTGGGCACAGGCAGGAAAAGCAGCAGGGAGCAGCTGCCCCACACCTCCCCTTACAGAGCGGCACCCACAGAGCACCCAGAGCCCCCCACAGCCTCCCCTCCACCCCCTCCTCACAGGGACTCCCACCCACAAAATCCCTGAGCTCTCAGGGCAGCCCTTGCCCCAGAGCAGGGGGTAAATGTGTGGGGTGCAGAGGAGAGATGAGGGTCCCATGGGCCTCCCCCAGCACCCCACTCTGAGGCCCCGCTGCTGGGAGCCCCATGGAGCCGGCAGCCCCCCGTGGTGCGCACCAGGTTCTCGTAGCCCATGTAAGGGATGTTGCAGCGAACGGCCGCGTCCTCCGTGTGCTTGCAGTCCTCCTGCGTGATGTTCCTGTAGGGGCAGTTCCAGAGCGACTTCTCGGTGCCCCGGCACTGCACCTCGTTCAGGTGGATGGGCCCCGTCCCTGCCGGGGGACAGCAGGACTCAGGGCCTTGTGACACAGGGATGCCCAGGGCCACCCTGTCCCCAAGGCTGCCCTCTCTTCTCGGCAGTCCTGAGGGAGTTGGACACTCCAGCCTTCACAGCTGCTGCCTGGGGCAGTGAGGTCGAGTGGCCATAGTCCCATGGGGATGCTCCACGTGCATCCAGCAGCCCAGTGCCCATGGGATACCCCAGCCCAGCAGAGCCCGGACAAGTGCCTCATCCACCGCCCCAGGAGGGGATGCCTGGCTCCTCTGCCCTGCCAGCCTCACCTTGGCCCATGCGTGCCCCGGTGAGGGCCTCCTTGGCGCTGCCGAAGCCCAGCTCGCGGCACACGACGCTGGCCGACTGCAGGTTCCAGCGGTCGTCACAGATCGTGCCCCACTCGCTGCTCTTGAGCACCTCGACGCGGCCCTCGCCGACCTTCGCGCCGCCCTTCAGCCGGATCCGGGGCTGCGGGAGCGGGGACAGGTGTGGCACAGCGTGGAATGGCACAACACAGTGCTGGCCACGACTCCTGGGATGTGCAGGGACAGGACACCGTCCCCACCTCCTGCTCCAGAGCCGGTCACCCAGAAACCCCACACACCTGCCCAGCCCAGGGGACAGAACCCGGCTGTGGGGCACTGTCCGGCTGTTGGTCACCACAGGACTCGCCCCCCTCCAGGTGGGGCTCACCTGGCCCTGCTGCTGCTGGCGCTGTTTCCTCTTGTGGGCGTTGCCAGTGGCAAAGAGGGGCCCGGGCACGCAGCTGACCACGGCGGGCATGCCGGCCCCGCAGGCGGCCGAGGAGTTGCCCCGGTAGAACTCGAAGGAGCACATGGACAGGTGCACCTCTGTCCCCGTGCAGGACACCGAGTGCAGGCGGTAGTTGAGCTGCTGCCGCTCCGTGAAGAGCCTGTGAGGGGAGAGGAGCCCTGAGCCACGGCCAGCGTGGCCGGTGGCAGCGGAGGTGTCACCAGCCACCCTGCCCGTGGCTGCACGCGCTGGCCGTGCCCCTCGCCCTGTCCCTGGGGTGACACACGGTGCCTGCCAGGTGCCCACCCCTCGAGAGATGAGGGTCCCACACCCCCAGCAGCACGGGGACGCACGTGGGGACACGCACAGCTCTGGTGGGACTGCACGAGGCTCCTGTCTCTGGCTCGCCACTGGAGCCATTTACCTCTTCTTGGGCCCTACGTCCTCCCTGCGCTTTTGTTTAGACTGAGATTTGGAGGCCAGCCTGGAAAACAGAAAACAACCATCACGGAGCTCAGGGCCTCAGGCTGTCACGTCTGCCTGCAGCAGTGACACAAGGAGCACAGCCTGTCCTGGCTTCACTGCAGGCTGAACTGGGCACCTTGGTCCCCAGGAAGGCTCATGGGCATCCCCTTCGTGCCACACAGGGGTGCAACAGCATCATCTGCCGCCAGCAGCGTGACACAGCCACGCTCCTCAGCGATGACACAGTTTCCTGCATGCATCCCACCAGGAAACTGCTGGATGCAGCCACATCCTGCTCTGCCTTGTCACACAGCAAAAGATCAAACACCAGCGGACACGATTTGATCGGTCGGGCGTGGGTGAGGTGTGTCCGTGTCCTCATCCAGACACCAGATGCCACCACTGTGCCACGTCCCCAAGGAGCAGGACACCCGGCAAGCAGCACCAAGCAAGCAGCACAGGCAGCCCCAGGGTGCTTGCCCTGGGGCTATGGGGCACGGTGGGACTCATTGCAGGCTGGTGAGGACCCCCTGCCAGCGAGGGGAGCAGCCCTGGCACAGGCTGAGCCGTGAGGGGAAGCTGCTCAGGGCTCAGCACACACACGGTGTAGGTGCAATCCCAACATCCTCAAATGCTTTGCTTTCCTCGAGGAGGAAGATGCTGAGCAGAGCCAAAACCCCAGAGCCCACAAGGAGCAAAGAGCAGAGGGGCCCAAAGGAGGGCAGGGGACTGGCAGCCCCTGGGACCTGGCAGAACCAAGCCTGGCCACTGTTCCCGCAGGCCAGCACGGGTTGGTGTCAGCCTGCACAGCCCAGCGAGCCCCAGGACACAGCACGGGGCTGGGATTCAGACAGCCAGAGGGCATCAGTGCCCATCCACACTCAGGAAACCACATCTGGATCCTGCATCTGGATCTGGGTCCCGAGGACAAGAAGATGTCATGTCTGTGGTGCGAGCCCCAGAGACAGCAGCAGGACAGCGGTGTGGGAGGAGATGGGGGCGTGGGACCGCTCCAGCCAGGGCTGAGGTGGGAGCTGTGAGGATCCTGGCTCTCCCAGCAGGGAGGGAAGAGCACAAGAGAAAAGAGGCGTGACTGACAGCACAAGGTTCAGGCTCAGGGCAAGGAAAACCTTTTGCCCATGAGGGCTGTTCCATACTGGAGCAGAGACCACAGGGCTGCAGAATTTCCATCCTTGGAAGGTTTCAATAGCCAGCTGGATGAAATCCTGGGTTAACTCACAGCTGGCTCGGCTCCACACAGGGAGCTGGACCAGGACTCTCAGAGATCCCTTCCAGCCTGGATATTATGCCCACACATGACTGTGGCTGTGCGGCCCCAAATTGATCAGCCCCTACAAAACAGAGGGTGGCTCTCAGGAGCCGGCTCCTGCTGGGGGCAGAGGGACACGACTGCAACCTCATAGAGACACCAAACATTTCCCCCAGTGCTGCAGGGGAAGGACCTGCTCGCTGTGAAAGGGGCAGTCAGCACCAAACCAGCCAGGAAACGGCACATTGTAGCAAACAGGACCTGCAGGTGGGGTTTGAGGAAAGCCAGGGGGATGACCCTGCCTGAATTCCCATCGCCAGCTGCAGGAGCTGGCAAGGATGACTGCTGGGGACACAGACCCAGGAGTGTCACAATGGAGAGCTCGCAGTGGGTGTAGGGCACATTCAGCACCGGGGAAGGTGGTGGGACCGGGGCAAGGCCACGTGCTGGGGGCAGAGCATCGTGGCAGCGGGCTCAGGAAAGAGGTGCCATGGCATAGCCCAGAGAGGATGGGCTCTGGCTCACTGTATCCACCAACAAATCCAGCAGCAGGATTCGGGGATGGAGGGAGAAGGCAGCCAGCCCATCCCCTGGGTCTGGCAGAAAGGCAGCGAGTGGGCAGAGGATGCAAGAGACCCCAAGCAGATGTGGCACTCGGGGCAGGACCTGCCACGCTGTGCCCATCAGCACTGCTGAGCACGGGCTCTGGTGCCCATGCCAGCCCATCCTGAGGGGAATGGAGGGGTGCACAGCCTTTCCAGCGTCCCCACTGCTGCTTTCTGCAGAAAGCAGCCCATTTCCACAGCCCTCCCTCCCTCCCCATCTGCCAGGAGAGACGGCTCCGCTCCGAGGCCTCCTGCTCCCCTCCCAGGGTGCCAGGACTCCTGCCTGGTGTGCAGGACGAGGCTGGAGCATGACCGGCCTGGGAGAGAGATCATCTCTCGTGGGGAATGGGGGACCCCAGCAAGCACAGGCAGGTCCCCTGGGGTGGGGTTTGTCCTACTGGGCCAGCACAGCCCAGGCCCTCAGTCTGCTCCGTCCGGATCCCTTTGTGCCGGGATCCGTTCTGACGGCAGAGACCGGCGGGGCCGGACAGCCCAGCTCTGCCACGGCTCAGCAGACGGGGCGCCCTGGCCCCTTACCTGCTGCCTGGCCTCGGGCTGCGGCCCTTCATCCTGACCGCTCGCTTCAGCCGCCTGCGGAGCAACACCGGAGCTGCCTGCTCAGGGCACACACAATGCCAGGCACGGCGTGTCCGTGCCCCTCGCTCAAGCCATGGTGTGGCTGCAGCATCCTCTGATGGCTGCAAACCTCCCTGTGGGATGGGGACCCCTGCACTCCACGTCAGAGGGAAATGACATTGCACCACTGCCCGGGAGTAAAAGTGCTCCCCTTGGAGCGGCCTTTGCTGTAGTGTGTGTGGTAGGGGGATAGCCACGGCCCCCCAACCACCCCACGGCCACCCAGCTTGGTTAACGAGTGTCCAGATGGCCAGCTGGGGCTCTGACTGGCGAGCAGCAGGGTGGGAGGGATTTTAGGAGCCACAACACCCAACAGCACAGCCTCTGCTGTCCCCCCAGCACTCCCCCACGCCCCTGGCACCACCCTCAGCCCCGTGCCCCTGGCTCTGCTTGGATACCCCACCCCTGTGGGCTCCTTGCCGACCTCACTCACCTGTAGAAGTTCCTGTTGACCTTCTTCTCCGCTGGGAAGCCCATCATGCCACAGACGACGTGGCTGTTGTGGCTGTCCCAGCCCTGGTCGCAGATCTGTGCCCAGCTGTCCTTGTAGCGCACCTCCACGATGCCCTCTGTCACCGGCAGCTGCCGCCGCCCCCCGGACACCACCGGCCGCAGCCGGACCTCCTCCACCTGGCTCTGCTCGGTCTGTGGGGATCAGGTCAGCCCCAGTTCACATCCCATCCCATCACCCCTTCTCCTGCCAGCCTACTCCCAGGGAATCTCCAAGGATGGAGGAGAGGGGTCCCTAGTCACAGGTGGGGCACAAGGACAGCCAGTCCTGCATCCCTGCCAGCCACATCTGATGGCCCTGGGCAGCCAAGGACCAAATCCCATGCAGGGTACCCAGTGCCCCTTGTCCCCTTGAGTCCCCAGGTGCACCTCTGGGGGGCACAGCCAGGAAAGCCAGTACTGCTTTCCTGCACCCCCAGGGAGAGTTCCCAGACTGCCCCACACCCAGGGTGCTCTGCGGGATCCCGGACCTCACCAGCTGCCCGCCCTGGCCGGCAGCTTCCTCACCTCGATGACGTTGGAGTCCTTGAAGCCTGGAATGCGTTCATCCTTGCAGACGACACCCGCGTCTTCCTCATGGCTGCAGTCGCTGTTCCCCCAGCCCCGGTGTTTGCAGTCCCCGATGCTCTTCTCGCTTCCGGCACAGTTCACGTTGTCCAGCCAGATCCGCCCTGCCAGACACAGCCTGGGGGTGAGGGGGAGCCAAGCATCCCCTGGGAACAGGGAAGGTGCCCTCGGAGCATGGCCAGGGACCACACAGGTCACAGCAGGAGCTGGGGCAACCCTCCCTTGGCACAAAGCTGAGGCCAGTGAAGTGCCAAGAGTAAAGCTCCGGGTGGGGGTCTGCAGATGGGGAGTCTCCACCTCCCCAGGGGGCTGCTCTGACAGACAGAAAGCTCCCAGATATGCACACACACGTGCTCACTCGCTGCCAGGCGCTGCCAACACAGAACCTGCCCCTTGCAGAACCTGCCCCTTGCACACACACGCGCCCGCCGCAGCCCAGGCAGCGTGGGGGGGGCTGTGCCAGGGGGATGCTGTGCCCACCACCCCTCTCTTACCGACTCCTTTGCCGTACTTGGCGCTGTGGGCCCAGCCGGTGGCAGCCACAAAGCCGAGGTGCCGGCACAGCACGTGCGCGTTGCCCAGCGTGAAGTCGTCGTCGCAGATGGTGCCCCACTCGTCGTTGTAGAAGACCTCGACGCGGCCCTCGTTGTGCTTACGGGGGTAACCGGCCAGGCGGAACCTCAGCTGGGGCCCGGGGGCCTGCGTGGAGCCCGGGGGGGTGGGCTGGGCGCTGCCCACCCACAGCCACGCGCTGCCCAGCAGCACCAGCAGCTCCGGCCATGCCCACGTGCCGCAGCCTCCCATGGCAGCGTGGCTCTGCAGGGGCAGACAGGGTCAGGGCATGTGGGAGTGGAACACCAGCCTCCCCTCATCCAGCCCCCCTGCCCAGCCCTGTGCTGGTTAAACCCCCTGCCCAGCACCAGCACAGCCACGTGCCTTGTCCTGGCCAGAGCCTGGTGTCCCCCACACGCAGCCCCTGCACCGGTCCTGAACCCCTGGGGCTGTCAGGGACCTGCCCAGTGCCCCTGTCCCCTGTCCCCCTCTGCCAACAGCCCCTACTGAGCCCCCACCGCGCTGCCCGGTCACATCCGAAGGGCAGCGAGGGCAGACGGGCACAGGGGTGTGCATCACCCCCAGAGAGGTGAACGGAAGGAGGGGGATCTGCTGCCAGAGCCGAGGGAGCTGGAACAGGCTCAGGGCACAGGGAAAGCCCGGCTGGACCAGCCAGGAGCTCGATCCAGCAGGAGCAGGGAATGGCTGCCGGCTGGGGGATTCCAGCCCACGCGCCTGCCCTCCGTGAGGAGCGAGGCAGCCGGAGCATTCACATTCCTCTGTGCCGCGTTCCTCCGTTCCTCCGACAATATTTGCGGCTCCCTGAATACCTGAGGGAGATGTGGTATTCCTGCACCAGTCCCATGGCAAACAATAGTGAAAACCCTTCTCTGTGAGCTGCCCTCCCTTCCCAGTGCCCTCTTCCCATGGATCCGGTAGCTCGGGAGCAGCATTTCTGCGTGGTGTTGACGAGTTCTGACCCATGCTCGCCCACGACCACCAGCACGGCCACCTGCCCACCTCCCTGTCCACTGCAGCCTCACGCCACTGTCCCTGCCAGTCCCTTCCATGGTGGGAAAGCAGACCCCAAAACACCCCCAACGCAGCCCCTCAGCAGGATGTCTCTGCTTCACATCCCCCTTGAGCACAGATCCTGCCCGCTGCACTCACACAGACCATGCCTGCCATTAGAAAACGTTAAAAAGAACGAGGTCTGGCTTTCCCGGGGTGATTTAAAATTCCCATGTTTAGCTGCAGTGTCACAGAGGAAGGGAAACAAATTCAAACCCCACGCAGAGCTGAGGGCTGGCACGGCTGCTCCACCTCCCCACCAGCCTCCAGGGCAGGGTTTTCATAGAGGAATCAGCCCCATTCCCGCTCGGTTTGCTTTTCCAGATCATGAGGACCTGGTCCACGCTCCAGCCTCTGGGAATGTCTCCTGGGCCGAGGCAAGGATGAATCAGTGCCAGCCCCTTTTCCACACCCATCACACCAACACAAGCCTCCATAGGGCCCAGCCCTGCTGCCTGCCTGCCCCTTTGGGCACACGTCACATTGGAGGTGCCACCAGGAGCAGTGAGAGCCTCAGGTTGAGCCTGGTGCCTGCAGAGATGCTCAGCAAGGGAGTGAGGAGTAACGAGGACGAGCACTGCTGGTCCAGTTCTACACCAGACACAGTGGTGGGAATGACTGGACATGGCACTCAGTGCTCTGCTCTGGTTGACAAGGTGGGGACTGGGTTGGACTTGATGATCCTGGAGGCCTTTTCCAACCCTATAATTCTATGAAACACATCAAATCTCTCGGGGCAATCATGTCAGCGTGGGTCTGGCCCTCTCCTCTGTCACAACTGGGGCACAGAGGACACCACAGAGCTGGTGGGGACACGGCCCAGGCAGCCGGGAGCCCTGGGGTTGGTGGGAGCCAGCTCTGGGCTCCCGGTGTCTCAGCTGCCTGCTCTGGCGCTGCGAGAACAGCAGAGCCCAGCAGGACGCGTGTTTGTGGGCAGGCAGCGGGGAAACGCTCTGCTGAACCTTTTACCCAGCCAGCAGGAAGGGAGGGCGGGTGCAAAGGGCCACCCCAGCCCTGCCAGCAGCTTAGGAAAGGGGGTCTCTGGGCTTGGGATGCAAATGCTCCATCCTCACCTCCGCACCGCCTGGGAAGCAGCGAAGGGATGAGTTTGTCGTTCACAGCAGCAACAAAACTTCTTATTCCGCCCCTGGGTCACCGAGGGGACATCGCCCTGCCCAGAGGAAGGGCTGTAAACCCTCAGAGCTGTCCTGACACACAAACGTGAGCCCTCTCAGTGCTACCATAACACACCTCGGAGTGCGTTTCCTTAGGGAAAGCTGGAGCGCACGAGGACTGGAGCTTCCCCAGCGCTCCTGAGCGAGCAGGATGCTCTGGTGTGGAACTGGGCAGTTTCGCAACGGGGTCAGTACAACCCTGAAGGACAGCAGCACAATTAATGCCAATCTCCACGGTCCGGCAGAAATAGCCCGTGTCAGGAAGCGGGAATGGCCTTTTATGAGATCACAGGTCCTGTTAATTGGAGTAACTGTGTTGATAGAACAGGCTGAGACTGGAAGGCATTCGATTCATCTTGCACCACCTTTTAATGAATAATTAGCACTCAACAAAATCAGTGCACCTTCTGCTAAGTGGATTAAAACTGGTCACCTGCTGGAACTAAAATGTGGTTACGTGGGGAAGTCACCACTCCGTGGGCTTTCTGGTGAGGATCACATGCTTTTGGAAGCAAAACTGTGCCAGGAGGAGGAGAAAAGTACCCTCCTAGTACAGACTGGAGAGACAGAAATGGGGGGAACCAGAAATGGGAAGAGGGACAGCCTGGTAAAGCAGCATCGTGCAGCTACAAGGAAAATTTAAATCTGTGCAGCGAGGAACAAAACACACAGGACCAGAGACCAGAACATGGCACCTGTGAAAGTGATTGGGCTTTGTGCAGCAAATCATCGATTCCCCTGCGAGCCTCAGCAGCGTGGCCTCCAGGCTCTGATTTAATCCCTGCTCCCAGGTCCTGGTTCAGCTCTGCTCCAGCATCCCTCGTCCCCACTGCGCTTCCTCTGCCCTGGCACCTCAGCTCTGCCACTCACCTCAGAGTTTCCCAGTGACATTTCCCTGCTGAGCTCTTGGAGCCAAAGCCCTTTCCATGCCCAGCCCAGGACGGCTGCCGTGGGAGCTCCCTGCAGCGCAGCACGGCTCCTTCCCCGTTCCTGTACCACCTCCCTCTCCGAACACGCTCCGTGTCCGTGTCCCGGGCAGCCAGGCTAACAGGGCTCTCATTGTCCACATCACTTTTTCCGTTCTCTGAGGCACAAGCCGTGCGTTTGCTCCTCTCCTGCTGCCCGACTGCTCGCTCCGCTGGCAGGCTTTGCTCCAGCCCCTGCCCGCTGCTCTGGATGGGGAGCCCACCCCAGCATCCCAACCATCCTGCTGTCAGCTCCAGCCAGGGACAGTCTCCTCTTGGAGCAGGGTTTGTGCCACTCTGGATGTGTTTGTGAAACTCTGGGTGTGCTTGTGCCACTCTGGATGTGCTGCCCCAGCACAAGGGCACAGAGGCTCAGCAGAACTCCACTGCAAGGGTAAAGGGCTCTGGAGGACGGGCTGGCTGGAGCGAGCGCTGGGCGTGGGAGCCGGGAAGCGGCCCAGGTTCTTGCCACTGCCCAGGAAACCTCAGGAATGTCCCAGCTGGGTGTACACGGGGCCCTGAGCCACATCCCAGCCCGCAGCGCAGCTGGCGCTGGTGGCGGGGTGTCCGAGAGTCCTGCGGAGCCAAAATCTTGGGGCTCCCTCCAGTCCTCAGCCTCAGCCCTGCGCTGCTGGGGTTGGCGTGGGTGAGAGGACCCTTCAGGACAGGGCACAGCCCCACATGGCACTGCTCAAACTGCTCTCTTGGCTCTGCTTGTCCCAGTGGGTGATGGAGGCTGCCATGTCCCCCTGGACAGAGCCACCCTGACAGGGCCTGCAGCCCTGATGGCCAGGCACTGTCCCCACCGTTCCTCTGCTCCCCCAAGCATCTTGCACAGGGGTTGCCCCTCCCGGAGTTCCTCAGCTGCGCTGATGGGGGTGCCCGGGGCTCAGGACTGTCCAAATCAGGTGTGTCCTTCAGCACTCACTGGGCACACAGTGGGACCTCAGCCTGCCCCACCGAAACCCCGGTGAACAGCCAACAGACCTCAGGAAGGGGCAGCTCCTGGTGAAGCAGGTCCTCGGGTGACTCCGTGTATTTGATCAGCACGGGGCATCCCTGCAGCACAGGGATGACATCCCAAGCCACGGGAGCAGGGAAGGGCCAGGCCACGGAGGCCCCACAGGGATGTGCTCGCTCAGCAGCAGCCTTGGACGCACCCATGGGGACATGGAGCATCCCAGGCACTGACAACTGGGAGGGCTCGGAGGAGAGCAGCACAAGAGACCGAGGACCTGGGAAACCCGCCAGCACAAGGGAGAGGAAGCTCGCTCTGTTTATCCTTCCTTGGGAAGGTTACGGGGTGACACAGTCACTCTCTGTTGATGTCCCATGCCAGGACATCCCTGAGAGCGTGGGGTCACGTCCCCAGCAGTCGGGGCAGGAGAAGGTCTGGTGAGTCCCATGGCTTCAGGGCTCCATCCCTCCCCTTCTCCCCAGGGCCCCATCACACACGGCCCAGCGCTGGCCCTTTCGCAATCCGGCCGCCTGGATGGGCCTGCCCCGCTTTTCCCGCTTCCCGGCAGCCCTGGAGTGCTGGGAGTGCATGTGCACAAAGCAGGGGAGCCCTGACACCCCCACCCCGCTCAGGAGGGGACCTGCCATGGGTCAGAGCTCTGGGGTAAGCACTACCAAGGTCTGGAAGGGCAGAGGGTTCCACAAACTGGTCCCAGAAGCACCAGGAAGCAGCACAGGGTCACATGGGAATCTGGATTCCCTGGCAGGCTTGGTGTCACTCCCAAAACCACAACCTCCTGCGGCTGGGAGCTCACTGCCCCTCTCTGCCCGAAGGCAGAGTGCCTACCCCCGCCACCTTCTGTGTGCCCCCATCCCAGGCAGGGACAGGGACCCTGCTGCAGAAAGGACACTCCGGCTCTCGGGGTGTCAGCAGGGACAAAGCATTGTGTGGGGCTGGGGCTGCACTTCCCTTCCCCTGACAAGTCCGGATCCAGCCCCTTTGGGCTACCTGATGTCCCCATGTCCTGCTGTCACCCCGTAAGCCAGGGCAGGTTACAGCACAGCTCCTTGCAGCTCCTACCCCCACCCAGCCTCCCCAGGACACAGCAGGGCCCTCGGGTCTGCCCGCTCTGCTCCGAGCTGCCTCGGGCTCGGGAGAGGCAGCCCTGGGAGGAACCAGCTGCCGGCAGGAGGGAAAGACCTCGGAGGAATGCGCAAACATCAGCCATCCCCACGGGCTGAGGGGCGGGCAGCGGGGCTGGGGGCTGTGGGGCTGCTGGTGGGGCTGGGGTCCCAGGCACCCTGCAGAAGGGAACCGGCCTTCCCGGATCTGCTGAAAACGGGACCGGCTCAGCTGCGGGCTCCTCTGAGAGCAGATGGGAAGGCGAAAAGCCAGCAGCGAAGAATCATCCCTTCCAGCGCCGCCAGCCCTCCCGCCCCACATCCCTCCATCCATCCTCTCTTCCATGAGCTACAGCAAGTCCGGTGTTCATGGAAATCATGAGTCTCCACCGGCCTTTGCAACCCGCAGCTCGGCCCGCAGCCCACACGCTTCGGGGTGCGGTACAGCCCCGAGGCGGCACCCACAACCCCGCCGGGTCCGCCGGGCTC
>VZTA01005801.1:189935-203109 GCA_013398855.1 Mohoua ochrocephala | reverse complement strand
GAGGAGCTGCCAGCCGAGCCCCCACTCCCGGGGTTTGGCCACCCCGACCTCACCCGGCCCTCTCCTCACCCCGGGGCCGGGGCAGCCAGCTCCGAAGGGCAAGGGAGGGAAACAGCCAGGAATGGTTTGTCCCTGGCAACCCTTTTCCAGGAGCTGCAGTGGAGTGGCTGGACAGATGCCCTCCCCCCCCACCCACCTTGGTCATCCTGCCTGTCCTGGGCTGGCTGCGGCCCCCAGACCCATGGGGGATGCCCAAGCCCGGGGGTTCCATCCCGCAGGAAAGCCCCACAGGGCTGGGGCCGTGAGCTCACACTGCCAGCAGCTGCAGCACCTTCCCGGAGCGCAGAGCAGGGGGAAGCCGGGGAGCAGGGGGGGAAGTGGATGTGTGGGGAGCTGCTTTGTTTGAGGTGACACGAGGCCGACTGTAGCGACAGCCAGTGCGAGCTGTGTGAGAGGGCATGAGGGTGTGAGAGGGACGTGCTGGCACCCCAACACTTTCCCCCAAGAGACGAGCCGTGATGAGAGCCCAGCAAACGCTTTATTGCCAAGGACAGTGCTTCCCTCAGCCCCCCAGGCACAAAAATAGAGGCCGCCTCACCGCATCCCATACCAGATCAATCCATACACACAAGCAGGTCCTCGGTGCCGAGAGCCAGCCCCAGCACCAGCCTCAGGCCACACAGGGGATGGAGAGAGCTGGGCAGCCCAGCCTGCCTGACAGGGACGCTCCCGTAGCACTAAGGCACCGTGCTGTGCTCCGGGACCACCAACCCAAACACTGCCCGTGGGCTCCCGCAGGCCTGGGGAGCTGCAGACAGCCTGGCTCCCCAGCAAAGGTGGAGGGCACCCAGCAAACAGGAGCAGTTGGGGTGGCACAGAGGTGGCCAAATTCCCTGAGTGGCAGAAATAGCTCTCTGCTACCCAGGTACCTCACAGCCCTGCACGCATCCCAGTGACATCCTGCTCGCCCCCAGGCTGTGTCCCCTCTCACATATACCTGGCCTGCTCGAGGTGCCCCTCTGCTCCCGCTTGCTCAGGCCGATGCTGTGCGGGATGGGCGGTCAGCCTGGCCTGGGGAACCAGCCTGTCCCGGGGCACTGCCTCCCTGTTCCCCGTCAGAGGAGACGTCCCAGGAGCTGAGCACCGGGAGAGCTGCCCCAGGCCACCGGCAGGGCGACAAAGCCCAACTTGCTGTAGAAGCTCAGCTGCTGCCGGTCGGCGTCACTGACCTGGCAGAACACTCCCCGTGACCCTGGAAGGGAGGCGAGAGGTCAGGGCACCAGGACCCCAGTGCTGGGACTGGGGGCACAGTGACAGGGACCCCCTCCATAAGGGGATCGGTCTCCCCACTGCCCCTTTGGCACAGAGTGATGCCCTGAGACACAGGTCCACATGTCCCCCAGTGCAAAGGGAGTGGACGGTGCCTGGGAACTGGGGCCACTCTGCACCAGAGAGGGGACAGCTCCCAGCTCTGGTGGGTGAGGGAGCAGTTGGGATGGGGTTGTGCTGGATGAAGGGCCAGCACTCGGAGGTCATGCTCACCGTTGGCCCTGAGCGCGCTCAGCAGGCAGAGGGCCAGGCTGCGACTGGCCCCCACGTCCAGCACACGAGGGGCCGTGCCCAGCTGCACCAGGGAGGGGAAACGCCTCAGCACGGGCTGGGGCACAGCCAGTGGCTCTGCGTGGAAGAAGAGCACCGCTTCCTCCAAGGCATCCTGCGGGAGACAAGCACAATTGAGAGAATCCCCTCCGCCTCTCCCATCCCCGCTGCCCTCTGCCCAGGCGTCTCCTCACCTGTCCCAGCGCAGGGCCCCCTGCGCCCAGGTCTGGGGGGTATTTGTGCCGTATGGCCGGCAGCCAGCTGCTGTCTCGCTGCTGCAGGAAGCCCTCGGCGTGGAGCGCTCCGGCTGCGTAGCCACACGGGCCACCCTCATCCTCCAGCACAAAGGTGTACTCGGGGCTCAGGCTGAGGAAGCTGCCCAGGAGCCTGCCAGGCAGAGCGGGAGCACGGCTCAGCTGAGCCTGGAGCTCCTGGGGAACCTCAGAGCAGCCTCAGACTTCATGCCCCAGCTGGACGGCACCCAGCACGCACTGACCACCCCTTTGAGACCCCCAGTAGAAACCCTCAGCCAAGGGGAGCCATTGCAGCCTCCAGCATCCAGGCTGGACATCCACAACGGTGGCTGCCATGACCCTGCTGGACACCAGCACGGGGATGGCCCTCCCTGCCCCTCCCAGTGAGGCCACTGCCAGCCACGGGGCAGAGCTGGTCCCCACAGGGGTGCCTGGAGAGGCCATCACCTCACTCCCCAGCCCTGCATCACATGTCCAGGCTCGGCACAGCCTGGCCAGAGGGAACCTCAGAGGGGCCACATCTCACCTGTCACCGAGGAGATCCGGGTGGGCCACGAGGATCTCTGCCACTTTGGGATCACAGTCCAAACTCTCCCGGCACATGCGGTAAAGCTCTCCCTGGAAGACCCGGACCCATGTCAGCCTTGGCTATGCCTGCCGTGCCACAATGCCAGCCACCACGTTCTGCTGGCCTCGGGCTCATCGCCACAGCACAGCCAGCCTTCAAACCAGAAATTGCCATTCCAGTCAGGCATCCCGAGAGCAGCCGCTGCAGAGACGGCCCCAGGCCGGAGCATGCTCAGAGCGGCCAAAACAGCACCAAAAACAACACTGAAACTCAGGTCTCCAGAGAGCCTGAGCACAGCAGGACATCCCCAAATGTCCTGTCTCGGTCACAGTTGAGTTTGCTGCTGCAAACATTCTGATAAAAGCCTTGCTCCTGAAAGGGGAGGCTGCCTTGATAACCCAACAACAGGGGCAGGACCGTGCCCCGCTGTGCCTGTTCCTGCAACGGGCCGATGGGCTCAGCTGGATTTTCCTCTCAAGAGTTTCACTGGACACAGACATTGTTGTTGTCAAGGTTCAGCCTGAGTAGATGAGCTGCACTCGTGTCTGTGGTGGCTGGATTTGTGGTGTTAGCCTTTCCTTGAGCTGGAGGGGAGCGGGGTGAGGGAGCGAGGTCTGCCCAGGCCCCCGTCACAGAGAGGTGGGTTTGCTGAGGCCACAGCACATTCTCCAGCCCATGGTCTGACACGCTGACCACAGCCCCAAGAGCTCTGGCTCTGAGCAGAGCTGCACTCGAGGTCCCTCCCCACCTGTGTCACCCCACACTGGGAGCTCAGCCTGGGGTCGGCAGCAGACGAACCCATAACTCATCATTTTCTGGGCAGCACAGGCCATGCAAAGGCTCTGGCAGGACACCCCTCCATGTCACGGCTCCCACCTTGTCCAGGGGCAGCAGCGGGCGCAGGAGGTACAGCTGGCTGGACGGGAAGAGCGGGGGTGGGTGGTAGAAGAGGTCACAGCTGTTCCCCACGGGCAGCAGTGCCTGGAAGAGATACAGTCCATCAGGTTGTGCTGGCTCCAAACCTCATCCTGGAGGCAGCAGGAAGAGGGTGGCTCTGACACTCCCGAAATCCCAGGAACCACAGCCGAGGTGCAGAGGCCTGGGGCAGCTCTGCCTTCCCAAGCTTGCAGCAGCTCAGCAGCAGGGTTGGGATATCGGCTTCCCAGTGGCTCCTTCGGCCCCCACAGAGGGACACATTCTCACCTGCAGCTCTCCAAAGAGGCCCCCGCGACGCGCCCAGGGCTCGGCGTCTCTGCCCAGCAGGATCGGGGCAGTGATGCTCTGGCACCCTGGAAGCAGCAGGACACAGACACACGAGGTGAACAAAAACCTGCCAGGCAAGGGGAGATCAGCCTCTGCCAGGCAGATCCCTGCTGTCACAGCTCCAAGGACCTGTCCCCCAGCTGTGCAGCCCGAGACGGTGGGAACGTGCCCTTCATGCTGCTTCCCTGGGGAAGGGCTCAAGGCACGCAGCTCCCTCTCGCACTGAACTTGGAGACCTGCTCAGGTCATCACCTGGTAACAGTTCTTGGTTTGTAAGAGATCACAAGGCCCACAGAGCAACCAGGGAGCCCTAAACCGGAGGAAAACTGTGCAAAGTGATGCACAGGCATTGGAAAAACAGCCTCACCTCTGTCACCCAGGGCATTACTGCTCCCAGAACCCTTTTCCCACACAGGCTAAGGGGTCTTTGGGACAAAAAGGCGGAGGAACCATATCCTAGAAACGGCTGTGAGATATGGTGAAGATCTGCTCCAATGACTGCCCTGTCCCTAGCAGCAGTGCCTCATCCTGCCCCGGTGTGTCATTCCCTGCTCCACTCGGCAGGCAGAGTGTGGGGAAGGGCAGCCTGATGGCAAGTGCTGGCTGCTGCTGTGGGGCTGCAGGTGATGGGGGGCAGCAGCCAGGACCCCCACGCAGATGGGTGAGCCGGGGCAGCGCCCGTACTTACAGCCAAAGCAGTTCCCCCAGGTGCCCTTTGGGTCGGGGTCGCACAGGAGGTGACCATCTGCAAAGAGGTGAAGTGGTGAGCACAGGACACGAATCAGCAGCGGAAAAGGTGTCAGGGGGAGGTGCACTCCCAGAAGAGACCCTGGCACCCCCAGATGGCCACTGGAACCCCACATCTCTGGGGTGGGTCCCAGAAACCTTCACCTCCTTAGTGGGGAAGCAGCGGATCCCCAGAGAACAAGCATCAGGGGCCCCGGGTGTGCCCCAGCGCCGCAGGGTCCCGCATGCCGGGGTTCGGATGGGTGTGACAGGGGCTGGCAGGGGCTGGCAGGGCTGGCATCAGCCACGTACCCAGCCAGAGGACGAAGGCACTGGCGGCCAGCAGCATGTTGCGGATGTCCCAGAGGTAGGGGTGCAGGTCGTAGAGCAGCGCCCGGCCGGCGGTGCTGACGAAGCGGCTGTGCAGGCGGCACGTCCGCGCGCAGAGCAGCTGGAAGGACTGAGCCCGGCCTCGCCACCGCGTGCCCTGGGGACACACCGGGTGTCAGCCACCTGGGGACACGTGCCATGGCAGCCACCTTCCCGCAGCAGCACCGGGACCGGCCTTACCCCGCAGGCGTCGGGCGCCGTGGCCGGAACCCCCACGCTGAGGCTGTTTGCCCGCAGCCACCGAAAGTGCTCCAGGAGCTCCTGCGCCAGTGTCCCATGGTGGTAGGGCAGGTAGAAGAGCTCCACCAGCATCCGCACCTCCTCCAGGGTCAGCGGTGCTGTAGGGCTGGACATGGCCTCTTCTGGGGTCAGTGGTGCTGGGGGGTTGGATCTGGCCTCCTTTGGGGTCATCAGTGCCATAGGACCAGGCCTACCCTCCTCTGGGGTCATCGGTGCCATGGGGCTGGTCCTGGCCTTCTCTGGGGTCACCTGTGCTGTGGGGCTGGTTGTGGCCTCCTTGGGGGTCATGGGGCCAGACCCAGCCTCCTCTGGGGTCACCGGTACCCTGGGGCTGATTGTGGCCTCCTCTGGGGTCACCGGTACCCTGGGGCTGATTGTGGCCTCCTCTGGGGTCACCGGTACCCTGGGGCTGATTGTGGCCTCCTCTGGGGTCACCGGTACCCTGGGGCTGATTGTGGCCTCCTCTGGGGTCACCTGTGCTGTGGGGCTGGTTGTGGCCTCCTTGGGGGTCATGGGGCCAGACCCAGTCTCCTCTGCGGTCACTGTTGCCATGGGACTGGTCCTGGCTTGGGGGGGGGTCACCTGTGCTGTGGGGCTGGTTGTGGCCTCCTTGGGGGTCAGTGGTGCCATGGGGCCAGACCCAGCCTCCTCTGGGGTCACCGGTGCCCTGGGGCTGATTGTGGCCTCCTCTGGGGTCACTGGTGCCCTGGGGCTGGATCCAGCCTCCTCTGGGGTCACCTGTGCTGTGGGACCAGGGGTAGCACCGACCTCATCAGTCAGTGGGGCTGCAGGGCCAGGGCTGGCACCAGCCTCAGGCCCTGGGGGTGTCTGGGGCACATCAGTCCTGATGGCCTCAGGCTGGGTGCTGCCAGGAGACTGGGCAGGGCTGCCACCCCCTGTCCTGGCATCACTGGTGGGCAAGGAAATGTTCTGACTGGTGTTGGCCCCATTGCTGGAGCTCATGGTGGGGCCTGGGCTGGGGAGGGTCTTGGTGGCTGCTGGGGGTCCTGCAGACTGGGCACTCCCAGCCACACTGGGCAGAGCAGAGGAGGGCTCACAGCTCTCCCCGCTCCCTGTGGCGAGCAGGTCCCCAGCCCCTGTAGGGCTCTGCTGACCATCAGCGGGTGTCCTGCTCCCACTGTCCTTCTCAGGCTCCGAGGTCACCTCCCTGCACCCCTCCTCTGGTGCCACCCCACAGGGCTCGGGGCTGCGCTGGTCTGTCCCACCGGGAGCAGAGTCATGGGGCTGAGGGTCGGGAGTGACCTCCTGTCCTCCCGCTGCGCCAGGCTGCAGCCTTGGTCCTCCCTTGAGGCTGACACTGGGGTGTCCTGGGGTCCTTCCTCCTGGCAGAAAGGAACAAGAGGGAAGCCCCTTCGGCACCTGCATGGAAACTTCTGCCCGTGGGGCGGGACAGTGCTGGGGAGCTCCATCCCCGAGCTGGCAGGAGATGAGCTGCCAGGACCCTGGGCTCGAGTTCAGGCCCCTGGGGCTGGTGAGGCTGTGGCTTTGCAGAGGCAAACACTGCAAAACACCAAGCTCACCCCTGGCTGACCCCCTCTTCCAGAGCTGGCCCAGGCTCCGGTGCTGCCAGCCAAGGAAACCCTCTCCAGGATGCGGCCATGGCAGGAGCACCCACGGGGCAGCATGGCAGGATGGACACCCACACTGCCCATCACGGCATGCACGGCCCTGCTGCCACACCAGTCCCAGAGACCCATCCAGATGGGCAGGGCTGGGCTCACCCCACACCCGCCGAGCTCCTGGCAGAGCCGATCCAGCACTCCAGGGATTGAGGGATGCCCCACGTGCAGATCCATGGCCTACCTGGCTCCAAGGCCTGCTGGTTTATCTCAGCCACCCAGTCACGCAGCGCCAGCTCCAAGGCTTCCTGGGGGCTGTAGCTCCCATCCTGAGCACCTTGGCTGTCCTCCAGGGCTGCCACTGCCTCCGTTCCTAAGGAACTGCAGCTCATCAGCCTGGGCAGCCCCGGTTCCATGCAGGAAAGCTGCAGGGCTGGGCAAGGATGGGCAGCAGTGGGCACTGGGGCCAGGTACCTGCATGGGCAGGGTGGGCACAGCTGCCCAGCTCGCTCCGAAACCAAGTGCCCAGCGTGTGTATGGGGATGAAGTTGGCCTGGAGCTCACAGTTGGGGTTGAGGAGCAGCCCGTGGAGCTTGGACATGAGGCCAGGAGCACGCCCCATGTAGGGGCCCAGGAAGACGCGTCTGCAGTCGTAGTCGTTGGCGTAGAGGTTGTCCCAGATGACGGGACGGCGCCTCAGGACAGCCTCCACCTCCTCCAGCAGCACCGCTGAGAGCTCCTGGGACACCACCTTCGGGCCTGCAGCATCAGGGCGGGGACACACGTGGGGCACGGGGTCCATCACAGACACACAGCAGGGACACGGAGATGTGGGTTGGGTCACCCCACCCGCACTCCCGAGCCAGGAGAGCAGACCCCCAGCTCAGACTCCTGCCTGGCCGGGGCTGCATCCCCTGATCAAGACACCACAGCAGGGTCACTTGCCGCTGGCTCTCCCAGGACAGCCCGTGGCCACGGGGTTTGCAGACGCTGCACATGGCCACACACCCAGAGCCTGTCCTGGCGCTCACCTGTCCAGATGACACCGATCTCTGGGAGCAGCTCCTGGCCGATGGTCTGCAGGTAGCAGGACTGGCTGGGGCTGGGAGAGCAGAGTGAGCTGCAGTATTCTGGGGACAGAGCACAGAGCATCCCCTGAGGGCTGGGGGAATGGGAGAGGAGAGGCTGCCGGGATCATGGATAGGGGCTGGGGCCCTGCTGCAGCCTGGTCCTGTCTTAGTCCCAAAATTGTCCAGAGCTCCCCCGGGAGCGTGAGGAGTCCAGGGAGAGCCGTGGGGGCTGCCAGGGCACTCAGCTCTCAGCAGGGACAGGGGCTGGGTGCAGCCAAAGGGCACCCCAGTGTGAGGGGGCTCCCTGGTTTGGGGGGCTGGGGCCGCAGTACCTGTAGGGCAGAAGAGGAAGACGGAGGGTTGGCCCAGCTCCTGGTACACCTCGTTGGCCACAGAGGCCTGAGCCTGTGCCAGGGAGGGGAAGACATCTCTGTCAGCTTGGCACATGCAGGGGTCGATGTCGTCAAAGAGCAGCGCGAAGGAGCAGCACCCCATGGCAGCCACCTGCGGGCACAGACAGGGGCTGCTGGGATCCCTGGGCAGCAGAGAGCCCCAAGGGGCTGGAGAGGGGCATCTGGGCACAGCACAGCACGGGGCAGTTCCTGCCTGGGCTGTGCCACGGGAGTAGCAGCTGCCCACGGAGCAACCCCACCGTGCCAGCGGCTCTTTGCCCTCCCTGGGGACCCGGGGCTCAGCTCCAGCCTGGGCCAGCCCTTAGTGCTGCCCAGCAAGTTCTGGGGCTTGGCTGGTCCTTCTCCTGCCCCCACTCAGGCACCCATGGAGCCCTCAGCTCTGTGTCACCATGACAGGGACAGCACGTTGGCCACCGGGCACCCCAGAGCTGCTCCCTCTGTGCAGCAGCAGGAGGGATTTACACCCCCACACCAACCCATGGGGTGGGCACAGGGACCACACAGAAACACACGTGCCCCTTGCCTGGGAGCAGTGGGATGAAGGAATGGCCCACGGTACCTGCCTGAGTTTTTGCTGCAGCAGGAGCCGATCCCCGGCGCTGGAAAACACCATGTCCTGGCCAGCAGAAATGGCGAAAATAAACTCCACACCCTGCTCTTGGGCAGCTTCGATGAGAGACCGCATGCGGGCTGGGGACAGAGCACAGCGGGTCTGTGAGAGCTGGGAGGCACGGGATGGACAGGGACAAGGCATGGAGGGGGACAAGGGATGGAGCGGGACAAGGGATGGAGGGGGACAAGGGATGGAGCGGGACAAGGGATGGAGGGGGACACAGGATGGAGGGGAATAAGGGATGGAGGGGAATAAGGGATGGAGCAGGACGAAGGATGGAGCAGGACAAGGGATGGAGGCGGACAGGGGATGGAGGGGGACAAGGCATGGAGGGGGACAAGGGATGGAGTGGGACAAGGGATGGAGGGGAATAAGGGATGGAGGGGGACAAGGGATGGAGTAGGACAAGGGATGGAGGGAGATAAGGGATGGAGGGAGACAAGGGATAGAGGGGGACAAGGGATGGAGCGAGACAAAGGATGGAGCAGGACAAGGGATGGAGGGGGACAAGGGATAGAGCAGGACAAGGGATGGAGGGAAACAAGGGATGGAGGGAAACAAGGGATGGAGGGGAATAAGGGATGCAGCAGGACAAGGGGTGGAGGGAGACAAAGGATGGAGGGAAACAAGGGGTGGAGGGGACCAAGGAATGGAGCAAGACAAGGGATGGAGGGAGAGCGAACCCCAGCAGTCTGAAAGGAAGGAGCTGCGGTCTTTGAGAGGGGAGAGGCTCCAGGAAGACCATTTCCACTCCCTTAGGACACAGAGGACTTTTGACAAGGGTCTGTGGGCCTGGGTCTATTCAAGCACGTTGCCTGAGACCCACATGGGAAGCTGGGTGGTCCCTTAGGCAATTCCATATGATGGGCACAATTTGGGGGTCTCCTTGCACCAGGCAAGGTCTGAGGGCCTCCATGCAAGGGGCAGGGTCCTGGCAGGATGGAAATAGCTGGGACACAGCCCATGCTTCCCCCTTGGGGCCCCGGGATGCCTGCAGCCCCCCGTGGGGCCCAGCAGAGCCGCTACCTGCCTCATGCTCTGTGTAGGGCTCTCTCCAGAGCAGCCGGTGCTTCAGCTCATCCTTGGGCGCGTACATGTAGCAGTTCAGCCCCCGGCGTTGCAGCCTGTGCGGGGAGAGCAAGGAGTCACCCAGGCTCCACACGGGCTCTTTGCACGGCCCCATGGAGATAGAAATCAGCTCGCAGTGCTGAGCCCTGAGATTTGTGTCAGGATGTGCCCCTGGGAGGGCAGACACCTCCCCCTTTTGGCACTGCTCTATGGGAGCCATCTGATACATTCATTTGGTTTTATTTATCCTCCTCGGCGATGTTTTACATTTTCCCACAGTCCACAGAGTAGGAAGCACTTCAGGTATCTCATGATACAAGTCCCTTATCTCGTTCCTTTCCGGATAAGAAAAACACTGATGGACACGTTACTCTCAATGTGCAACCATGCGAACACATCCCAGCCCAGCACCAGACAACCTCATTCCTGAGGTGCTTTAAAACACCACAGCTTGTTTTCCTTCTGTTTTCCTGTCCCTGCATCTCCGGTCCCTGCACTCTGGTCCTTAATTACACTTGTGACTGCCCACACTGTCACCACTGCACTGCCCACTCTGTCACCACTGCACTGCCCGCACTGTCACCACTGCACTGCCCACACTGTCACCACTGCACTGCCCACTCTGTCACCACCGCACTGCCCGCACTGTCACCACTGCACTGCCCGCACTGTCACCACTGCACTGCCACTCTGTCACCACTGCACTGCCCACACTGTCACCACTGCACTGCCCACGGGAGGCCCTGCAAAGCCCCAGTTCACCGGTGGCAGGTCCTGTCAGTGCAGCTCATCCCACCGATGGCCCGTGCACGGGTACCAGCTGCTTGGAGAGGAGCTGCACGGATCAATTCCCGTCTCAGTGACGGATCCTGCGCGCATCCTTTTGTCACAGGGACACGGGGTGGTGCACAGACATTCATGGGGACTCACAGGGACACAGCAGGGCCACCCACACCGGGCAGGGATGGGAGCCTCAGGACACAGTAGCCACCTGTGCTCAGGATGGAGTGATGCCCTCGTTCCCACAGGATTCAGCCCGGCTCCAGCGAGCCTGGGCTGGCTGGAATTGCCCGCCTGGTGTCCTCGCTTGCTGCTGGTGGCACCGGCATGTGCGGAACCCCAGCACCATCTGCCGGCACGGGGCGGCCCCGCGTCCGTCCGTCCGTCCCGCAGCACCCGCGGCCCGGCCAAGCGCGGATTCCAGTGAGAGCGCTGGGACAGGGGGACACCGCAGGAGCAGCCCTACAAGAAGCATGAGGCCCCTTCGCTGCCACTGCCCCTTCAAATAGGAAAATTCGGGGTACTTGCCATTGAAAGAGAAGTTTCCTCTGATCCATTGACCACGGTCTCCCATAGAAACCTGTAAAAGGAAGGGAAAAAAAAGGCAAAATGTTGTTGTTAGTAAGTGCCTTAAAACAGTCTCTCTCTGTGCTGTCCCTGAATGCAGAGATGCTCTGCTGGACATGCAGCACCCATTCTGCTGTTGGGAGCACGTCCAAGGAAGAACCCTTCCTGTTTCTGTGTGTAGGAAGCCCTGGGAGGTGCAGAGTTGTCTGCAAAGCCAGGGAGAAAGGATATCCAGTGGAACACAAGCCCCTTCCCTTGGGGACAGGCAGATAAATGAGTTCGGAGAGATGCAGATTTGACAGCTCCTCAAAGCAGAGGTTAAGGGGAACCTGTCGGTGTCCCGGCACAGACCTGAGATTTAGCAAGAGAAGAACCTTCAGCCGCTCCAAGTCTCTGCAAGATCTGGCAGCTGCAACGTGAAGCCTCACAGAAAATGCATTACGTCTTGGACGGTGATGGCAATCGGCCATCGAGGCATCTTCCTGCTCTCTCTGTGCATCACGGGCAACTCTCGAGTCAATCACGGCACCTTCCAGCAGTCAGGAGAGCAGATACTTGGGAAGTGACGGCATTCCCAAAACTGGGCGGTGCACAGGGGCAGGCTGCACTGACTCCTCTCTCCATGGGAGAAAGGACCAGCTCTCCGTGTCTGGCACGAGGCCAGCGTCACCCGGAAAAGCACCTGCATTTCCCAAAGCACCTGAGTGTCCCAGAGCTCATCTGCCCTCATTCTCTTGGCTCCCTTTGGCAGGAGCCCACCCTGCAGCCCCCCAGCACCAGCACCTGGTGCAGTGGTGAGGTGGGTTGCACCACAGCAACACCCACTCTCCATCTGCCTTCTCTCTGCAGGCGAATCTTCTACCTGCCTGAACACCTACATGGTTATTCCATTTACTAGGAAATAATTTATAGTCACCTTGCTATCCGTCCCCCACCATACACAGGGCCAAATTTGTGGCCGCTCGAAGATCCCAGCAAACATTTCGCCCAAAAAAGTTATTTCTGTGGTCAATAATTTGCTATTTCGAGATCACAGCGAGGTCCCCAGAGTCTCTGTATGGCGCCTGCAAGTGACATTTTCGCAGCACGTGTTGCTGTGAACTGACGTGGGCTGGCAAGGAGGACACTCAGTCCTGCACACGCCCTGCCAGCAGTGTTCTCCTGGAATGGCTTTGCCAGCAGCATCCCTGTCCTCTTTCCCAGGTCAGCTCTACTACATCAGTGATTCTTGCCTAACTCATTTCAGCTTCTTCACCCCTGCATTTCCTGTTTATTTTACATTTACTTGCACGGTGCTCCTGCTTCCTCTCAGGTGAGGCGGTGGGCAGTGGCCCTCAGTGGGGTACTGTGCTGCCAGGAGAAGGGCAGATGATTTTGCCTGGTGGGTGCCAGGCCTGGCTCAGCTCCAGAGGGAGCTGGGGATGTGGCGAGGGAGAAGCACAGAGCCGGGTCTGGGCACAGGTCCTGCACTGCTGCCCCATGGGCAGGGTGGGCACACCAGAAAGCTGCCCCTGAGTGCAGGGCAGCCAAGAACCCCGTGTAGAGCTCTGGAGGCCGAGCAGAAGGTCCCTGTGCCCCCCTTGGGGGGTCGGCTCTGCTGGTGTGGCTGCGGGGCTCAGCGGAGCTCTGGGGAGAGCTGGGAGCATCCCAGGGATGCTGGTCCGGACCCCCGGCAGAGATGGGGTGCTGTGCAAGGGCCCCACTCCCGCCTCCCCCACAGCCTGGGGCCCTTCCCGGCCCCGGTTCACTTCGGATGGATCGGACCAGCCCCTGCAATGCCCGGGCGGGTCGGGCCGGGCACCGGCCCCAGCCGCGGCCCCGAAGGGACCTACCTTCCACCACGCCGCAGAGGAAGCGCGGCCGCTCCGCCATCCCCGCGCAGGAGCGGCCCTGTCGGCGCGGGGGCAGGCGCAGGGTGCGCGGAGGGGGGGACGGAGAGATGCGCGGAGGGACGGAGGAGTGCGCGGAGGGACGGAGGAATGCGTGGTGAGATGCGCGGAGGGACGGAGGAGTGCTCGGAGGGACGGAGGAATGCGAGGAGAG
>VZTA01005801.1:142061-186892 GCA_013398855.1 Mohoua ochrocephala | reverse complement strand
GGCGGGCACCCGGCGGCTCGCCCGCACCGTGGTGCGGCTCAGCGACTGCACCAGCGTGGCCCCGGTGGGCGAGGGCGGCCCCCGCGCCGGCACCGCCACCTTCCGCCTGGAGACCCGCGACCGCAGCTTCCTCTTCGCGGCCGAGAAGCAGCAGAGCGAGGAGTGGGTGGCGAAGCTGTGCCAGATCGCCTTCCCGGTGAGCCCCGGCGTGGGCGGGGTGGGCTGCGGGGAGCCGGCGGCGGAGGGGACGGGACGGGACACGGCCATCGGTGTGTGTGGGGGTGACCCCTTTCCACCTGGCGGTGCAGGAAAGGACACCCTGAGGCAGCGCCAGTGGTCCCAGGTTTAAAGCACCCGGCCCTGGCATTCCGGTCGCCTCTTGCTGGCTCCTGCTGTGGGTTGCGGGACCCTTCAGCGTGCTGTCAATGATTCGTGGTTGTGGCTCCAAATTTCAAGTCGGGCTTTTCTTGCCCGGTGCAAAGCCCGTGCTCGCCCCCGCAGAGAGCTGGCGGGAGGCCAAGTGATGGCCGAGGAGTGTTTCCTCTTGGCCCAACTACCGCTGCCTTTCCTGCCACAGCAGTGGCGGCGGAAGCGGAGCCTCGAGAGCGTTGTGTTGCCTGGCTCCAGGACCTGTCTGGTTCCAGGACCTGGAACCCCCTTTCCCAGCCTTGGGGCTCACTCCTGGCTGCTGCTGGGGACGCCCCGTCTGTGCTGGGCCTCTGGCACAGCTGTCCAGCCCCCCGTCCTCTGCAGCCCCTGGAGCTGGTGGTCAGCCAGCATGACCAGCCAAGGCTGTTTGGGCAGCCTGAGAGCGTGGTTTTCCTTGCCCTGTGGGAGAGCAGCCTATGCCTGTCCAGCACCACAGCCCTGGCTCTCCCTCGTGGGAGGTGTTTGCAGAGCCCTGGGTTGGGCTCCAGCCCATTCCAGGCATGGAGTGCTGGGCAGGGCTGCCTGGCAGGAGGACTGGCTGCACAGATGGTGATCCCAGGATCTCCCCCCGACGGGTGTTCGCTGAGTGTGATTTACCTTTGTCCCTCGTGCGTCTCCCTGCAGTCTCCTGCCAGGCCAGGTGTGTCTGTGCAGCAAATGCCAGGGCTGACGGGGCCGGGGGGCACTGGTGGAAATGACTCTGTGTCTCCTGATGCAGTTGGGGTTGCAGCCTTTGCCCTGGAAGTGGCTTGTGGGGCCGAGCTGGGGGCACAACACACCCTTGGAGTGGGGCAGGGTAGTGGCCAGGCCACGGAGCACCTGCTTGGAGCAGGGCTGTGCTCGTGCCATCCCTCACGTGGGAGCCATCCTTTGTGTGCCCGAGGTCCAGAAGCAAGCTGACAGTTTAGGAGGTTGTGAGCAAAAAGCTACAAGGCTGGCATGTGTTTTAGAAAGGCCTGACCTGGAGCAGGAGGCACAAGAGCTGCACGTGGCCTCCCTGCACAGAGCTGGAGATCCTCAGCTGGGAGTGCCGATCATCTGCATGGAGAATGTGATTTTTGTGTCATGTTGCTGCCCAGAGGGTAAGCAGGGTCCAGCAGCTTGGGAGCTGGGGCCAGAGATCATTTGGAGTTCAGAACAGAATTTTCTTTTATTTTTGAAGATGAAGAAAAGTGCAGTCAAATGGAGCCTTAAAAGGCTCCGGAAGATTAGGTGGCCCTTGGCTTTCCAATCCCAGGCTGGAGCCCTGCTGCATTGGATGCTTTAGCTGAGGAGGAGCTGCTGCTATCAGCTCTCAGGACGTGAGGTTTTAGGACCCAAACACAAGGGCTGGATGGCCTTTTTTTGGGCCTTGTTTGGGCTTCTTGGTAAGAAGCTCATGTGTGTGGGTTTTAAACTGAAACTGTCGCGCTTGCCTCCTGCAAGATGTACCCTCTGCTGCAGCCCCAAGGAACAACTGCAGCTCCTGGCCACACACTGACCCTCCCTTGTGCCAGCTGTGAGCCTGTAATTTGTGAGGGGCTTTCCTGGAGGAAGATCTCTGAAAGCACCAAGGGTTTGTGTCCTGCCCCAGGCCCTTTGGGACCATGCTGGGACACGGTCGCTGACAGTGTGCGTGTGTTGCGCTTTCAGTTCTGCATGAGCTAAAATAGAAGCTCTCGCTTCCCCCTCTGCAGGCCAGCCCTCCTCCTGGGCAGGGCAGGACACAGACCCCCTGTTACCAGGCTGTCAGCCCCCTGTGCTTGTGCTGGTACGGCCAGGAGGGTGTGTTTGGGTTGTGCCGTGCTTTGGGGCCAGCTCTGTGGGTTGTGCTTCCCTGCACCCTGTCAGTGCAGAGCCCAGCTGGGGACAAGGTGCTGCCAGGAGCTCAGGGAAGTCCCCTCCTGTGCTTCCTGGCCCTGTTCATCCGTGTTCATGTGGGCTCAGGGGGGGCTGTCACCGGCTGTGGGGTGGGCAGGGTGCAGGACAGCCAGGCTGTGTAGGGCTGGAGAGGGCAGCAGGGCTCAGGCCATGCAAGGGGACCCAGGAGCTGATGTGGGAAGGGGACTCTGGGTCTGATCTGCTCTCCTTTGCCAGGGAAATGGCCCCAGCGATGGCGTGGTGTCACAGTACGGCCGAGAGGGCAGCGGGGAGGCGCCGCCGGCCCTGGAGATGGCCGTGAACTCCATCTACTGCTCCAGAGACGAAGGTGGGACCTGCTGCCGCCCTGACTTGGGGCCACCTTCCACGGAGCCTTGTCCTGCTGCTGCCCTGTCCCTGGGGCCACGCTGGGCATCGCCCGTGTGCCCCTGCCCTGCCCTGAGCAGCCCTGTCCCCGCAGTGAACGCCTTCTGGGTGACGGTGCAGCGGACCGAGGCCGCCGAGCGCTGCGAGCTGCGTGGCACCTACGTGCTCAAGGCCGAGCGCGACAGCCTCGTCCTGAAGGACCCACGGACGGACAGGATCCTCTACGTCTGGCCCTACCGGCTGCTCAGGAGATACGGCCGGGACAAGGTGGGCAGTGGGGGCCCCGTGTGCTGCACGTGCTCCCCCGTAGCTGTTGCCTCGTGGAAGGCTGAGCTGATGTCCTGCAGCCAGCCCTGCCAAATGCCAGGACTGCTGTGGCCTCTTGTGACCACAGCAGGGTCGCCAGGGACGTCTGTCACCCTGACTGTCACCATGCTGGAGCGTGGGCTGGCAGGACACTCATCCCCTCTGTGGTCGTCCCACTTTTGCTGAGGCCATCGCAGCCTCTGCCACTCCCTTTCTCCATCCCAGCACTTCCCAGCCCGTGCCATGAGCAGGGACATTCCTCAGTGCTGCACACAAGCTCTCCCTTGGCTCCTGGCAGTCCTGGCTCTGCCCTGGGCTCAGTCCCTCCCTCCTAAAGATGGTAGCCAGAGCAGAGGGGCTTTGAGACACCAGTTGCTCTGGATTTGTTCACTTTGTGGGGCGAACCGCTCCTATTCTCACTGACCTCTCCAGAAACCCTCTCCAGAGTCCTCCTGCAGCGAGTCCCCAATCTGCCTCGCTGCTACCCTGAGTGCAAGAGGTCTGGGCCACGCTGGACAGGGAGGAAGTGGTGGCCCTGGGGCTGTTTAGCGGTGGCCCTGAGGCTGCTTATAGCAGTGACTGTGTCGGCCACACTCTGCTGATGGTGCTTTCTGTGGCACATTCCCCAAACAGAGGTGGAAACTGAGCTGCCCTCGTGGGGATGTCCAGCTCATGGGAAGAGTCTGTGCTGGGGGCAGGAGGAGAGGAGAGCTGCAGGGCGTGGGGAGCTGCACCTACAGTGACCTGAGCAGAGAGGGGCTGACTCTGCTTCTGTTAGGCAGCACTGACCCACAAAAAGAAGTTTGTCCCCAGAGACCTTTGTAGCAACCGCAGGGGCTGCTGCTGCCCGTGAGAGAGGTAGAAAATCCCTCCTGGTTAAGGGAATGAGGCTCAGGAAGGGTGTGGGTGTCAGCTGGTGGGAACCTGCTCACCAGAGTGTGTTCAGGCCAGAGGAAGCACAGCCCTGGTGCAAGATTTCTCTTCAGAGGACCTTATACCATGAGCAGATTCATGCTGGCAGGTCAATGCTTTGCTTACTCTTGGTAGCTGAGCTGCTGCTGCTGGGCTTTCTCTAGTGGAAAGCCGTGTTCTTCCTCTGGTATCTCTTGCTTCCAGATTGCTCCCTTCTTACCTCAGATTCCATACTAGTTTCCCCTGCTGAAGTGTCACTCACCTTCTCACCCTGCTCCCTCCTTAGTGTTATTTCCTAGACTATCTGGTGCCAGTGGTTGAAACTGCTGGAATTGCTCACGTCAGGCAGCAGGGCACCAGCAATGATGTCCCCTCAGGTGTGCTCCAGTTCCAGTTCCACAGTTTGTTCTGGGCTGTTGGACGGTGTGGCCTTTTGCTGCCCAGCTGCTGGGCACAGGGTGGCCCTTGCTGTGGGAGTGGAAGGAGCAGGATTTCAGGGCAGTGTCTCCTGCAGGATGTGCAGGATCAGTGCTGCAGCCGCACGCCCTTTGGTGGGAAGCACAGCCTGCACGACACGCTGGGCCAGCGGGTGCTGAGCAGGATGTGACCCTTCTGCTTCCCCTTCAGGTGATGTTCTCCTTTGAGGCTGGCAGGCGCTGTGACTCAGGACCCGGAAACTTCACCTTCGAGACCAAGCAGGGCAACGAGATCTTCCGCCTGGTGGAAGCGTCCATCCAGGAGCAGAAGGCGCAGGTGGAGGAGAACCGGCAGAGCTGCGACTCGCTGGAAGCCGACAGCCCCAGCATGGTGCAGATCCGCCAGGCCCTGGCTGACAGCCTGAACCTGGAGCTGCCCACTGAGGGGGACGACACCCCGGCAGCCAAAGCGGGGCTGGCACCCAGGGCCGGTGCAGCAGCAGAGGAGAGAGATGCCGCGTCTCTGCTGAAGAGCCGGACTCTGCCAGAGCTGCCCGTGCCACCGGCCAAGCCCGCGGTGTCCAGCACCCCGCCGCGCTCCCCTCTGCCCAAGGCGCTCCGTGCTCCTCTGCCGGCCGAGGACCCCTCCAGTGTGTACTCGGAGCCCCTGGACTCGGTGAAAGGCCTGCGGCCGTGGCCGGACCCGCTGTACTCGGACCCCGTGGACAGCAAGGCCATGAGCGGGGCCAAGGCGCCCGGTGGGGCTGCGGAGGAGCCGAAGGCACGGCTGCCGGTGCCGCCGTACTCGGGCCCGTACGAGCAGGGCCGGGCCGAGGGGCAGGGCCGGGCTGAGGGTCGTGGCCAGGCTCCTCCCGGGCGCAAGGAGCACATCTACGACGAGCCTGAGGGCCGCGCTCCCCGCCCCCTGCACCCCTTCACCTACATCTACGACGAGGCGCGGCCCACGAGCGAGGCCTGGCGCACCCAGGGCCACGACGGCAAGGGCGGCTACGAGTACCCCTACAACCCCAGCACTGACGATTACTCGGTACCCGCCTTCCCGGCCAAGGCCAAGAACCCCAAGCCGGTCCCAGCCCCCAAGCCCCAGGCAGCGTTCATCCCCAAAGGGGCAGAGAGGGTGGAGGACCCTGGCAGGTGGCGGGGCAACGCTGCCCCTGAGAAGGTGCTCACCAAACCCAGCCTCAACAGCAGCAACAACAACAACGTGGAGGTGCTGTACAGCCAGGTGGTGAAGCCCCAGCAGCTGCAGAAGAAGGAGCAGTCTGTGGATGAGTACAGCTTGTCACCTCTCTATGAGGACTTGGGGGAGATATAAGGTGCTGCTGCTCTGTATCTGTATCCCAGGAGGGACTGGGCATCCCAGTGCCAGCTGGGCTCCTCCTCCCAGGGGTGGCTTGGGGTTGTTTGGGCTCAGGCAGAGCCCCTTTTGCTCACCAGTGCTGAGGGGCTGGAGGGAAACAGCAAGAGCGCTGTGGCTGGTGCAAGCCCCAGTGTGTTCTTCCAGCCCTGGAGCTGGCTCCACTGTGCCTTCTGATCTGCAGGAGAGCTGGCTGTGTTGCCCTGTACTGCTGCTCTGACTCTGCTCTGGCTTCCTGTCTGACCAGGCTGCAGGGCTCTGGTGCCTTTGTGGTGCGTGGAAGGCTGCTTGCCATCAGTCTCCTAAAGTATTTTTATACAAAGTTATTTTAATATTAAAGTCCGTATGTCTCAGAACGACACGTTTGCCTGTGGCATGGATGGGGAGATGCAGGTCTACGTTTGTGCCTGTGCCAAAGCTACTGAGCTAAGGGGGAGCCACAAAGAAAAGTGCCTGCCAGGCTGAGCTGTGGCTGGATGCCCTGATGCCGGGGGATTAAGGGAAATGAGAGTCAGGCTCAGATATGTGATGGCCTCCAGGCATAAGGCTGGGCAGGGACAGGCGCCAGCTCTGCTGCTGTGCTGTAGCTCCGTGGCTGTTGAGTCATAGGACCTCTCCTTCTCCCACTGCTGATCCCCACCCTCATCCCAGCTGCTTTGAAAGGCCTGGGATGGCCCAGTCTGGATCCCCTTGGCTTTAATGGCAAAATCTGTGATCCCTGCTGCGTGGTTTGGGTGATTGCTGTGTGGCCAGCCTTGGGCAGAAACCTTCCCAGGGGAAAACCAGGTTGTCCTTTCCGTGTGGGACCAGAGCAGGCACCCTGGCACTGGCTGCCCCCACATCTGGATGGGGCTGCTGGTGACTTCTGCAGGTTTAGCAGCCTATTGATAGCGACAGAACAGGCAGGTGACAGGCAGCACTGTGCTGTACCTGTGCTGAGGGCTGAGCACGACTTCTGCAGCCCCAGCTCAGCCAAACCATGGGGGAAGTCTGGAGGTTCAGCTTCAGGTCCCCAGGCTGCTGAGATGGTGATAAGGCCACGAGCTCTGGGCATTTATCTGATGCCCAGGTTGCAGGGGGGAAGCCTCAGTCCTGTAAAAATACAGCTCAGCTGTGGCCACGACCAATTTGTGGCTGTTCCCCTCTGCTGGGTCCTCTTCTCCATTGGGGTTTTGCTGCAGGAGAAGGGGAAAAGTCTAATGGGTTTTAGGGAGGCTGAGGAGGTTCCAAAAGCTTTGTTGTCTTTGTTGCCCCCCTGCTGCCCCCTCCCCAGACCTGATTTTATCATTTTTATGTTGTTGACTGGTTTGCAGGCCCCGGGCTGGGCCATTTGTGTGTTCATTCCTGCCCTTGGCTCCTTCCTGCACCCAGCAATCCCTGTGCCTGCCTGGCTGTCTGCCCTGTCTTCCAAGATACCTGTCCTTGATGTCTCGCTGCGAGCAGCTGCCTGCTGAGATGCCAGGGCACGGGAAGAGCCAGCCCATGCCTTTGGTTGGACAGCAGGGCCCCTCAGAGCTCGGATCCCAGGGAGAAGAGATGGCTCCAGTGGGATCGTGGTGCTTGCCTCGTGCCCTTGCTCACCTGCAGCTGTTTCCCAGGAAGCACAGGTCAGTGTTGGGATAGCAATGCTGGACATGTCACAAACCACAGGCAGAAAATGAACTCAATGGAGGGTAACTTTATTTTGAAACAGCTTTCAGAACCAAGTAAGTAGAACACAAACTGTGCTGGTGCTCGGCATCAGGGGCTTGGTGAGACCACCCCACCTTGGCTTGGTCGAGCTGCCCTCGGCTCCTGCCGTGCCAGGGGCAGCTGCCCTACACCTGCACTGAAAAAACAGGCTGGCATCTGGGCAGGAATTCTCTGGAATTGCCCTGGCTTGGCACTTGCTACAACCCCCTTCATGAGCTGGGGCGTGGGACAGCGAGGCCAATCTTGGAAGCAACCAAATCACCTGGGAGAGCAGAACTCCAGGCTTTAAGATTAAATTCAAGAGCCCTGTTTCATGCCTATTCAAACACCCCACGGAACCTGCTGCTGTGGGATGAGGGCAGCTCAGCACGACTGCCTGCCTCGTCTGTCTGATTTCCTCCCTGCCCTGCCTGCAGCTCTTCTGCTCCCTCTGACAGCGATCTGTGATCTACGGCCCGCGCTAGCCCGGTCTCAGAAACCCAAATGTGAGGCAGGCTGGTGACGTGTGCTGGCAAGAACAGGAAATACGTGGTGGTGCTGCTGCTGCAGGGGACAGCTGGATCTCTGGACAGAGGGTCCCCGAGCAGCAAACTTCCTGCAGAACTGGCTCCGTGACGAACGCAACCGTGAAACAACAACAAGGAGGAACAAACGATGGGAAGTGCTCGTCTGACCAAGGCCAAGCTCGGTGTCTTGCCTGACCACATCCGGCCAGCTGCTGAGCCAGGACCTGGGGCTGCCCAGGGGCAGGTCCTGGTGCTCACTGCAGGAACTCCTCGTACTCCTTGGGGAGCAGGGAGCCCTCACAAGAGCCTCTCCTGGCTGCTGCTGGTGGTCTGAACGTTGGGAGAGGAGAGGGAGCCATCAGCAGGGGAGCCACTGCAGCTTTGGCTCTGCCCTGAGGCTGCAAGACAGAGACAAACCACAAATCCTTGTGGGAGGAGGTGCTGGCTTTGTCTCGCTGATGCTACACCCAGCCCTGCTGGGCACAGGGAGCTGCCCGCAGCCCTCCTGCAGGAATGTGACCAGGAGGGGACATCAGACCCCGTCCAGGCTGCTCACACACAGAGGGGACTCACCTGCCTGGGCTGGTGCCGCTCCGGGCGCTGCTCTCGGGGCTGGGGCTGCTGCCGGTGTGGAGGTTTGTACAAGGAACTCTTCAGGTATTTGTAGAGGTTGCTCTTCAGGTGCAAGGGGTTGTAAGCAACTTCCACTTCCAGCTTGTTCAGGGCACTCTGCTCGGGAGAAAGAACTTGAGTTTGCTACGGGATGTGACAGGTGGAGGCTCTGGGGGTTTGCATGTTTGTGGTTTTTTTGGGTTTCCTTTTCAGGGACAGTGTTGTAGACACTCCAAGCCACCCTACAGTGAAGGGTAAAGGGATCTGTGGCTGTGCTGCTACCCACAAGGAGCACTCTTAGCCGTGTATAGAGCAAGAGGCAGCTGTAAACAGATCTTAATGGGTTTAAACATTCCCTTGCAGGATGCAGTCCTGTCCTTTCCCATGCCTAGAATCAGCCAACAAGCTGGAGCACCCTTTCTGGGCACTGCCACCCTCAACTCTGCTTCACAAGGCCTCTTCCCCCCAGCAGACATGCAAATTGCTCCAAAGGACAGGTATTTGTTGTCCATGAAGAAATCTGTCTGCTGGGAAGGAGTTTTGGAGTGCTCCATCACATTCCAGCTGTCACTAGACATTGTTGCAGCCGTTTCCTTCTCTCGTTATCTGCTGAGGTGATAACAAGAGCTGATAATAATGAGTCACTCACCTCGATGGGGCCCCGGACTCGCTCGGGGTGCTCGGTCAGGAGGACTGGGAAGGCCGACGGCAGCAGGAGCTCTCTGATGGCCACTGCTTTCACCAGGAGAGTGGCAGAGTCGGAGGGGACAATGACATAGTAGGGATGCACCACAACGTTCCAGTTTGGTCCGGTGCTCTGGGGCTCGCGCCTGGCCAAGAGCATCCACTTCCTTTTCTAAAGGGCAAAATCCAGGTGTGAACAAGTGGCAGCAGCCACTTCCTTCAGCACTGTCACCGCGGGAGCTGCGGGGCTCGGGGCAGGCACACCCACGCAGCAGGGAAGGGACGCTATTCTGCAGCAGGGCTGAGGACAGTGTGGCATTTGTTTCGTTCTTTCAGCAAGTCAGTTCTTAAGAAAACCACCCAGTTTGGCTTTACAGCTTGTCAGTAGCAGCCAGTGCTCCACACGCCAAGCCTTGGTTAATTATTTTTGCAATTAAAAGTCACAAGTCTAACTCCGACCCTGACATTTGCACTTCACACCCCCAAACACTCATTTCTGGCAGGTTTGAGGGTCTTCTCTAAGGTCTGATGAGCTGGAGCATCTTTCCAGCAGGTGGAAGGATTTACAAGCCCAACTCTGGCCCGTGAGATGAAGTTGCAGCTTTTAAAATGTTTCCTGGTGCAGGCCAGAGGGATGTTACAAGGTTGCATTCACTGTTCCTCTCCCTGGCCGTCCCTCCCCGTCACACTGCAATTTTCATACACTCACCAGGAGACCGTGACACAAAGCATGGAAGCTGTGCTGGTTTGTCTCCAGTTCATCCCAGTCCAGCTGCCAGCAGCTTGTGGGCTTGATGATGAAGGGCAGCCCATAGAGTACAGACTCACAGACCCCTTCAGACTTCAGAGCCCTGCAGGGACACAGCTCGTGTTAGTGCTCAGCATTTTAAGAACAACTGCACAGCTCAGCAATTACACTGTTTTTTTCCTATAAATAAATCTCAGAAAAGACACTGGAGAGCATCTCCGTGCTCTGCCCTGTGCCATGAAAGCGAATTCTTAGGTGAAATCACAGCACTGTGAGGCTTTGCTTGCTTTTTACTACTACTCCAACTAATTAGCTCAGGCATCCAATTAATTGATGTGGCCTCATTAGGTAACGAGAGAGCAGAATTATTGCAATAAACCATTTCACTGGGGAGAAAGAACTGTCATGAATGACACCTATGGTGTCACACTCACTGAGTGCTGTGGTGACACCAGGGGTGACCGTGGTCTGCACGTGGGCTGTGCTGCTCCATGAGAGGAAGAGTGATGGAACTGGGGGTTTTTCACACCAGAATTTGGCTCACCAGCACCCCAGAGCCTCCCGGTGATGTCACCAGGCCCCAGGATGATGTGGCACAGGAAAGGTGAAGCTTTTCTTACACCCTCTCCCAGCTACCCAGTGGAAGGCAGGGAGCACCGCTTACTTTAGCACCCGGAGTTTGTGCAGCGCTGTGGATGGCCAGGCTGCCACGTGCCAGGGAGAACTGGGATCTGCTGCTCTCCCAGGGCCATCAGCTGTCCCTGAAAGCTGGGCTGGGTCCAGCAGCCTCTCCTGCAAGTCGCACTTCAGGCACACTGGGAGAAGGAGAAGGGTTTAGGTCGCTGGGATTGGCAATGTTTAGCACATGACATGCTCGAAGCACTTAAAATTAACGTTTTCTAGCAGCTATTGAGGGAAGGACAACACTAAAGCCTGACACAAAGCATCAACCTGTCCCCAAGCCCCTCTGCAAGGCAGCCTTTATTTAAGTGCAGCTCTGGCACAGACTCTTTGTTTTGAACACCATTTTTAGGGTTATTTAAGATCTAAAAGGCTCCTTTTTACCTTGACCACGTGGCTATAAATTCACATGTCCCTCCAGGCACGTTTTTACTGCAGAATGGAAATGACTGCAGCCCCAGCAGCCACGGCAGCAAAGCAGCAGCTTTCTAAGCCCGATGACTTCCCAAGTTACCCACAGACCCCACTTGGGTCTCTAAATGGGAGGGAAGATCCCCATAGGACAATCCTGGGTAATCTTTAAGGCTGAGGGATTCAGGAGCTCCCTAAAGGGGAGCAGAGGGGAGAGAAAATGAGATACTTAAGGCGTTCTTGGGTGCAGCAGCGTGGCCGAAGCCTCCTGAGGGAAGGAGGAGATGGAGCTGTTCCCTCTCTGTGCCTTGGTCGTGGAGCCACATTTTAAACAGCATCTCCAGGCTGATGACATTGTCCTCTACAGTCTGCACCTCGATGTCCATTCCCAGGATTGCCATATCTGCAGGTAAAAGAAAAAAAACAGGTGAAAAAGCACCGATATTTTCAGCCATTGAAAAAAGATTTCTCTGGTTTCTCACACCCAGCAATTGTTAAACCCCTGGGTTGGAGGTGCAACAACTTTTAGGCACGGAGAAATGTAGGCTGGACAGCAGAGTTAGGCAGGGCATAAACAACATAAACCCTTGCAAAAAAAAAAAACCAACAAAACCCCAAACCACCCACGAATAAAACCTCAGAGGTGCATCGAAATGAGAAGCTAGCTTGAAGCCTAGCAGATAAATTAAAATAAAATGGGATAAGTAAAATAAAGTGAAGGGAAGGGAGAAAAAAAAAATCAATTTGCAAATTGCATAAGACCTGCAATATACCCACTTGTAAACACAGGAGGTGCAGTCTGGTAGCACTAAGAGCTTTACCATGCAGCCAGGATGTGGAAAAGGCTTTCTGAGAAGATGAATAAATAGCAGAAATAGCCTTTTTTTCCCCTCCCCTTGTGTTTACCAGGCCAGTAGGAGGATTAAAAAACAGTGCTACATCCATCTACACTGAGAATCTTTTCTTTATGCATTAGTATTTCTAGTTGGCAAAAAACAACACCGTGCATTAAAAAAAAAAAACCAACCCCAAAACCAAAAAATAACCCCAGAAATTCATTCATTTCTACCTGGCAAATAATCCAGGACTACTGTAATGACTGTCATTCTTCAAATGCTCTGCAGGACACACTTTGGGACTGTCCCCACCTCCCAGCCTTGAGGAAGGCACGAGAATCACGTCGGTTGTGTCTCTGCAGCAAAGCAGACTCGACTCCCACTCACAACAGGAGATCTTTCACACTGCCCTTGCTACTAAAAACCTTTCCTTATCATCCTCTCTGACTGCCCAGGACCTTGAATTCCTTTTTGTTTTTTAGTTCTTGACTTCTTTTTTTCAGTTGGAAGCCGCTCTTCATGAACTGAGCTGTTCCCACTGCCAGCCCCTTGCCCTGACGCTGAGCCTTGCTCCCATTTCCCTGCAGGATTGATCCCATTTTGGATGCATTCCCTACGGATTTTGGACTTGGATTTCTCTCAGGGATGTGCACTGAAGAGGGCATTAACAGCTCAGAAGACAAAGCACCAGGAAATCCATGTAATTGACTTTCACAAACAGCAAAACACAGCTGACAAGGGGAATGATTTGTGTTTTGGGGCTGGTAAATGCTTTAGTTCTTCCCTCAGTAAATATTTTCCTGTTTTCTTTTTTACTTTTTCCTCTGTAACAGACATTTAATCACTCAGACATCTGCAGCTGGCACAAGACGTGACAATTTAAAAAGAAATTCACTGCATTCGTTGCTTAGGAAAAACAGGTTGGGATGCCAACATCATCTCCTGTGCAATGGGTCTCAAATTTCCTGGAGAGCAGGAGCCCGTGGGACTTGCAGGAGATGGGCTGTGGTCACAAAAAATGCATTAGTGCTTTATCTGCAGGGCTGGTCTTTGTTCTTCCCAAACAGAAATAGCTGGGACCCCGTTATCTCCAGCACATGCAAATATTAACCTTTATTAGCAAGGCTCAGCTGCTTTCAGGGTGTGTAATGGGGTAGGGGANGCAAATATTAACCTTTATTAGCAAAAGGGCTGGCAAGGCTCAGCTGCTTTCAGGGAGTGTAATGGGGTAGGGGAAGATAAATAATAATAATAATAATAGTAATGATAATATCAGGTTATCAATTAGAGAGCAGTCCATCCAAAGGCCAGGCATCCTCTTGGTTACTCCCCCAGATTATTCCCACTTTGAATGTCCTGCTCTCCATGGGGTTCAGTTAAATCAGTTTGTCCTGATTCTGAGGTCTCAGCATGTTCAAAGCTGGTCTAAGATTTGCCAGCGTGAGGGTTTCAAAATATTGAAGTCTTCTCCAGCTGCAGTAACCTGGGGATGAGCCTGTGGAGGGGATATCCTGACCCTGCTCTGGATATTAAAAATGTAAATAATAGGTTCAAATAACCCTTAAATAAATGAATGGAAGAAATCTCCTCGGTGAAATGAGGCTCTTGATTAAGTGCTGCGCCACAATATTTATTTTGTAGTTCCACACAGCACTAACCTTGCCCTTCCTGTAAATTCAGTGCTCTTTACTGCAATTTTTTTATAGTAAAATGGATTTTTTTTGTCTGAAACAGAAGAAGGGGGCTCCAATGGATATCATAAACCAGTTGGGCTCACTCTTCAAATTATTTGACCTATTCATCCCCTGTTGCTTCTCTTAGAGAGCAAATAGTTCATCTGACTCTTCTCCTCACAAAATTAGAATTTCATCATATGACATTGCAATGGCCTTGATGTCCACATTTATGTTTTTATTCCATTTACTGGGTGAAAAGGCTACACAAAACTCCCCTTTTAAAAAATAATATGGTGGGGTTTTGCATTCCCTGAAGCAGCCCTGTGACAGAGAGGCACAGAGCATCTCCTCCCCTGTGGAGCTGAGTCTTCCAAGGCTTCCCTGCAGGATTCCCAGCCCCTACTGTGACAACTGACCAGAAATTTGCTATTTCAACCATGAAAGAAGGTGAACAGCAAGATACAACACTGCCTGTCCCTCAGGAAAAACAGAAATAACCCCTTTTAATCCCCTCTCCCAGGCTGCACATTGCACAGTGCTGGGAAGAGTTACTCTCACTGACCAAGCCTCTTAATTAGCTGGTTTTTTTTGTCTTTGATACTGTCCTTGCTTGCTGCTGCTGTTTTTCTCCATGCTTGGAGTGTGTTACGCCCATAACTTGATGCATTTTTCATTTTTCCCTTTTAGCCCCCCACAGTACAGCTGTATCACACCTGAATTTTAAATAATACCCAGAGCTGAGGTCTGTTCAGTTCTCTAAGCCCCAGAGAAGTGCTGTGGTACAAACTTCCTCCAGGCACAGCACTTCCCACTGACCTAAGGGACATTAAATGGCCCAAAAGGAAGTGGCAGAGGTTGGACCAGAGCAAGAACCAGTGGCTGTCGTGTTGCCCAAAGCCATAACTTCCCCAAAACGTCCTTCTGCTCACCACTGCTGGGCTCCTCTGCTGGCACGCACTGCTCCACGTCCTCAGGCTCCAGGAAATCTCTCTTCAGAACCTCAAAGACCTGTATTCTTCGCAGACTCACAAGGTCTACGTCTTGCAGCTTCTTTTCCAGCTGCTTTACCATTTCTCTGCTGGGCTGGCTGGTCAAAATCGTGATCTGAAACACAAATCAGAGCACGCAGGAGCTGCCTCTACCCCGATTCTCTCTTGAGAGGTGATGGTGTTGAGTCTGTCTGACCATGGAGAGAGGAGAAATCTTGCTGAAATAGCTCATCTATTCTAAAGCAGATTTATAAGCAATTTTTTTTGGAGCTTTGGCTCACATTTAAGCCAATATGAAATGGATTGAGAGGTTCTCTGGAGGAACACCTCCAGGTTTTGTGCTCTGTGCTTGAGATCAGTGAGTCTCTGTGTGTAAGAAGGGACTTCTACATTAATGATAGTTCAAACAGACTAAACTTGGTCTTCTCCCTCAAAAGCTGAATGGGAATTTCATATATTTTTAACATATTCAGTCTATCCTAAAGATATTTCCCAAGACAGCAGCAGAAGGAGTGATTCCCACCCCCCAGTTTTGGTCTGATACTGAGAAAAGGAAACAAGAATTCAACTTGCTCTGCATTAAAAAAATGCTTGTGATGGCAGAAAAAAAAATTTCAATCACTTAAGTATTTGAAGCAGAAAGAGGCCTTTTTTTGACACTTTTTTTTTCTATTTGGCCTTTTGTAAGGGTTAAACTCCCTCCTGCCTGTCAGTGACCAGAGCGTGTCCCTGCAGCATGTCTTACATCCCCTTGCAAAGAGAAGTGCAATAAAATTGCATAATCTAGAGGAACAAGGATTGCTTAGTGGAGTAAAAACTCTCTATATCCATGGATTAACTTAATTTTGAAGGTAGCTCATTCCTTCAAGTATGCTAGAAAATGTCCTGGATTTTGTTGTGTGTCAAAAAAGGTCTTGTTTCCAAAGTGTGCTCTGTTCATTCCAACTCCCAGCTTTGGAGTTAAAGCACAAAATCACCTTCCAAATGGTCAGGAAAAATACCTCAAAGCCCTAAGAAAAGCAGAAAATGAGGAGAAAGGTTTCCTGGACAGACACTGGGAGGGAGTCTCAACTGCAGCCTGATCACAGCGTGACTCTGTGAGACTCTGGAAAGGTTCAAGGACCTAAACAAAGCAAAAGACTCGGGAAATTTCACTTGTGGGAATCCCATTTTGTTTTTTATGACTGGCAGGTGGACCCTGAGCCTGTGAAGTCAGACATGCAAAACTGTTTGGAGCTGATATTTTCTTACGTCCAGGGGGGAAAACACCATTTCCGTGTGAGTCCTTTCCCCTCAAAAACTCCCTGTTCTTTCATGTCAGTTGGTAGTGCTTAAAAAACACTTCCTCCTGTGAACCCTGCTCTGCTTTCTGCATTCACATGTCTGTTCTCATGTGTTACGAGCAGCTTCCCTCCCCTTTATGCAAAAACACACACTCAGAGCTGAGAACGCAGCCACCAGAATCCATCAGATCCTGGGCCAGGATTGCTGTACATGCAGCTTTCCCTTTGCCACAGGAATCCGTCCAGAGGGATTTAAGCACTTGATATCTTCCTTCAGAATTTCTGGACAGTGGATCTCTGAAACAACCAAAATGCTGAATATCTGAATTTTTCAGCACGTTCGCTGCACACGAGATAGGCATTTACAAAGCACGGTGATGTGGGACGACTCCCACTCCCTTCCCAGCATTTTCTTACCTCAACAGAACTATTTGTTGAGCCTCCTGCTGCTGTGTGCCTGCTGTACTGCTTGAATTGCTGCAATCCATCCTGCACAGCTTGCACCACTCCGTTCCCCCCCTGGGGGAAGCAGCCTTCAGCTGGGAGCGAGCGGAGCTCAGAAATGCAGGCTTGAATTCGGGCAAAGTTTTCTTTCACTTGCTGCAAAACAAGAGTTCAAGGAGCAGGAGAGGCTGGTAAACAAGGTGAAACACCTCTCCATAATGTGGAGGAAGGCTGGTGGGCACAGAGATGTCAGCTCACCTGAGCCTCACCAAGAACTCAGAGCTGAGACAGCCCCAGCAGCTAAACTGGTACATTGTGGGCACAGGAAAGATGTTGAGTGAACTCTACAATATTTATTTAAAGCAATACAAGACCCTGCTGCCAGAGGTCACCTTCCTCACTGAAGGGGCAGCAGGTGAACATTTGACTCGTGGAGCTCTGAGTCCCTGAAGCACACCTGAGCCATGGGGTGCAGGGTGGGCTTTCAGTGGGACCCAGTGGGAAGCTGCAAGGGCTCTGCTCAGTCCTCATTCACTCCCACCTTAAATCTTGTGATGCTTAAATGCTGATTTCTTATCTTCTCACCATTTGCTCTCCTCCACAGTTATTTACTTTCTTGCTGATTTCTCTTTCTTTGCCCTCCCTGCCCTTTCCAGGGAAGCTCTTTGGACTCTCCTATTGGGGAGACCAGTGGGAACAGAGACCATAAACGAGCACTGAGCAAAGATTAAAACCAGGGTAACTGTGTGTGCCACTTCCCCATGTACTCTCCCCATGTCTATTTTCAGCTCTGGGGCTTTCCTGACTTCATATGATTTGTCTAACAAGCACCCTTTAACACAGCTCTGAAAAACAGCTTCAGTACAAGCAGTTGATGTCTACTGTTGGAATGTTGCACCCAAAAAAAAAAAACCAGCAGAGGGAATACAAAGAATGGCTTGGAAATTATGAAAATTATTGTAAAAATGTTTTGCAGTTAAACTTTTAATTTGTTCTTGATTTACCAGCCCCAACAGAGAAGGGACCTGCTTCTATTTAGAGGAAGAAAGGATAAAACACAAGCATGTTCTTCAATCTAGCCAGAAGAGTAAATACATTAAGAAATCCCTGGAAGATAAAGGAAATAAATGAAAATTAGAGACCAAGTGCAAGTTTCAAAATGACAATTATTAACCCCTGGATGAAACGATCAAGAGGAGTACTTGATTACCCATCTTGTTTCATCCTCAGATCAAAACTAGATGGCTTTCTGGAAAGAAGCTTTAATGAGAGAGGGGTGCTCCAGTGAAATAGAATAGCCTGTGATACGAAGAAAGCCAAACGGTGATCTAAGGGCTCCTCTGTCTTTGAAAACTGTGACCATCAAAATGAGGAACCGTTGTTTAAATAAAAAAGACAGCTGATCAGGAGCAGCAGTCATGAGATTATCCTTGTCACATTATCTATAACCTTTTCTACAAAAGAAACACCACCATTAGCCAGAGTCTTCTTGCAGATCCCATTTGCTAATTTACTCTCGACCTCTGATTTTTTATTTTTCCCAGGTGAAGATTTGATAAAACCTTCCAGAATGTTTCCAGCAGTGCTGTATAAAGTGGAAGGGTTAATCCTGGGTGTTCACACTGATGTGTAAACCAGAGTGCTCAGGGTGATGGTTTCCAACAGGATGACTTGAAAAATTCTTGTGAACTTTGAGATGCATATTTATATTCCCAAACCATTACTGCAGAGCTGCTGCTCATTCTCCATCTACATTTATTCCTCTGCAGAGCCCTAAATGAGAGCAATACTTGTTCTTAATGACTTAGAAATTAATTACATATTTAAAATCTGTGTGGATGTGGCACTGAGGAACATGGTTTAGTGGTGGACTTGGCAGTGCTGGGTTTAGGATTGGACTAGATGATCTTAAGAGGGCTTTTCCAGATAATTCTGTGCTTCTATGATTTCAGGATATTTCTCAAATTCAGCAGAGATATTTTAACTCTGCACCTTTCCCCTTCAACATCGAGAACCTCTCACACTTTGGTAATATTTGTTCTGTGTCCGAATCACTACAGCTCGAGCTGTGTGTGATAACTCTGACAGAGAAGCAGAACAGCCCAAAGCAGCACATGAAAGAGGTGCAACAGATGCTCCAAACCAGATGTTTTAGGAAGGAAGAGCGCAAAACCTAATTTATGCACATCAGGTCAAAAATGACACTCCTCCTTTTGAGCTTCACCCTTCCAGAAAATTCACCTCTTCCGTGAGGCTCCGTGAAACGATCGTTTTGAGAGGGGCTGATATTTAGGTAGAAATTTGAACACAGATTTTTAGATATGAATTTAGATAGAAATTTAGATAGAAATTTAGATATAAATCATAACTTGGTTGTTTTTTTTTCCCTGAGCACCAGCACAGCCCGGGGCATACCGTGAAGGGCAGCAGACACTCCTGCTGGGGCTGCACCACGTAGAGACTGAGCAGGGGCACACGGCAGGGCCCTGCCAGGCCACACGCCAGGCACAGGACGTTCTCCAGAGCCTCGGAGAGCACGGAGCAAGTGTTGGCCCAGGAAGGGGAGGTGACATCCACCACCAGGATGCGGGATGGCTGCTGGCTGGGGGCTTTGGCAGCAGGAAAAGTCCTCCGTGTTTCTGAGGGTAATTTTCTGGCATTCATGGCTTCTGCACGTGGGTGTTACGTGCCCGGTGGTGCATCTGAACGGGAGAGATAAATAAATAAAGAACAGCAATGAGTGAGGCTCTCCCTTTCCCATTCACTTGAAAGCACAGCTCAGTAATCATTTAGACTCCTGCAGCCTTTTTCTCAGAACCAGTTGTTGTCCACACTCTCATAAACCCACAGGAAGAGAAAGAAAAATGCATGTGGTCAGGAGACAAAATGTTTTCTCTAAAGAAAAACGTGGCAGAGAGGCTCTTAGAGGTGCAGCTGGAGCAGTTCCAAATGCTGGCAGCGTGGAGCTGTGAGGTGATCCCCCAGCCTGGCTCTGCTGCATCCATCAGCTGCTTGGAAAACAAGACTGGGAACTCCACCTCCTAATTCTGCACTGGCCAGGAGGTTGCACCCCAACCCCAGGGAGAACAGTCCCTGCTCCCTGATCCCCAGCTGCTGTACTCAAAAAAGGCCAGCAGAATGCAGCAGGGAAATCCTGCATATCCATGAGTTTTCCTTTGTGGGTGTGGAGAGCCAACCCTTGTCCTTCAGAGTGTCAAACACCTGGGGTGAGCTCCTTCTCAGACCCTGAATATGACATTTGTTCCCTCCCATAATCTCCCTTCAATCTTAAGCACAAGAGCATTTTCCTGTTAAAAAGCCAGGAATTTTCCTTTTTTACTTTGTGAGCAAAGAGCCCTTCTAAAATCCTCTCCTCACTAAATCCGTGCAAAACATTCAGTGCTGTTTCTAAAGATGCAGGAAAAGCTTCTAAAAAAGGAAAATGTTGGTATAACTGCACACACCTTCTTGATATGAAATAGGATAATTTTTTTTCTTCCTACAGCTTTCTTCCCAGCAGAATTAGTAAAAGTTTGAAGCAACCCTGGATCCACACAGTCGGGCTCTGGTCAGAACCCAGGCCTGTCATTTGTGTGGTATGTTCAGCTCCACACAAACAACTCTTTTTATGGTCACCAAGGAGACAAGATACTGCATTTCCTACAGCCTCCAGCACTTCGGAACAAGAATTTCTGTAAGGCTTGGGAAGGGCGAGAAATGAGTTTGTGTCTGGCTGAAGGATCATCAGAAAAAAATCTGAATTTCTAGGATTCCTTAGGGTGCCTGTCAGTGAAGGCAAACCAGAGGGGTCACAGCCCGAATTTCAAACGTGAGGCCAACACTTCAGAGCGGGTGAAAACGTTATAAATACAGATAGAGATCACGTAGGTATCTTGCTTTGATTAGTCCTCAGATAGGACTGGATTGTCAAATGAAAATCTGCCAGATACCACCTGAATCAGTGTCTCTCCTGGAGCTTTTCAATTGGACAGCAGAGTTTGCTCAATTACGTGACTGAATCTGGGGATGGACTTGTCCATCTGAAGTTTTTGTGATGAGGCTTCAACGCCACTGAACTCTGCAAGCCCCCAGTGCTTTCTCAAACCAGGAAACAAAACCCATCCTGTCAGAAATCCACAAGAGTTGGGCCTGAGCATCGGTTTCAGGGAGGAAAATGAGCTTTGATGCTGAAGCAGACAGAGTTTTCCCAAACTTGAATGAATTCTCTCATTTTTTGGCACTCTGCAGGACCACGCTTATTTTAAATTGGTTTTGTTAAAATAGATCCCTCCTCAGCTCCTTACCAACTGAACTTCATTTCTTCCTAATTGTGGTGTCTTAATTAACCTCTGCTTAGCAATATTGATATGATTTATATGCAGCACTCTGTACGATATTTGACAATATTTGAGCTCTTTTACAGCCTTCCCTGGGCTCTGGTGAGGCTGGAGAACCGAGGAATTCTGTGTAAGCAGTTGTGGTGAAATGACATCCTCATTTAGGCATTGGGTGGACTGACAGAGCCCATCCCGAGGGATTCCACCACAATTCCCTGAGAATTGTGTAAACTGCGAGTCCTGGCAGCTTAACTGACATTAAGTTATTGCTCAATAAACCAGAACTCTCCAGGTGTCAGGGCTGGTGATGTGCATTTCGCTCAATGCAAGAAGACACGAATTCTGCAGAAACTGGAAAGGGACAGAGAGAAAGCTTTCTTTGTACTGAGTGATTTGTGGCTGCTGAGGACATTCTGCAATTGCACATCATCCTGGCATGCTTAGCTGGTGATACAAAACAATTAAATAATATCCAGGGCTGAAGAGGTGGAACACGGAAGCCACTGGTTAAAGGGGATTAAGGATAATTGGTTGAAAAAGGTGCCATTTTCAGACTAAGCTTCAAAACCTGGGGAAAACAGGAATATTCTCATGTGGAAAACAGATCGAGCTGCATAAATAAGTGGCTTTACTAGAGAATAAACTGGCTGTGCAGTGTGGGAATCCTTTTGTCCACCTAGCCTAGAAAGGAAAGTATTTCTTTGAAAAGTTCAGAGTGAACAGAAGAATAAAGACAAAAGAGCAAAAGAGTTCGCATAAAATCAAGCTACTGAAAACAAGATTATTCCAGATCCTATAGAACAGAAGATATTATGTGTTACTCTGTTCATCAGTGCTATAATCAATCATAAATAAATGCCTTTAGGCTTGTGCTTTTATTGACATAAAATCATCAAATCTTAGTAAGAATCGTCGCTTTATATTAGTGTTAAAATCACTCATTACAACCTTTATAGGGTTGGGGTTTTTTTCTACAACATTATAGGAGTTTAGAAAAAGGCATTTTAAGTCTGAATCACTAAAAATGAGGCAGTGAATTATTGTAAAACCTTTTCAACCTGTGTGTGGACAGAGCAAGGACGAGCTCCTGCAGAATTCCCAGGTGCTCCCGTGGAGCGACAGCCAACCCAAACCCCACCACGAGAGCCGTGTTATCAGGGGGACCTCGTGCTTGAGTGACAGGCTGGAACCCTCAGAATTAAACTTTATAGGAATTGTAATAACTCTGTGATGAGATTACGGGCACGGCTAATGAAGCCTCAGGGGGCAGGTGCTCCATCTTCCCTGGCATCTTGATTAAGAATCCGGGACGACACCGTGTCAACGCACACATTAACCTGATAGAAACACAAATAATTCATGGGCCCGGGACGTGCTGCAGGCAGGGAATCACCTCTGAGGCTGCATGGAAAATCCTGGGACACACCCACGTGCTGGAGCAGACTGGAATTGTCCTCCAGGTCCCTGCATTGCGATGGCTCCTACGACCTGAACCCCTTCTACCCTGCATGTGACCTCAGAGTCTGAAGTTTCAATCCTACTGTGACATTTTCATATTCGTATTTCCTGTACTGTTTTGGGGTTTTTTTACAAAGCTTTAGGCAGCAACACTCCCTCGCTGGTGGCTGGATCCTGGGAGCCAAGGGAAGGCAGCACTTGTCCCACAGGGAATCCTGTGGCACGTCCCACCTGGAACACCAGGGTGTGCCGAGGTGGCTCTGGCTGTTGAGGTCTCTGCAGGGACTGGGAGAGCTCTACTGGGCTGTGCAGGGACTGGGACAGCTGTACTGGGCTGTATGGGGACAAGGACAGCTGTACTGGGCTGTATGGGGACAAGGACACCTGTACTGGTCTGTACAGGGATTGGGACAGCTGGACAGGGACTGGGACAGCTGTACTGAGCTGTATGGGGACAAAGACACCTGTACTGGGCTGTACAGGGACTGGGACAGCTGGAGAGGGACAGAGACACCTGTACTGGGCTGTGCAGGGACTGGGACAGCTGTACTGGGCTGTACAGGGATTGGGACAGCTGGACAGGGACAGAGACACCTGTACTGGTCTGTACGGGGACAAGGACAGCTGTACTGGGCTGACAGGGACTGGGACAGCTGGACAGGGACAGGGACACCTGTACTGGGCTGTATGGGGACAAGGACAGCTGTACTGGGCTGAAAGGGACTGGGACAGCTGTACTGGGCTGTATGGGGACAGGGACACCTGTACTGGTCTGTACAGGGACAGGGACAGCTGTACTGGGCTGTATGGGGACAGGGACACCTGTACTGGTCTGTACAGGGATTGGGACAGCTGTACTGGGCTGTATGGGGACAAGGACACCTGTACTGGTCTGTACAGGGATTGGGACAGCTGGACAGGGACAGGGACACCTGTACTGGGCTGTACAGGGATTGGGATAGCTGTACTGGGCTGTACAGGGACTGGGAGACCTGTACTGGACTGTACAGGGATTGGGACAGCTGCACTGGGCTGTACAGGGACGGTGACAGCTGTGTTTTCCTGAAGAGTGGCCAAGCCACCGAGGGGTGTCAGGGCAAACCAGCAGCGTTGCTGGACTCCCTCACATCCCATCCTGTGTTTTCCAGACATCATTCCTCGCTGCCATGGCATTTTCCCCTGCTCTGGTCGCTGTGGCAGGGCTGGACGGAGAGGGAAGGAAGGACAGGGTCCGGTTTTGTCCCCCCAACCTGGGGCCTTGATGGGAGCGTTTTGGTGCTGCAATGAAAGCAAGACCAGGAGTAAATCCCCCTGCCTGATCTCTGGTTTTTAAGGTGCACCTTCCACTCCTGAATTGGGTTTTCCCTCACATTTTCCTTCGAGTTTGCTCCACGTTCACACTGCCCGAGGCTGCTGTTCCTGGATGCCTCAGTTGCATTCAACGCGGGAAGCAAGGACTAATTATTAACTCCCCACAGAAGCACAGGTTTACCTTTTTCACCTCCCAACTCCCGAACACCCTGGAGAAGGTTTTCCAGGAGGAATTTGGGAAGAAAGCTCCTTCTCCGCTGCCGTGTCCGCGGTTGGGGCCGGGCCCTGCCCGGTGCCGCTCCCCCCGCAGCCGGCGGCGCTTCCCGACCCCGGCTCAGCCCGGAGCTGTTCCTGTGGGAATGCCGCGATCCGGGCTCGGACCCACCTGCGCGGGGCCGTTGTCCCGGTCCTGTCCCGGGCGGATCCCGGGCGGATCCCGGGCCCCCGCGCATGCGCAGCGAGCGCTTCCCGCAATCCCGGGGTTGGGATGCTCGGGAATACGGGAATCGCTCTCCTCCCCCAAACCTGCGCTTTGTGACCCTCCCATCGCATCCAGCACTGCTTAAATTATTGTTACTTTGACCATCCAGTCACCCCAAATCAATTTTGCCCAAGTTAACCCCGGCAAGCCTCAGTAAGGAAAGCCAGAGGGAGCTGGAAGATGGGACATGAGGGATTGTAAATTCATGGCTCTCCAAGGACTTTGGAGGAAACAGAGGGGATTAAGGGCTGGAAAACTGGAAAGTCCCCGTCTGAAGAAAAGATGATTAAAGGGCTAAAGAATGTGGGCCAGATGAGAGCGAGAAATCATTAACTAATAGGGATAGAATGCTAATTAATGAAGAGAAGTGTCTTAGAACCAATGGACATCAGTGGGGCCGGTGCAGCTGGGCAGAGGTCCCTCCTAACTGTGTGACAGCCCAAAAACCCCTCCTTGAAGGATAACTGTGTATTTTGGAGATAAGAATTTAATGGAATCGGTTTGCAGCTGTGCCAGTTCAGTGACTGCAAAAGGAAATCTAGGACTTCTCTAGAGCGAGTATTTTTACTGGATGTATGTAAACAAAGGCACATCTTTTTACTATAAAGGAAGTTATTGAGATTTGGGGTTGTTTTCCCACTTTACGTTTTTACTCTTGACTTCCAGCTCCATAGTGGCAAGAGGGAAGGGATGAGTAGGGGGGCAGGTGGGCCCTCACAAAAAGGGAGGTTACGGCCCCCAAAATGCCTGAAAACTCACAGGCAATGCGCGTGTGTGTAAATACTAAAACCTTTAAAGTGCCTTATTTTTATCCATGTTGACAAAATGAATATAGATAAAAATTGATTTCAAAACAACCCCCCGCGTCTGCTGTTTTATATACAGGATTTTAGGGTATAAGAAAGCTCTGGCTGGAGAACCGTAGTGTTCGAAAGGGCAAATTTAACTTCTGAATTTAGAAATGAAAAGAATAAAAGGCTTGAAAACGTCAGAAAAGAGCAAGTCCCGGACCGCGGCTTGACTTGAGTCGCTGCTGCCACCGGGTGGTCCAAACGAGGAACTGCAGCCCCTCAATGACTCTGTGGCACTGCACTCAAAAAAAAGCCCAAACCCACACAAAAACCCCTCCAAACCGAACAAAAAACGAACCAAACCAAACCAAAAATCCACGAAAATCACCCCAAAAAAACCCCGCATGCGCAGTGACCTGAGCGAATCCCCGTTTCACCCCGTAATTGAGGGCGGGATGGAACAAAGCGAGCGGCGCGTGCGCAGTGGCTTTCCCCGCTCAGTGCTGCCGCCCTGTGGGGAACGCCCGGTACCGCAAGTCGGAGTTGTCTCCCGATTCTCGCGGTTTTTTAGGGCATAAAATGAACATTTTGGGGGTAAAATCCGAGTTAATCTGCGCCGCAGAAAATGAACGTTTTGAGGTAAAATTGTGGCGATTAATAGGTGATATTTTGGGGGTAGAATTAAGGTTATCGCTAGGGGGCAGGTAGGGAAAATCTGAGAGATAAAACCTGTAAGGGACGGAATGAACAATTTTGGGGGGAATGTGAGGTAAACTAGAGGGGACAGAGTGAACATTTTGGGTTTAAAATCGGAGGTAATGTACAAGGGGACAGAGAACACCTTGGAGGGAAAAGCATCAGTGAATTGGTCAGGGAGACGGGGGTGACATTTGGGACAGAGATTGAAATTTGGAAAAAAGCTGATATTAATTTTTATATATATATATATAAGCAAAGCATCTGAAAACACTCCACAGAAGGCTACGAAACCTGGGTGCTCTGGAAGTCAGGAGTAATTATGACTTTTATTTCCTGGTTCTGCTTAGGAAATTGCTGGGGTGTACGCGGATTAATTTTTTATATCCTTCGGCTCTCCTGACTGAAGTAAAAGCATCATTCCCCTCCCTCCCTTCCACCATTCCAGGGCCAGTATTTATTCCTTTATGGCTGGCTAATTAGCCTCTGGAATTTGCAGAAGGAATGCTGCAAATGCCTGGAGTGTGGTCCCAGGACATATTTGAGAGAGGTTTTTTGTGAGCTTCAAGCAGCTCGCAGTTTCCAAAGGAAACGGACAAAAATCCTGGGGAACTGTGCTGGAATATTTGGGGTGAAATACAACACAAAAGGTTAAACGGGTGGCAGAAATGAGACAGGATGGAACAGTCCTGTGATGGTTTAGCTTTGCAAAAAGCACAAATAACCCCTGGGAATTGTAGCCCCTGACTCCCGCTGATGCCTTAGGTTTTAACTTTTATATTTCTCAAACCCTGCGCTGCCTGGTGTGTGACTCTGCAGTTCCCTGTGCCCTGGGAGCTGCTGTTCTCTCCTGCTGCTCACACACAACAAACCTCTGCAGGTTCCCACTCCAAGGACACCGGGCCCCAAATGTGTCAACTCAAAGCCTCTAAAGGGGGCAAACTTGGGGTAATTCCATCATGAACTGAGGTGATCATTGGAGAATGAACCCTGAGATGCAAATGAACCAAACTTATCAAAGGGTGAAGAACCCGTGAGCCAGGGTCCATCTGGGGTGGAGCCTCTGGACTGCCCAGGGTGAGCCTTTGAAGGCCCTTCAAATAAATCCCTCCTTTTATTCTCTTAATTCTTGTCTGATCTCTGTGTTTTAGGTGGCCACTCCAGGCAGTTCCCTCTCCGGCCGAGGTTTTTCCAAGCAAGGAAATTTCTGCAGTTTCCAGGTTTTCCAGCCGTGTCACTCCCGGGTTCAGGCAGAGCCCTTCCAACCACGAGAGGATCCAGGACTTAGTTTTTATAACCTGTACAAATCCCACACCTTTTTTTGAGGTAATTTTCCCCCTTTGTTTCCTTTCCCCGCTGCTCTGAGGCGTGGCTGTGATATGTTGGGTTCCCTGCTCTGCTCACGTGCCATGTCCTTGTCATGGCAGATCCCAAAAGCACTCAAAAAAGGGCAAAACTTCTTTTTACAGTTCACAGGAAGAAACTTTGGGCTCCAAACTTAATGATTCCCCATGGCAAACTCACTAAAATAAGTTGTAAATAGTGTTTATTTGTCGTCATCCAAAGGCATTCTGTGGAAAAATTCTTTGGAAGATGTTCCCTGTCTTGGATCTCCGGCTGAGCTGCGAACTCAGTTACCTCTGGGAAGACAAACTTCTGCTCTTAATCCCAGCCATCCCCTCAGAACAGCTGGAAGGGTGCAGAGCCAAATCTGATTTTCAGGTCCTACAAGACCCACGCAGGGTTTCCCACTGAGGGAAAGTGTTCGTTTTACCAGCAAAAAAAAAAAATTAACGAGGGGCTCTGCATGGCAAGAGCCCTGCGAGCACAAGGGCTCAAATGACTCAAACCCATAACATTTTTGCTTTTTAAATTAGCCCCCTTTATGAACTACAGAAAAGGAAATGATCAGCATTGGCAGCTGATTCTTTTAAATGGAGTGTAAATAAAAAAAGGCACTAAAAATTCAGATTTCACCGTTCCACAGCGCTGACTCCGGCCAAGGTTTGAAATGCTGCTAGTAATGGCTCGTTTTGCCCAAAATTCATCATTTTCGAGGTGTTGCCCATCATTCTGAAGTAATGATGGTTCCTGGGCACTTGCAGATGTTTTGAAGATGATTTTAAAACAAAGATTTTAAGCTTCATGCTATAGATGGGGCATCCTTGAAACCGAACTCGATCAAGAGTTCAGGATGAGGTTTGACAATCCAGGACAAGGAAGCACAAATTGCTGCCCTTTCGTGAATAAATTGGTTTAAACACTGAATATTGGAAAAAACCAAAAAAAATCACCCTAATTTTTAAGAGAAATCTGCATTTCTGCTGGAAAGTGGCCATGCTGGAGGGATTGGTCACTCCTGGATTTGGACACCTCTGGTTTAGCTTTAGGTGATGAGAGCTTGTCCCTCGCAGAGGTGAAAAGAGCTTTTTTTAATGCTTTGGTCAAAGTGGCTCAGTTCAGTTTGGAACCACCTCTTTCTTTGTTTCCTTGGAAGGTCCTTGGGAGTATTGCAGCTCCTCTTAGCTGTGACTCTTTTGGAGGTTTCCTTTTCCTTTCCTTTTCCTTTTCCTTTTCCTTCAAAATCGTGTGGGTGTTGTCGAAGGAACAGTGTTGGAGGGCACGGGAAATTTCATGGAATGGGATGAAATGAATTAAAATGAAATTCGATGGAATGATGTGAAATGAAATTTCGTGCATTGCGATGCAACGAAACCTCAGAATTTCATTTCATGAAGGGAAATTTCATTTCGCTTCCCGGAATTCAATGAAACGCAAGGGAATTTTGTGAAATGGCATGGAACGAAATGAAATTTCAAAATTTCCCTTCATGACAGGAAATTTCATTTCGTTTCATGGAATTGAATGGAATGAAGAGCAATTTTATGAAATGAAATGAAATGAAATGAAATGAAATTTTGTGGAATGAAATCAAGTGAAATAAAATAAAATTTCAAGTGTCATTTTAGTTCATGAATGGAATGAAATTGCATGGAATGGAATGGGAAGTGAAACGAAATTTCATGGAATGAAAGGAAATTTCGAAATGGGGCTGCGCTGCTTCTGCCTGAAGGTGAGGGCTGAGTTTAAACTTTCAGCTTAAAGCTGGGTTTTAACTGCCAGAGGGTGGGGTTGGATGGGATACTGGGGAGAATTCCTTCCCTGTGAGGGTGGGGAGGCCCTGGCACAGGGTGCCCAGAGAAGCTGTGGCTGCCCCTGGATCCCTGGCAGTGTCCAAGGCCAGGCTGGGATGGGGCTTGGAGCAACCTGGGACAGTGGGAGGTGTCCCTGCCCATGGCAGGGGGTGGAATTGTTGGGATTTAAGGTCCTTTCCATCCCAAACCATTCCCTGATTCTCTGATGTGTGCACGTGTTCACGCTTCCCTGCCCAAGTGATTTCATTATCCCTGTAGCTAATTAAGAGGCCGTTTGTATCAGTTTGTGTTCAGCCACAGCCAATTCACCTCTGTGGATCGATTTCCCCCTCGTTTTTGTGCCTGGCTAACCCAGAGCAGCTCTGATCCCATTAACTTTTCATGCTCCACGTACCTGGAGAAGATAATGAAATTACCCCACGGGATTTAACCTGCTCAGCATTAAACACGGGGAACTGCAGCTCTTCCCGTTAGAGGAACCAGGAAAAGAACAAGAAAACAAACAGGAAAATAAAGATATTAAGCAGGCAGCGCATTCCTGATGGAGCCTGGCTTAAGGGTAACCCTTTGGGTGAATATAACCAGAAACAGCCCCGTGCCAGATCAGTGTTTGTGGAAATAAATCACAAATTCCCTTTTCCACTGGAATATCCACATCCGTGGCTGTCCTGGGCTGTGCCTGGTGCCCACCCTGTGCCTTTCAGTGGGTGAAACAGTGACTTCCTTCCTCCCTCCCCTAGAGACAGACTTCCAAGGTGAGAGCAGAATCCCCAAAAAGCCCAGGGTTGATTTTGTTCGGTGCTGGACTCCTCTGAGACAAGGACTTTGCACACTGCAGTAATTTGCAATTTGCCATGGAGAGGAGCTCTGGCTCTCCCCCCACGGGAGGAGCCCAGCAGTTCCTGGGCAGTGCTTTGTGCAGCACGTGCAGCCTCTGACCCTAATCGGGATGGTGATTTATGGGATCATGCAAGTCCCCTGATTTACTGAGCATCTGTCTGGGAGCTCCTTACGGACCCTGCAGTTCAGGCCTGGCTTCCCTCCCCGTTGCCTTCACACAGGATTGATCAGGCTGGGGTGAGCTGGCTCTAATGAAGGGGCACAGGGTCTTGAAATCACAGTCAAACACATTTGATGGATGGGTGGATGGATGGATGGATGGATGGATGGATGGATTCGCTCACTGCCTCCCTGGGCTTTTGTGGTTATCCCAAATTCATGCCTTTAAGAGCAGTGCTCATAAAATAACAAACGGTGCCTCCACGTGGATGTAATTAAAATCCGAGCATGAGCACACAATTATTTGCAACTCGTTTCTTCAGCTTCCAAGCCCCACGAGGGCAGCCTGTAGGCCTGAGTTTAAATGCTGATTCACTGCGTCTTGAGTGCCTGGCAGGTTGTTATTAATTTTAATGCCTTCTGTTTTCCTGCGGGAGGCCTGCGCCGGGGTTGGCAGCTCTGATCACAGCCTGCAGCAGTCTGGGTGTGATGGGTGTGCAGATCCTGGCAGCTGAGGAGGAGGGAAATGCATGGACAGATGACAAAAAACAAGCAGAAGAACTGTCTGAGCCTGCAGGAGGAAGCAGCTCCGTGAATCCCCAGCAGGGACCGAACCTCCCTGCTCAGGTTGATCCAAACCCCATCCAACCTTGAGCACTTCCAGGGATGGGGCATCCCTGGAATTTTCTGTGCATGTTTCAGAGAAAGGACCCGAGCAAGGGGCTCCTGCAGGTAAAATAAACCCCAAAGTTGATTCTTTTGGATCACCAGTGTTGTTTTTTATCCCTTCCTGCTGGTCCTGAGAGCTGGGGGAAGGAGTGATCCCACAGGCCGTGATGGAGCAATGGCTCCTTGCCACTAAACTCTGCATTTAAAGCTTCTCCTCCAGGTTTGTGGCTCCCCATTTTGGTCAGAAATGCCATTTTTCCTGCAGTTTTCATTCAGCTGGAGACTCCTGTCACAAATATCGTGGTCACTCACAGAGATTTTGGGATAATAGCGGGACCTGGAATATGGGAATTCCTGTCTCAGGCACGAGGCATCCCTGTATGGCCCTTCCAGGACAGAGAGCCTCCTTAGCTCTGGTCACGGGGCTCCTTTCTGCCTCTGGCTGCATCTCCTGCTGCAGGTGAAAGCAAATTCCAGGTTTTGCTTGGATGTAGAGGAAAGGGACAGCGGGAGCCAGCAAAGCTCTGCAGAGCCAGAGGAAGAACCTGCTGCAATTAAAACCAGGACCATGGTGGTGATATTCACTACTTCCCCAGCTCAGCAACAGCCACAGGAGGCAAAGCAACAGCCAGGATATTTTTATTTTCTTTGGCTTTCCACCTTTTTTGTGGATTTGCTGCCTCCTGGTGCCAGTGGAGCAAGGAGCTGGAGCAGCACAGCTCTGACAACAAAGGCATGAGAGATGGAAGCATCAGCTCATGACCCATCACACGTCCAGCTTCAAATATTTTATGTTATTTGATAGCAAATTTGAGACATTGATGCTTTTGGAAACCAGGAGCTTGCCCACCTCTGGGCACCTACAGAGAAAGGACTTTTTAAAAAAATCCAGGGAGTGAGAGGTAAAAACCTTCCTGGGGCAGAGCATTTCCCGTGTGAGCAAAGTTTTCTCAGGTGTGTAAGTATTTCTGAGTGTCATTTAAGTTCATAATGACGTGATTTATTTAATCATGGAATATCCTGAGTTGGAAGGGACCCCCCAGGATCGTCCAGTCCAACTCCTGGCCTTGCACAGACACCCCAACAACCCCACCCTGGGCATCCCTGGGAGCGTTGTCCAAACGCTCCTGGAGCTCTGGCAGCCTTGGGAATGTCCCCATTCCCTGGGGAGCCTGAGCAGTGCCCCAGCACCCTCTGGGGGAAGAACCTTTCCCTGATATCCGACCTAAACCTGACACAGCTCCAGCCGTTCCCTAGAAATGTTAATTCCAGAAGCCTTTTGTCGATCATTTAGGGAGAAAATAGACCCAGCTCAGGCGAAGGTTTTGCACTCGACTCTCACCCTGCTCAATTGTCACCTGTGCTTGCCTGTGTGTCCTGGTTTGAGACAAAAATTGGGAGAAACGCTCTGGGAGGAACGTCCCCTCCACAGAAGGCAGGTTACAGCCACCCCTGCCCCAACAGGTTCGGGAAAAAAATTCCTCGAAGGAAAGTGAAAGAAGGGAAAAGCTATTTATTTAACAAACACACGGGGAAAGAATAATACTATATAATAAAACCTCTCGCTGTGGAGAGAAAACCTGAGAAGATTTTAGAGTCCTCTCTGTGGGTGTGGTCTCTCTCTCTCTCTCCTCTTTGGAGCTGGGTCGGCTCGGGCCCCTCCGGGCCGAGGTGTGAGGGCTCCCAGTGAGGTTCTGATGTTCTGGTGTTCTGAACAGCCCAGAAGAGAAGAAGGAAAAAACCCAAAGTCCCAGGGAAACAAAGGAGTTGAACTCTCCGTCTCTCTCCTCTGAGAAAAGGAGCCAAGAGCTGGGAGAAGCAGGAAGGTGCTTCCCTCTGCTCTGCAGCAGCAGGAACGCAGGGCAGTGTGTGTGTCCTTGGAGCACAAAAAACTGTTTTGAAAAGTTCCTCTGGCTTTTTTCTTTCTCTCGCACCCAGTTTTAAAGACACAGAAAGGCACAGGAATCATGGCTGAGCATAGAGCAGTGATAGGGGATGCACATCATAAAGTCAGCCCAAGACACTGTGCTTCGGCTGAAGCTTCTTCAGATCATACCCATGGTCAAGAAATGACTGATCACCAGCTCTAAACCTCCTGATATTTCAAAGGTGCATCCCCCTGTGGTGTGGGGTTTGTATTTGATATTTATGTTCATTCTTGGACATCTTTTTTCCTGTTTGGTTTTCTTTTTTAAAAAAAAAAAAATTTAACCCAGTGAGAGTTTTCTAACTGCTTTTGAATTCCAGCAGGATCAGGGTGATGCTCTTTGTGGCTTGTTTGATCACAGGAAGGTTTACATTGCAATTGCAGCACCATCGACCTGCCCTTGGACAGTTTTAACTCATCTGCATCGAGATCTTAAAAAAGGATTGATGGGTCTTCTTTGGATTTTATGATGGGATAAGTGAAGTGAGATGTCAGGAGTGGAACCCAAACCTCTCCACCTCACTCCTTTGCCTGAGCTCCCTACCAGCGAGATCTTCCAACAGGAAACTAGAAAGAACAGGTATTTGGAAGAAATATTTTATGGTGAGAGTGGTGAGACCCTGGGACAGGCATTCCCAAAGAAACTGTGGCTGCCACATCCCTGGGAGTGTCCAAGGCCAGGTTGGATGGGGCTTGGAGCAACCTGAGATAGTGGAAGGTGTCCCTGCCCATGGCATGAGGTTGGAATGGATGTTTTTTAGGGTCTCTTCAAACCATCCCATGATTCTGATTGTAAAAAAACCCCTCCTGACAAAAGAAAAATAGGATATTTCCTCTATTTCCTTTCCAAGATTTCGTATTCTCTGCCTTCAGAGCAGCTGAGCGCCGGGAGGCGGCGGCAGGAGCCGCCTTGGGAGCGCTCGCTAATGAGATCAGTGGTTTGTTTTCATTTAATGGGCTGCCAGAGGCCGTGGTGTAAAACCCCAGCCCCTTTGTTTCAGCTGTAAATTGCCATTTAACTTGACAGCTCCGCTCCCATTGTTCCCCGTGTAAAGACCGAGCAAGGTAAAGGACGAGATGAAAAGCTCGGGGGTGACACGAGGGAGAAAGGCAGACGGGGTCAAAGTCAAGGTCAGAGACGGGAGATTCCCCACGCCCTTCTCTTGACAATAGGGCAATTTATTTCTGTTCCCTCGGTGGAAGACACTTTTATATCCTAATTTTAGCTTCCTTTCAGCTGGTAAACAGGGAATATTATGGCGCTGGCAAGAACAGGAATCGCATTCACGCAACCCCCGCCAGCAGATGCTTTCAATCCGATGTACAATCCCTCTTCCTCGCGTTAATATTTTTACGATTGGGGAAAAAAACCAGCGGCAATCAAATCGTATTTTGTATCCCCAGACCTTCCCTTGTTTTATTGTGTGTTGCCAGCACAACACAGAGGAGCAGGAAAAAAATGAAGAGAGCATCAACGCGAGGGGCTTTGTGGACGTTCCTGCAGATGCTCTCCCGGCGATTATCCCGGGCGGCTTCACCCCCCTCCTCCTTTTTTTAGCTCTTGTCTCGCTTTTACGCAGTGCCCTCCTCTGCACAAAGCCCTCCTCGACTCCAAATCTCTCCCAGCTGGTCGGGGAAGAGGAGTTTGTGATCATTGTCCCCAGCTCTGTCAGCGTCGCGGCCGTGCCAGGCGAGCGCCACGCTCCTCCTTCCCCTCGCCCAGCGCCCTTCGGAGAACGGAGAAGATTTCACAGATATTTTGCAAGCAGCAATTTGGGCATTTTCTTGACTCTGGCGCAAGAATGGATCATTTCTAATTATCTAGGATTGGGACTTAAGTGTCCATTTTTGCGCAGGGAGACGGCAGATTTCCCTATTTATTTTATTTATTTTTTTTTTTAATCTAGGAAAATAGCTTTTCCTTTGTCTCCCGCAGAACAAAGAAACGTGAACACAGCATTTAAACAGCGAGGGCTGTGATGGGCTGAGCCCATCCCCAGGGTGAAGGCGCTGCCTTTAATGGGGTTACACGCAGCAGAAATAAATTTGGCCGGGACTCTGTAATCACTGCCTGAATTAATGGAAAAAAAGGGGTTCTTTGGAGCAGGCTGAATAGCCCAGCTGCAGCAATTATCTCGTCACTCATCGGAATGACGACGAAATTAGTTCCAGATATAAAACCGGGCAGCGGAGGCGAGACACCCACTGGGGATTTATTTCCCAGTTAAGGACGCTGGAGGTTGCCTTTCCATCCGTGACACCCACTGGGGATTTATTTCCCAGTTAATGACACTGGAGGATGCCTTTCCATCCGTGCTGGTGCCACACGCTCGTGGCTCGCCGGGGGGTTCACGAGAAACAGGGACCTGGACATCAGTTTGTGCAATTTTGTTCCTTTTTTCAGGGATTTGGCCAAAGTTTTGTTCCAAATCACCTCCCTGTTCCCCAGTTCCTGCGTTTAAAAGTTCCCAGTGTGGCTGAGCCCCGTCGTGGTCATAGCTGGAGGTGCAGGGAGCAGCATCTTCATACCTACAGTGATCTGCGTGGATATTTATCCATCTGTTGGGAACCCACGTCTCTCTTGGGGCTTCTGTGTGGGTGATTCGGCTCTTGGGAAAGCCAAACATGAGGCTTTTTGGCTGGACATGCCCCAGCCACATGTGCTGGTCCCCAGAAACCCCTCTGTGTGCTGGGCTGATCCCACAGCGTGGGGAGCAGGGGAGGGGGTGGATTCTGGCCCTCTGCCCTGCTCAGGTGAGACCCCACCTGCAGAGCTGCCTCCAGCCCTTGGGTCTCAACATCAGGAGGACGTGGAGCTGCTGGAGCAAGTCCAGAGGAGGCCACGGAGATGCTCCAAGGGCTGGAGCCCCTCTGCTCTGGAGCCAGGCTGGGAGAGCTGGGGGTGTTCACCTGGAGAAGAGAAGGCTCCAGGGAGAGCTCAGAGCCCCTTCCAGGAGAGCTGGAGAGGGACTTGGGACAAGGGATAGGGGGACAGGACAAAAGGGAATGGCTTCCCACTGCCAGAGGGCAGGGTTAGATTGATAGTAGGGAGAAATTCTTCCCTGTGAGGGTGGTGAGGCCCTGGCACACTGGACCATCCCGTCCCACCCCCTGCCATGGGCAGGGACACCTTCCACTCTCCCAGGTTGCTCCAAGCCCCGTCCAACCTGGCCTTGGACACTTCCTGGGCTGGGGAATCCACAACCTCTCTGGGCAACCTGATCGTCTGATCCCACAAATCTCCCTGCCATGTTCAGTACGTGCACAGGCAGCTTCAAGCCTAAAATAATTTAATAAATGCTGCATTCCCTGTTTTGGGGCACTTCAGCTGGTGCACCCACGCTGGCAAGTTGCACATCAGGTACAGCTGCATTGGAGGGTGGGCAAAAAGAGACCAGCACATTACTTTTGTGTTTCCATTTTAAACATCTGCAGGAAGGACATTTTCTTACATGAGAAAAATCATAACAGCTTCAGCTGACTCACTGCGCTCTCCCATTGAGGCAAGTTCATAAGACGCCGGGAAGAAAAGCCTGTGATTTATTTAAAGAGGGCTTTTTTTTTCCCCCTCCATCTCCTCCTGGTACTCGGAGGCACGCCGAGCTTTCACTTAAATGAAAGCCGTGATTGCAGTTTGGCTTGTGTGCCCTGCATCCCTCTGTGAGCAGCTACCAGGCACCACTTTGTGCATTGTGCTCGCCGGCGGCGGCGGGCGAGCGGAGCCGCATAAATAACCCAGCTGCTGCCACCGGGTGTCACACAGGACTTCCAGGAAAGGGCTGACAATGCCCCCCTCCCCGAGGAAAGCTGGCAAGTGTGGACCTCAGCGGTGGGAAAACCCCTTTGGGAAGAGGCTGCCCAGCTGGCTCAGGGCTGAGTTTCTCAGGGAACGGGAAAATCGGCCGCCTCCGTCCCGCAGTGCCCGTCACGGTCACAGCGAGTGACCTCAGGTGACGGCCACATGCCTGTGGCTCCGTGGGATTTTGCTGCCCCTCTGGGATTGCGTGTGGTGAGGTGGATTTGGGGTGAAATCCAAAAAGGCATCACCGTCTCCCAGCTGGCAGAGCTCTGGGAAGCTCTCTGTGCCTGTGCTGAGAATATTTTAATCTCTGCTGCTGTTATTAGTGTGATCACTGCTAATGGTAATCGATAAATTAAGGGCTGTGGGATTCCCCACTGAGATAGTGCACTGCTGAGTCTAACACTTTGCAAACACCCACTGGGAAAGCCATTCCTGCTGGAATTGCTGTGGAGCCCGGCTGGGATAGCCCTGGGGGAGATAGAAGGTTGTAAATCACCGTCTTGTGGAGGCTGGTGCTGGTTTAGTGCAAAGGATAAAGAGCCCACAAAGGCTTTTGTGCTGCGGGTTGGAGCACACAATTCCTGCCCGTACCCAAGGAATGGGAAATCAGGGATCCTGTCCTTAAGAAATCGGGATTTTTTTCTTATGAAGAGCCCGAGATCTTTGCGTTTGGCCCATAGTGTGTGTGACAACATGGTGAGGTTGGCAAAGGTGAAATAATCTGAAATATTCCAGGTGACAAGTGACAGGACGAGAGGAAACAGCCTCAGGTTGCTTCAGGGTGGGTTAGATTGGATATGAGGGAAAATTTCTTCACGGAAAAGGTTGTCCAGCCCTGGCACAGGCTGCCCAGGGCAGGGGTGGAATCACCATTCCTGGAGGGATGTGGCATTTGAGGACATGGTTTAGTGGTGAACATGGTGGTGAGTTCATGGTTGGACTTGGTGATTTTAGAGGTCTTTTCCAAACTTAATGATTGATTCTGTGATTCCATGAGATCATCCCCTGCCCAAGTGCTTCCTGCTTGTCCCACAGCACAGACCAGTGGCTCTCCCTGCAGTAATTTGGGGAAAAAACTGTTAGGAGCCACCAAAAGGGGCTGGGGTGATGCAAGACTTGAAGTTTCTTGAGTCATGGACAAGTAGCTCCAGCAAAGCCTGACCCCTCCAACACTCAGCACTCAGTCCCACAGCAGAGAGCAGCCAAAAAGCAGATTTTGGGCTCTCATTTCCTAAGATGTGGGGCCAACACAGAGCTCACAGAAGTTGTCCATGCCCCTGCTGTGGCTTCCCAGGAAGCTCTTCACAGTGGGGTCTTACTTCTAAATGCTTCCCTTAAGTTCTCTGAAGATTTTTTAGCTCATGAAACACAGCAAAGGCTGCTGGCCAATGCTGGAATGGAGTTCCCTTGGATCCTGTTGCCAGCTCTCCTTTTCAGTGGCGATTTCCCCGGCATGTTAAGCAACAGGTTGGAGCGTTTCCCTTTCCAGCTGTCCTAGAGAGGGAGAGAAAATTTTATGACTAACCCCAGATTTATGGCTGGTTGCGCCTGTGTGCTTTCCCGAGCTGTGTATTTCGCAAGAGTAATTGGGAAGGGGGAAGCTCTCCACAGCTTTCCTTCCCAAGGCTTCATTAAACGAGTGGCTCTGTTTTTCTTGCCTGCAGCTGCGAAAACGCCGCGCGCCAAGAGGCGGCGAATTGACCAAACGCGGCGTTTTTCCCGTGTGCCTTCCCTTCCAAATCTCTGTAGCTGCATATTTCATTTGCAGAGGATCCTTTTGTGGTGGCCTCCAGGCTGACCCGCTCGGAGCAAGCCATAAAATGAGCCGTGTTCCTCTAATTTGTCTTGGTAGCAGAGGGACGCGGCGGCTCGCGAGCCCGGAATGCTGCCACGCGGAGAGGCCTTGCTGAGCACATCCCAGTCTGCCTCCGGTAGAGCTCCAGGATCCATGCCGAGCATCAAATCCGTGATTAAATGGCTCCTGGGGGACACAATGCGTTCGTCCCCATCCATCACTGAACAAAACCTGGGAGCTGAGCCCGGCGCGGTGCTCCGGCTGCTGGCTTTGTCCCAGTTTTGTCCCTGCTGGTTCCCACAGCCCCTCCACCAAACTGTGAGCTCAGCCTTCCTCCCTCCGGAGCGAGGCAGGATGGAAGAGGAGGATGGAGTGCTGCTGGTTGTAATTATCATCACCTTTGTTTTCATGGATGAGTGAAAACGAGTTTAATTTCAGTTTCCGCAGAGGGTGAAGGCAATCTCTGCTCGCTGTTTGTTGACCACGCTCCTGGATTTCCACTGGGCAAGCCAAATCTGAAGGAAAAAAAACATCTTTCCAAGTGATCTCATTGTTGTTTCCTTCCCCTGGAGCCAACAAACAGAGTGCACGGCGAAGTGGTCAGCAAGGTGCCTCTCCATCGGATATCCGGGAAACGCTGCAGGGAACCTGCTCGGGGGCTGCCTCTTGCCATGAACGAGGCTCAAAAGGAGATTGAGAGGCAGTGGTGACTCTGCAGGGTGGAAATTAATGATGGAGCCCGAGGACATGAATGTTCTTACTTTGGAGAAAAAGGAGGGATTCAGAGGATTTAGGTCCCTGTTCCCACCGCAGCGCTGGTGGTTCCCTCCTCTTGCAAAAGAGGTGGGAAGCACTGGAATGAACATGGAGGTGGGTGGGAAGCTCTTGGAGATGAATCAGCAGCATGAAAATCCTACTTAAATGAAATGCTGGCAAAAGGAGATGAAAAGCTTAGGTGGATTTTCCCTTCCTGACATCCCCGGCCTCCTCAGCTCACATTTCTGAGACAGAAACCACGGCAAGCTGAAAAGGGGGAGTCCAGGAATGCAAAATTCCTGCTAAGGAGAAATTCTGGCTGATTTCTCAGAAAAGTGGTGGGTGAAAGATGAAGGGAAATGGTCTTAGAGAGAGAGAAAGAGCTTCTGGGGGTCTGTTTGGGAGAGGAAAACCAGGAGAGGTTTTTATGGCTCGTTCATTACAAGGGCCTGGAGCACCAGGACAAGGGGAATGGCTTCACTCTGACAGAGGGGACAGTTAGATGGGATATTGGGAAGAAATTCCTCGCTGTGAGGGTGGCGAGACCCTGGCACAGGTGCCCAGAGAAGCTGTGGCTCTGCTCATAGCAGGGAGGTGGAACAAGATCATCTTTAATGTCTCTTCCAACCCAAACCATTCCGGAATTTTATGATCCATATCTTCACGATGCAATGAATTTACAGTGAATAGAAGCACTCGGGCCAATTAACTTTCTTAATCATCTCCTGTGGATGCCTTAGGAGGAGCCCAGAGCTCTCCAGGACCACCGGCTGAGGAGCTCTGCCAACCTGGAGAGGATTGGAGATGCTCTTCCCTCGCACATCCAGCTTTTGAAGACGCTGCACTGCCTGAAGTCGCAGCCTCTCCCCAGCCCGATGCTCAAGGCCAACAGGCAGAGACTTGAGAGCGAGCTGGGGAGCTGCAAAAATCAGATGGAGCTGGCTGAAATCGGGTTTTAAGCAGTGTATCCTCGGGCAGTGTCGAGAGGAGGCTCCTGGAAGGGCGAACCACAATGAAGGGAGGGATTTGAGCTCCGGAGGAAGCGGGATGGGAGAGGTGGGAAGTTGTTCCTGGAGATAACGAGATGCAGGGGAGGCCACACAGCAAACGCTGTGGGGCCTGGCTTCCTCTGTTCATCTCAGGCTCAAAAAGTGGGAAATAAAAGATGAGTGTAGGGCTGGGTGCCTCCAAGAGGTGGTGGCCACACACCTGGAGTGCTGAGGGTGGGTAGGTGGTGGCTGTGGGCAAGCAGTGGGAGGAGGAGCAGATCCCAAGGATATCTTTGGGGTTTGGGGGACCAGGGAGGCTCCCAGGGAGGTTGCACTGTCTCCATCCTCGGAGGTTTTCAGGAACAAACTGAAGACAGCCCAGAGCAACCTGGTCTGACCTCATGGGTGACCCTCCTTTGAGCAGGAGGTTGGAGTAGAGACATCCTGAGGTCCCTTCCAACCTTAATTTCCTGATGATCCTAAGACATATCCAGACTGTTCCCTCTTTTGAAGAACCTTTCCAGAGCATCCAGCGTGTCAGGGAGGAGAAGTCAGCGCACCACTCCAGGCAGCAATTTCCTGATTTTTTGCAGACCAAATCCCACGCTGGTAAATCTGATGTGGCCAAACAAGACGGTCTTCAAGTGCCTTCCAACCCAAGTTATTCCATGATCCTATAGCATCTATAGATGTCCCAGAACATGTTGGGATGAAGAAGCCGTGACACTAATTTTTTTCTCGGGAACAGTGGTTCATTCCCCCATCTGGCAGCAAACATCTCTTTGCTCCATCCACTGTTGGAAGAGCCAAAGGCAACTTCAGCAATGCCCACCAGCACCAAACCCTCCTTGCGTGGAGCCAGTTTGCAAACAGAACATCTCAAAAACCCTTTGCCAGTTCCTGGTCACCCTCAGCCGTGTCTCCCCCTTAGCTGAACCCTTCATTCACAAAGAGCAGTGGCTATAGCAAAACAAGTCTGGGTAACTCGGGGTCAGCACTGCTATTTTTTGACACGTTTCCTGTGCTCGCAGGATCTCGGTGTGTTGTGTCTCCATCGCCTCCTGCATCTCCACCCTGTGTTTGATGGGCGTGCGGTGCCAGATTCAGGGTGGTATAAACAAGCAGATCTCAGCTTGTTGAAGTAACTCGCCCTTTTATTTTCTTTGACCCGGGAGGTGCTTTTTTTTGCGGTAAGAATAAAACAATAATTTAAGGGCAGAGGAAATTTTAATATCTCTCCTCCCAAAATAGCACTAGAGAGGAATGAAGATCTTTTAGCCTGAAGAACTGGGATAAATGGAGTAGGAGGCTTTTTATCGCCATCATCATTTATTACTTAATTTTCCCTCCCCAGGTAAAAGAGCGAAACTTTTCTACCAATCTCGTTTTATCCCTTTCTCACGCTATTCATAAATTTTTCAGTAAGAGCTCTGTAAGGCAGCAAGTTTGTTCTCTGAATGAACATCCATTGCCTGGAGGGTGGACTCCTCTGAAACCTCCATGGGATCCCATAAATGCAACAGGATCCCATAAATCTGAACAAAAAGGAGGAAAAATAATTCTGACGAAGCACAGCAAGGGACTGCCTTGTTTGTTTACCACGTAAGCACAGCACACTTCGTGTTTTCTCTCCAAGAAACTGGAATTATTTCCTTAAAAGTGCTGTTGCAGTAGGAAAAAAGCTCCTTGATGCTACAGAGGGATAAGGAAAAAGCAAACTGAAAGCCCTAGAGGATGGATCCTTGGCTCTTAGGATGCTAAAAGTGGGATTTGTGAGCCATAAAGCTGTTCTGTTCTGTTTGGTTTTACTTGGAGCCCTTGTGCTGTCACTGGTTCCGGTTCCCACCGGAGTCAGGGCTGGAGCTGCCACCTCCACGTTTATTTCTGGGGTTTCCTCTGTCCAGTCGAACACCAGGGAAGGAGACAGGTCTTCCTGGGGTTCCACCATCCTGGGAAGTCCTGCAGGATGGCTCACGGATGGTTCCTTGGTGTGCACCAGGACATCAAAGCCAGCCCACAGCCCACATGCCCACGTTTTCCAGGGGGAAGGGCTGTGCACGTGCCAGTAGCATGGGATGTATCCATCGATTTTTAAACAAAATCCAGCCTTGATGAGCAACCAGGGTGGAGAAGTTTAGGCATTCCTCATGGATAGGGGAATGAAGGACCTCACCAGGTGCACATCTCAGGGTGGACAGCTCATTTTGGCTTCTCTGGGTACAACATTGTTTTCTCCAGCAGGGATTTGCTAAAAATAATCAGGTATCCAGGGAAGAGGGTGCGAAGGCAGCTGTTTCCATGGGCAGATGCCAACGTGGAGGTACCCGAGCTGAAAACACAGTGAGGAACAGCCTTACCAGGTCACACGAGCAGACTTAACCCAGATCTGGTGTTTGCTTTTGGACAAGATCTAGGTCAGGAGGACCTACCAAGGAACATCATCAGCTTTCCCCCTCTTTCCAAACCACTCTGCTCTCCTCTTCCTCTCTTTGGGAATTGTTGTGGATTTCATTCAGCTTTTGCAGCCCTCGAAATGTGCAACAATAGTGGGAAGGTGAAGCTCAGGAAGTTGGAGAGCAGGAACAATAGTTGACCTCGTGTTCTTTCCCCTTCCACATCACTCCTTCTCCAGGAAGCCTGACCTCTCTGTTGGGTGTTTTCCAGGTTGTTGACCTGCTTTTGCATCCCAAAGGAAATAAAATGCTGCAGGTCACAGCCTGGTGCACCAGGCGCACCGGTGGTGTGAAATGTCTCCCCTTGTTGGCTGAAAGAGTCTTGGGGGCAAAATGTCCCTAAATCCCATCCTGGGAAGATCCCTTTTCCCTCTCCTCTCCCACCATAGCCTTGCTGTGTTCCTGGGGCTTTGGAGTCCCTGAGCAGGCACAGAGAGATGAAGAGGAGATGGAAGAGAGGAGATGGAAGGAGCCAACGTAGCACCCAGATGTTAAGGATGGCGCTTGTTGCAGGGAAAGGATGTGCTGTCAGGGCACGTCTCCTTCCTTACATGAGTGTTGGATGCAGAGGGGCCTTGGGAAAGCCTCTTGGAAGCTGGTGGTCCATGGACTGGGATGGAGACAACCAGCAGGAGCTCTGCAGGAGACTGTCCCACTGAGCAAACAACAAGAGAAGGAGGAGGGGTGCATTTTAGGAGCCTTCTAGAGGGAAGCCAAGGGTTTTTAGCAATGGTATCCACTTTTCCTTCCAGACCTTCAGCTCCCATTGCTGATGCTGCCTTAGGAAGCTCAAAGCGTGTCCAGGGGCTCAAAAAATAGGGAGAGCTTGGGATTGGGATGGTGCCAACTCCTTGTCAGCACAACCCGTGCCGTGGGGACGTGTCTGTACATGGAACCATCAGAACTTTATCAAGGCCAGCTAAAACGCTTCCCAGTGGCTGCAGGGCAGCTGGGTCACGGCCCAGCATATTTATTTATCTTGTCTTTGCTCTGTGGCAGCGAGCAAAGTCCGATTTGGTTTTTGGGGAAAAAAGGAAAGAATGCTTTGGAATGTGTTCTCACCCGCAGCAGGTGAAAAGCGAGGCGGGAGTGAGAGACCCTGAGCGCTCCTTGTGTGCATTGGAGTCCTTTGGGAAGGAAAAGGGAGTTTGCTCTGAGCAGCCCCACATCTCCATCACACCCAGAAGCTGCAGATTTACAGCTTTACGCTGCTCTTGGCAAATACTGGTGTAATTAAAATAAGATGCAGACAAGGGGTCTTATCCCACTCTCCACCAGGGACGAGGAGCCGGGGTGATTAACGGGGATGGAGACGATGCAGGGAGCTCGTCACAGATTAGCACTGGGGGGGGTGGGGATTAACGTTCTGGGGGCGAATGAGAGCCTCCACAGCAAATTCAGTTTTCCTTAATGCTTACTCAACCTCTTGTCATGTCATGGGGCAGCTTTTCCTTCCCCCGGGGTTTGGTGGTGAGGCAGGAGGATGTAGGAGGAGCGGGATGTGTTCCCCTCAGCTGAAGGATGTGTGATTAACGGGTTTCCAGCCATGTGCCACTCACAGTTCATTAAATCCTGGCTCCAGATCCTGCATTGTGATGACCTCAGTCCTATAATTATAGATCCTTGGAGGTTTTCTATGAGGGACCCAAAATCTCTGCTCCTGCCCTCTGGAAGCTGGGAGTGCTGGCTCCGTTTTTTTGGCAATGGTACAACATCAGTGAAATGGGAAAAAACTGGGAAGACTGGGGAAGGGGTGTCAGACGCCAGGCCTTATGGCAAGGCTGGAATCTCCGGGCTGAGCAGGATAAGGCAGGACGGAGCAGGCAAAACACCCTGAATTTCTGGTGTAAAGAGAACAAAAGGCGTCCGTAAGGATGGTTGTGCTGGTACCAGGACACAGCCAGCACAGAGGGGTGTGGGTTGGAAAGGGGGGTTGTTTTTTGGGGATAACAAGAAAAGGTTCACCGTCTGTGGCATTGGTAACTCGCCCCAGAGGGGTGCCCAGATGGGGACTGTGGTGGTTTTGGGGCAAGTGGGATTGGGAATGACAACTGGGGAGGGGTCGCATAGGGGGTGCAATGCTGGGGGGGACATGGGGAGCCAGGGCATGTCGATGTGCTGTAGGGTGTTTTGGGGTGCAATACTTTGAGGAGGCCGGGGTACATCACTCCGCGGAGCTTCAGGACACATCATCCCTTGGAGTTCTGGAAGAGATCCCGGACACCCTGTCCCTCGGGGCTCTGAGGGATGTCGGGGGTCTCCGTGTCCCTCTGCTCCTCGGGGCTGTGTGTCACCCCTGGTCGGAGGGCTCTGTGTCACCCCTTCTCGGGGGCTCCGTGTCACCCCACCCCAGGGGTTTCAGGGGGTTCCAGGGGGCTCCGTGTCACCCCACCCCAGGGGTTTCAGGGGGTTCCAGGGGGCTCCGTGTCACCCCACCCCGAGGGTTTCAGGGGGTTCCAGGGGGCTCCGTGTCACCCCACCCCAGGGGTTTCAGGGGGTTCCAGGGGGCTCCGTGTCACCCCACCCCAGGGGTTTCAGGGGGTTCCAGGGGGCTCCGTGTCACCCCACCCCGAGGGTTTCAGGGGGTTCCAGGGGGCTCCGTGTCACCCCACCCCAGGGGTTTCAGGGGGTCCCAGGGGGCTCCGTGTCCCCCCTGCCCAGAGGTCCCCGAGGGTCCCTGCCCAGAGGTCCCCGAGGGTCCCTTGTCCCCCCCCGGAGGCTCCGCGGGATCGGACGAGCCCACGCCCCGTCGTGGGGGGGGGACGACAGCAGCGGTGGGGGCTGGACGCGCCCATGAGCGAGCGGGGGTGGCGGGGCGAGAGGGGTGTGTGAGCAAGGGGCTGGAATTGGACGAGCCCATTCCTGCCGGAGGGGTGGCCATCCGCATCCCCGCTATGTTTACTCCCAGCTACCGGCGGCTGTCCAAGAATTCCCGACCGCACTTCCTGCGAGAGGAGAAAAAAAACCTCGGGATGAATCCTGC
>VZTA01005801.1:44058-141437 GCA_013398855.1 Mohoua ochrocephala | reverse complement strand
ATGAGTTGTGGGGGGTGTTGCGGTCGGATTTGGGGTCATTATTGGGGTTCGGGGGGGAGCTGGAGCAGCGAGAGCAGCATGTGAGGGGCTGGAAATGGAAGGGACAGGATTTGCCATGATGTGGACAGGCAAATTTGGCAGGTGGCTACCGGGAGGGAGGTGTTGGTGGCCCTGACAGGAGGGCAGACAGGGGCCTGATGTGACCTTGTGGATGTAGGGATTGGCAAAGCCGGAATCCTGCTGAAGGAGGATGTGTGGGAGGCTGCGATGGATGAGGAGCAGGAGGGGGCTTGGAGCAGGGCTGGCGAGCAGAGAATGGGCTTGAGGTCGTGTTTCCGTGGGGGATAAGCCTGGGACTGATTTGGGAGGGGGTAGGCATGGGCTGCCTTGGCTATAGGGGGGAAAAAAAAGGCTTGTGAAAGGTAGGGAAGGTGAATTAGGGTAGGGATAGCTGAGGTTTGGGAGGGGCTGAGGGATTATGGAGAGAAAGAAGACGCTGTATTTGTGTAGGCACCTGCTGGGGGACTTGTGGATACAAAGGTAATGACATTTCCTGAGCTTTGGAAATATTTAGGGTAGGGCTTGACAGGAGCTGGGGTGTGGGGACATATGAGATGCTGGCTTTGGCTCCGTGGGAGCTCAGGTGTCAGCTCAGGTATCCTTAGGTTGCCAAAGCTCCGTTTCCTTTTGGAGATTTAAGGTGCACCCACGTGTATGAGGCTGCAGCCCAGTATTTGAAGGGTTTGAATAGAGGAAACGGCCTCGAGTTGTGCCAGGAGAGGTTTAGGTTGAATATTGGGAAACATTTCTCTGCTGGAAGGGTTGTCCAGCACTGAAACAGGTTGCCCAGGGCAGCGGTGGAGTCGCCAGGTATTTAAAAGGCATTTAAAAGACATTTTTGTGGTGCTCAGGGACGAGAGGTTTAGTGGTGGCCTTGGCAGCGCTGGGGTATTGGTTGGACCCGAAGCTTTTCGAGAGCTTTTCCAACCAAAATGATTCCATGATTCTGTTTTGTGGCACCACAAAGGACAACCCAGGAACTGAAGTGCTCGATGCTTTCAATAGTTTACAGCACAATACATGGAAGTATTCACCAGTGGGAAGCCAGATAATAAGGGAATGGAGACCTTGCACGTGAATCGCAGACAAACGCTTGGCCAAGCTACCTGGGTCTGTGTTTGCTGTAGATTTTCAAATAAAAAAACAAACAAACACTAAAAACCAAAGAGCTTTTTATGTTTAGTGTGTGGAGGGAACAAAAGCATTTTCACTTTTTGGACAATCTGCCAGTGAAATGAAGAATTCTGCAGTGAGAATGACAGAAATGGAGGTTGTTCTGCTTGCCTGAAACACGTGAACGTGGCTGTTCTGTGCTGGTTACGTTCCCTCTCTGCCCGCAGTTAGAAATTGAATTGATAATAAGAGAGAAGGAAAAGTGACCTTTTCAAATAATTTTTTTTCACTGAATAAATTAATCTTAATTGTTTAGAAAGAGCTTAGTCTTTCTTTAGAGCCGTAAAGCATCTAAAAATTCACGATGGGTAACGAAATGCCAAGATGGTTAAAAAAAAAAAAGCTGAAAGAGAAAATGGTTTCCACTCAAGCCTTCCTCTTCCTGAGTGATTTTTGTAATCTGAGACCCTGTTTTAGAGTTGTCATGAGAACATTCAGACTCTCTGAACATCTGCAAGCTTTTGAGCTCCACTGGGAGATGCAGCCAGCAACTGCAATTTGGTGCATTTGTAGGAGCCCATGTCATCTGTTAATTTTTTTTTTCCCTCCTCAACATTCAATCTTGTGCAGTTCTTTTTTTATTTTCTATTGTCAGGCCAGATGGAGGCCAGTGTTTGCAATAATTTTTCCCAGGCAGTCAGCAGATAGCAGGCCGTTAATAAAAATAACTTAAAACAATCCATTACCCTCCTCCCCCTGGCCCCCAAAGTTCCCAAACAGGAATGGAAAAATTCTTCGGACTATATAAAGACTAGAGAAAGGGCCAGAGATAATTCTTGGAGTTCTTCCACATAACTTGAGAGTTTTGCTCTGCCATGTGGCACCTTGGGAGCTGGCGACCCTCGACATTGTAACGAGTAAAGAATGGGTTTGGAAATAGAAAGAAAAAAAATCCCTTAAGCAAGAGAGGAGTGCTGCCCAAAAAAGGGGAAGTGTTTTTGGGAGGTGATGTCATCTCTCGTGTGCCTGTGTTTAGTGGTGAATGAGTGTTTTCAGGCATTTCTGAACAAAATTTCTGTTAAGGGCTTGTTTTAAATATCTCCATCAGAAAATCAATGCAGATTTGTTCCATTTCAGAGCGCTCTGCACCCGCCCAATCCGAATTACCTTTATGTAAAACAGAGTAAGCAAATCCTCGTGATTCATTATCCATGTTGGTAACGTAATACAGATGAGTTCTCACCATGTGTCCGTGTGGGGAAATGTAAAATGAGTCCTTGGGTTAATTCTTCTGTTGTCTCTTCCTCTGTGCTTAACATTCTCCTGCTCTAAACTGCTCTGTTGTTAATCACATCGTGGTTAAATACGTGGCTTTTTTTTCCACGAATGGGGTATTTGGGAGCACGGGACCAAAGAGTTGTTGTGGTTTCCCAACCCAGTTTTTGTAGGGGACTTGTCTGTGATGAAAGATTGTCTGTGCCCATGTGTTCCTTGTGTAATTATGCCGAGGTTCAGGATTTTGTAAGAGCACGGTTTCACTGAATATTTTTAATTTTTTTTATTATTTTTTAAGGAATGCGCTGTATTTTAGCAATGCAAAGACAGAGCTGATTTAACTTGCTGAAGTACAGGAGGAAAAAAAGAGAAACAACCCCCCATTCCTTGCATACGGATGGTTTTCTGCCACATTAGGGAAATAAGGATGCTTAGGGTCTGCTACAGTGAAAATTGAGGGATGTGGAACCGTAGGATTGATGGAGAGGTAGAAGGGAAATTTGCCAAGGAGAGGAGCAGAGCTACGGCATTGACTCAGCTGCTCGTGGGCCTTCAGCTGGAGTTCTCCCTTTGTGATCACCCAGCTTGAACCGATGGCACTAACTTTGATCTGGAGCTTTGTGGCCACATGGCTGCAGAGGTTGTGGCCCAGGAATGGGCCCTGAAGGTGAATTTAATCTTGAGGCACCGTAGCTTAACTTCTGATTTCTGCTCCAGTGCCAGGCAGTGCCCTTTTAATCACAGAGTGAGCCATGGCAGAATAATCACCCTCGAGCTGCTGCTCTTTGCTGCTTCTTCAATTATTGTCATTTTCTCAGCTGATAATGTTTTTGGAGGGGGAATAGTTGGTGCTCTCCATAATGTGCTGCAACTTAAGAAAGTGAAAATACACTCATGGTGTTTGTAAATCAGCCTGATAAAGGAGGGGGAACATCAAGGCTGAGGGTCTGGCTGGTGTGTGTAGGTGATGGGCAACCCATCATTTGATCAAGATCCTCAACAGGTTTGTGATGTGCAAATGGCATCAGGCAGCTCCAGATGTTTAGTAAAGAGAGCTTCAGGCTTGTTCCTATGTGCTTTGAGGTCTCTGGATTACAGAATTGAATATTCTCGTCCACTTAAGGTCAAGAAGTAAGGAGTTTGGTCCTGAAAATGCACACAGAGTTTAAATTTATTTATCTGTGTCCAGTTTTAATATTTACTTCTCACTGTTCCTAAAAAAATTACTTGATCTCCTATTTATAGTCAAGATCCCTATGCTTATTACAGAGAAATTTGGAAAAATAGCTGGAAAATTGTCCTCTATTTTAAGGTGGGTGAATGCTGTCTTTTGTGAGTGCCAAGCAGTGAAAGAGTTATTTTAAAAATCAATGAAATTCTGAGAGTCCTCAGCTCGGCTTGACTTCTGGTGTTTGTTTTCACAGCTACAGTGAGGTGGGGATAATGTCAGGCTGTGGGAAATCCAGGGAAATCCGAGGCTCTAATACAAGCAGCCAATGCTTCTGATAGAAATCGTGAGGTCAACAAAAGACCCAAGAAATAGAAACTTGATTTTTCGGGGAGTAAAGTGGGAAATAGACAGTGATAACAAACAGCAGGTTAACAAGATATGAGATTTGGGAAAAAACCCTTTGATTTATCATTCTATTTTATTTATTTATTGATGGTAAATCGGGCAGTTAATGTTAAAACCATCGTCTAAGGTAGCCAGCAAGAATCTATTCAAGTTATTCCCTGCTAATGTGAGGATTCTCCCCAGCTTGCCAGGGATATCTCCCGATTTCCCCCTCCTCGTTCCCTGCCATCCATCAAACCCCGGCCACGTGCGGTTTTTTTAGGGCTGCCAAGCCTTTGTGGGGGAGGAGCGAAACATCTGCCAATATGAGGCGAAACACCCCGAACACGGCGAAATCCCGGCCTTTGTCAGCTGAATTGGGTGTTAAGCACAGCTGCAAGCCCTGGCCAGGCGTATGGTGAGCCCGGCTGTGAGAATCCACCGGGAATCGGGCAGGGATCGATGCTAATATCGGGATCAATGCTAATAACGGGATCAATGCTAATATCGGTGCCGCTGGATTACCGCGTCAAGAAAAGGCAGCTTGGCACGCAGGTTAAATCCAGCCAAGCAACGAGGGATGCGGGGAGGAAAAAGCAGCACGTTGTGGGAAAATAAACGCGATCGAATGGAAATTCGAGCACCGCGTGGCTTTCTCGAGGAAATGTATTTTGTTCTTTGTGATTGAGAAAGGCACAGTTGTTAATATTCTCTTTATTTGCCAACAGACGTGCCTTGCAGCGCCGTGTCTGTTACCAAGCTGTGACAGGCTGGCTGTTGTAAAGCGAGGTACTTTGCATAATTAGTGTGAAGACGTGAACAGATGAGCACTAATTCTTCGAAGTTAATGATTGTCAATTATCTTCCCCTTTTCTTGCTGGATCTAGTCCAAGATTAGCGGAATATCAAGTACCTCAAGGTACAGTTCCTTAATTGGCCCAAGCACACTTTATTGCCAGATGTCACCCCAAAACGTGGCTTTGCCTTTTGACCTGCCTTCATCAGCAGTCAGGTCAGCTCGCTGCTGTTTGAAAGCGTTGTTTTCTTTTTAATTCCTGGGCTGGAGGTTGTTTGGATCCATAAGCTGATCCGACCTGACACATGGCTTCAAGATCGTTAGTGCAGACACAAAGGCGGCGAGAAGGGCGAGACTGTCCCTTGCAGCACCGGGAGATTTTATCCTGGCTTAAACCGACAGAGAAATCCCATCTTCTGCTCCAAAGTGGTGCAAAAATTCCCTCTTCACCTGTTTCAACTTCTTACCCGCTCCAGAAGTTGTCTCATAGGATATGGGTGGATAAGTAGCTTCCAGCTCTTGTCTTGCCAGCCCAAATCTCATGGAAATCCAGCATTTTTGGAGCTTCCTCAGGACTGTGTTTCCAAACGTACCTGATGGTGATTTTTCAGCAGCAGGTTACTGTAGGTTTAGCTGTGGTTCTGTAGGTGGTGTATCCACCAAGGCCCACAGGTTTGAGTGGAGGTCGTTGTTTCCGTTTGAATTTGTGCTGCTGGGGTAAAATGAAAAGGAGTAAAAAAAGTCAGTGCTTGTTTTGGAGACGGGAAAAGTCACGGATTTTTGTTCCCAGGACAGTCTCTTTGTTTTTGTCAGATGACTGTTTAATGTGAAATCCAAGAAAATGCCTTTTTTTCCCCCCCCCTCTGACTTTATACACAGTTTAGCCTGTATTGTTTAAAAGCATGTTGTAAGAATTCTAATTATTCTCTTCCCTATTTCTGAATGGCATCTTTCTTCGGGCACACAAGTCTTCTGTGTTTAGTGTCAGCCTTTGAATGTAATGATTTATCCACACTTGAAATGACGTTGAAAATTTTTCTGCGAAGGAGCTTTTTCAAAGAATTCTCTCATAGAAACCACTTCTTAAATGAGGCAAGGAAAAATATTCTGCTAACGGTCTGTTTAATATTAAGAATGAATTAAATATCTTTATTGGTCGTGCATGTTGCTGTGAAATAATGAACGTACAATTTGCTCATTGCTTTCATGTTTTATGTCAGGACCCTTAGCATTGACATCCATATTTACCTGGCAGAAATGTCTCAGCAGCTTAATCTAAGAACTTTAAATATTTTTTAAGAGCTGCACCAAAGTTATAACTTATTTGAAAAATAATGAAAGTAATTCTAGGAGAGTAAAATTCCTAACCTGAAAACTTGAGGAAGGAAAAGAATACCCAACCTGCGAGGACTCTCCTCCCCCAATTCTTCTTCCCCTTTTCTACCCACCACTTGAACTGATCAGAAAATACTTTCTCAGAGCTCAAGAAGACAAAAACCCCATTTATTTTGCTTTTCTCTGCTCTGGTCTTCTTGCACAGGCTCATAACACTACTCCTTATAAATGTGTTTTAGTGGGTCACTCTTTTGTGGAAGCCTTTGAAATTAAAATTTAAAGATCTTAGGAACAGCTTACCTTGTTTCATATGGTAATGTTTTTTAATAAATGGAAACATCTTTCCCCTTGAGTTTCCATACTTGTTCTTTGTCACATTGAGTTCTAACCATTCCATTTCTCTATAAGTGCTCAGTATAGGGGGGAAAATGGTAGCAAAATCAAGCTATGTATTCCTGCTGTGTTTATAATGCACAGGGGGTTTTAAAAACATTACACAGTCCCGAAAAACCTGTCTTTGGCTGGAGAATTACTTAAATTTGCCTTCAGAGCTGACCACGAGTAGCAGAGGGATTATTGCATCTTGTTTTTGAGGAGCTGAAGGAAAATCTCCCTCTTGTGCCCTCAGCATTTTTTCTGTTGACTGTTCCTTTCCTCACTCTGAGCAGAAACAGGAAGATGCATCCTCTGATATGGAAAAGGTTTTATTAAAAAGTCACTCTGGGAGCTGCTTGCTGTGTCCGTGCAGCAGTCCTTGGACGTGCTTTTTCTCCCATTTGTCCTTCAGATCCTCTCAGGGAGCCTGGGAACGATTCCTTTGCAGGCAGGTCAAGAGCATTTTGAGAAGGATTTCACTTAGGGGCAGCTTTGAACAAAAAGTTGCTTCCACGTTCCTCTTTTCTCACAGAGGCTCCAGCAATCCTGCAGCCGTTCCTCAAAAAACTGTGGGCTTGTGCAACTCCTGTTGCTGTTTCCATACCAACAAATGAAACAAGTCCAATTTGTTTGTGCCCACAGTGAAAAGTCTGGGGATTATTTTTTTTTTCTGCTCTCTATCTCGTGATGTTGGAAGTATAAAAATACGAGCTCTGCGTCGCTTGTTGTAGTGAATCATCTCTCACCCAGCTGCTCTGGGCTCCTGTTTATTGATGGGATGAAAAATCTTCCCGAATAAGATACAAAACCTTAATTTGGTATAGCTCTGAGATTCAGTTTTAGGTGAGGTTCGACAGAATGAATAATTAGTAGTTGCTAAAGTGTGCAGCATAAAGTTCAGTGTGGTTTTCATGGATTTCCTGGCATCACCCATGCAGGCAAACATCTCACAGTACCTGATGAAGTGTCTTTGCTGTCATCAGGGGCTTTAATTTCTGTTTCTATATCTAAGACTGAATCAAAATATCCATCCATCCATCCATCCATCCATCCATCCATCCAACTGTGATCCAGCAGATTATATTTCTTATATAATACAAATTGGAAAGTTTCAGGTGTAAAGAATAATTGAGGGATTCAGAACTGAAACACGTGACCTAAAAAGGGGTAAAGTTAATTCTGGAGTGGTTCACACTGACTTTGTGCTTCCCATGCAAGTATCTCTAAATGAAGTGTTGTCTGTCCTTTATCACTGATGTTTGAACTTCACTTAGATTAGCCATAATGGAAACCTTTCATGTTCATTCTTTCAGAGAAAGTAGAGCACAATAATTGTGGGATTGCTGAAAAGAGCTATTTGCTTTTTTACTTGGCTAAAGTAACGCTGGAAATAGAAATATTTGACCTTACTTTATTGTTTGTTTGAACGGATCATAAATTTAGCTCTGTTTGAGTGTTTCTGCGAGAGACATTTGTTTCCTGGAGCTGAACAGCTCACAGTTCTATAAACAAGTCTATAAACAAGAAATCTCATTCAGTAATATCAACAGTGAAATTTCTTGTCTTTTATCTGTATTTAAACAAACTCACAGAATGTTGCCTGGAAGCATAAATTGTGTTGCTCTCTGTGTGTCTGTTGCAGCTGAAAGATGCATATTGGGCAACTGAATTAAAATTTATATAATCAACTATTCACTTTGATTATATAAAAATCTGTCTGGCTGTTGCAGATGGAATTTTTGCCTGGTTTAAAGATAAATATTGGACAGCTGAATTAAAATTTATTTAATAAACTATTCATTTTGATTGTAAAAAATCTCAGCAAGACTTGGCATTGTTTCATTTCTCTTTAATGTTTGAATTGATGATCTCGGAGGTCTTTTCCAACCTTAATGATTCTCCTGATGATGCTGGAGGTGCTGAAACTCCTCTTTCCCGACCTCCTGTTGGGATGTAGGTGCTCCTGTGGGTCCCTTCTGATGTTGCTTTGCTTTTTGATTCTTTGGTAGAGAAGGGAATTGCTGCTGGCCTGGTGAGAGCAAACCTGAGCAGCAATTTTTGCTGGGTTAGGGATTAACAGAGCACCTGGGTAGAAGGGATAGTTACAGGTTCCAATCTTCTCTCAGCGCTGTGGACTTCATCTTTTAGTGGGCAAAAATAATTTGGAATGGTTTGTTGTAAGGGCAATGTATCCAGAAAAAAAATACCCAAATTAAAGTGTGTCCATTTCGTTTATGTAATAAAGAAAACAAAGCTGGGTCAGCTCATCAGCCTCCCAAATTGACATTTCACAACAGTGACCTTGAGGACAAATTCTCTTTCTTTTGCAGCTGCAGCCGCCTCCCAAACATTCAGAGCATCCTGACCCAGAGCAGCAAATCTCAGCCTGATGGAATCCTCTGCATTTTAGGTTAGTGTTACATTTTTTGTTCTCGCTGTACTGATAAAGATACCACGAGTTACAGAAGGAAGATAAACATCTCCTTGCTGCTCCAAGCCCCAGCCTGGTTTCTCTGGGAATGAACAGCTGATTGTTACATTCTCTTCTCACTAAACAATTCTTCAGCCTATTTACTAATTTTGGGCCAAAAAAAGTTTAAAGAGTGGCATGAGAAACCCGAGAAGAAGTTAGGAGTTGAATGTTGGCACATAAACAGCGTGTGGTTTCAGTGTTTTATTTCTTCTGGGATTGGGAGAAAAGGGCAGGAGGAAATAAAGGTGCATGTGCAAGGGTGCTGTGGGAAAATAACAGGGGTTTTGTACTGCTTTAATACCATTTCATTGACTCTTGTTTCATATTATATAATCAGTGTCAGGATATTAAAAATGCAGACATTATGATTGAAAACTTGAGTCCTTAGAGATAAGGACTGAGGAGTGATTGTTTAAATAATATATTACAGTTAAAGAGAAGAAGTGTGATGTAGCCCTACAGAAGCTCTGTGTAGGAAGTGATACAACAATCTGTTTTTTTAGGATTTTTTAATTTCATTTTTTAATGATGTAACAAGAAAACTTAAAGCTCATTTACTCATGGCCCACAAAGTAAAATTTATAAATATATATAACCTCATTCTCTTTGAGTCAATGCAAACTGTCCAACATGACCCTTCCTACCCTACATTCTCTAGGTTAAGAGGTTAAGTCTCTGGCTAAGTAGTAACTGTACAGCCACAAGGTCTGTGAGGTCACTGTGTCAGCCTTCCAGTGAAACTTAATCATACAGGATAAACTACTTGGGTTTTGTCTTTGCTGCTAATTTAATTTCATAAAACACGCGAAGTTGTGCCGTGTCACCGATGACGCTGCAGTATTTCTTAATTATTGTTAACTCTGAGGCTGCAGAAAGTCCCAGGTAAAAGAATAGTCACTGAAAACGTGGCCCAGCTTTAAGGAAAGCGAAGGAATTGCTTTGGGTAATCCTCAGTGTCATGTGGAGGATTTAATTCTATTCATAAGGCCATACCTCTTCGTAAATAAGCGCTTGTGGTATGGAAATATAGGAGGTGTGTTTTGTTGGGAGACTCGTGCTTTGCACTGATCTCTCAGCACCCACAATGGGGCTCTTGTCTGCTCTGACCTGGCTCCCGTAGCCTGCAGAATTTCTGGCATAACTTCCATTAAACAGGCATGTCACTGTTATAAATGCATTAAATCTGTCATCAAATACAAGCTTCAGATGACAAAACCCATGTAGTTTTACATCCTGAGTCCTCTTGACTTGTGTGGAAAGTGGATACTCATAACTCTGCTTTTTTACAGTCAGTGCATGTTCTGTTTCACTTGGCTGCTTTTAATGGCCTGGAGTTAATGCAGTTCCCTCACCTCAACTTTAGTTTCATACTGGCCTGTGAGATAAAAACAGCATAAACTTCCAGAGCTTTACTTCAAGTTCATTAATATTTGTGCTGAAATTAAACCCAGCGTTGTGAGATCCCAAAGAGAGATGAGAACTGACCCACTGTTGATACAAGTATTTAAATGTAGTTACAGCTGATTTTTTTAAATAGAGTCCTCTAATCTGATTTTCAAGTGGTTGCATGGTAACATTCCTGCATTCTTTGCTGAGGAGAAAAGGCCTCACAACCGACAGGAAAAAGGAATTTGGAGGTTGGCATGTCAGATGTCTTTAAAAAGCTGTGGTGTCTCAGCTGAGTGTGTTACTGTTCAAGCCGGTCTAACTTAAATGATTCTGTAAACTATATTTTATGGTAGTGGTGTTTCTGGCATCTTTCAGCAGAGATTTTCAGCTCGTGGTTCAGTTGCTCTGCTTTCTGAGGATGTGCATTTAGTGTGATTGGGGTATAACTGGCTGTAGCCGTAGGTGCTCTGATTGTGGATCAAACTCTTTCACTGTTCAGCACAGCTGAGCTGAATTTTTGCAAACATTGATATTTATTTTTTATTCTCTTCGAACAGTGTGGGGATACTTTCAAGGCTGTTCCAGCAAATCTTTATTTTACCTCGGTTCTGTTCAGACATTGCTTCTTTTTTAGATTTTTTTTTTCTCCATTATATCCATCCTACACAGAGCTCGTCCGCTGGGGTTTCTCCCACATTCTAAGAACATTTAGTACATTGCACTGATTGTTCATCACATTCCCTTTTCAAACAGAGACTATTTTAAGGATGATTCTGCCAGCAGTTCCACAACTGTGTGTTAATTTTGGGCCAATGTCTAAAGGTGATGTGTCCATTCCCTCCATCCTCACCTCCCTGCTCCCTCCCCGATGTCCCCACGTGCATTTTGTCTCTGTGCTGGTGCCGTTCGGTATCTCGCACCCACTTTATCTTACCGAGCAGACAGATTTTCCCCTCCGGATTTGGCCAGAATGTTTTCTGCCAATTTAGCAAACTGAATGGGCTCGCTGAGGGGCAGCTGAGCCCTGGCTGCGGGAGCAGGAGCAGGAACGGCTCCTCGGGGCTCAGACGGAGTCGTTGTCTGCCCACACCCTGGCGATGAGTTGGGAACAGGCGGGGGAGTTACCAGCTCCCAGCTCAGCTGGAGACAGGCGTCGGGGTTTCCTAATTAATGGCCTTGCCCATTGTTCTGGGGAGGACTCCTGATATGCTCTCGGGGGTATCTTATCTCGGTCATTGTTTCTTTTCCTGTTTGTTTTCTGCTAACTATATCTATTCCTGTAACTCCATATGTTTCTGTAGAATAGCGCTAAAGCCTCAGTGTGAAAGCTCCTATTTGGATGGGATACTGGAAAGACCCAAGCAGGCCACAAATCCCAAATATTCTGCAGAGCTCACGGTTTCATGTTAAACTAATGCCTTCCCAGCGTGCCTGTCAGGGCTCTGAAAGCAGTAAATTCACCCACGTCCTCTATTATAAATTTGTCAGCTGTCCCCCTTAAACATCTTTCTGTTTTCTCTTCCCCTCCTTCTGTCATTAACTGAAAAAGCAGGGGTTTGGTGTTTGGCTTGGAAGATCTTCCAAGTGCTTGAAGCTGGTGCACCCAGATAAAATCTCAAACTCTTCAAGTGATGGTGACATCATAACTGTTTTTTTTGTTCAAATGAGGGCAGTTTCTCATCTTTCTTCTGATCTTCCAGAAATTAGAATCACGGGATCATAGAATGGTTTAGACTAGAAGAGACCTTAAAGGTTATGTAGTTCCAACTCCATCCCATGGGCAGGGACACCTTCCACGATCCCAGGTTGCTCTAAGGCCTGTCCAGCCTGGCCTTGGACACTGCCAGGGATCCAGGGGCAGCCGCAGCTTCTCTGGGCCTCCCCACCCTCACAGGGAACAATTCCTTCCCAGTATTCCATCTAACCCTGCCCTCTGGCAGTGGGAAGCCCTTCCCCCTTGTCCTGTCCCTCCATCCCTTGTCCCAAGTCCCCCTCCAGCTCTCCTGGAGCCCCTTTAGGCACTGGGAGGGGCTCTGAGGTCTCCCTGGAGCCTTCTCTTCTCCAGGTGAACACCCCCAGCTCTCTCAGCATGTCTGTGCCAGATTATTGCTCCTCTGTCAGCCTTCAGAAGGTGCCTCAGTTAGGGAAGTAATCAGTAAAACAGATTATCTTCAGGACATTGTGTGTGCTCACTTTGCAAGGCTGCAGCTGATTCCAAGGAGGCTGATTACATTTAAATGGAGTTCCCTAAAACAATGGGACAGTTTCTTCCTGGAAGAAGGGAGTCTCCACTTGTTTGTAACTAAAATCCCACCTAGACACGAGGGCTTTGGCAGCAATGTTTGGATGTCGAGTCCCATTGAATTCCGGATTATATTGCTGTGCCTGCTTTCGTGGGGCTGAAAATGTAAATGAAATAGAGGGAAACATATGAAGGAGAGGTCAGAAACAGCAGGAGAACGAGGATTCAAAGATTATGGCAGGAAAGATTTTTTGAGGGCTGAGGAAGCTAGGACAGATGTGAGGCAGCTTCTCCATTTCCCAACACAGTCGAGGAGTCACAGAATGGTTTGGGTTGGAAGGGACCTTAAAGATCATCCAGTTCCAACCCTCTGCTGTGGGCAGGGGCAGCTTCCACTATCTCAAGTTGCTCCAAGCTCCATCCAGCCTGGCCTTGGACACTTCCAGGGATCCAGGGGCAGCCACAGCTTCTCTGGGCAAGTCCAAGGAGTGCAGTGGTGCAATGTGTGAATTTAAAGGGATTGAATTTGTCTGTTCCATAGTTTTACACCAAATATCAGATACCCCTGGAGTAGCTGTGAGCTACCCAAAGTTACTGAACAAACAAGGGGTTTATTCAGGTGTGGGATTCAGTAACTGGATGCAGACACAGCATCTGGTTGGCACTCTGAAGCTGAAGCATAACGTGAAAAAGGAGCATAAATAGAAGAACCTGAGGTTTGTTCCAATTTTTGTCTATTCAGGTGACTCTTGACTGGTTTGGTTTCCAATTCAAGTCCTGAGATTCAGATGTTCAGGCAATGTCATTACATTTATCAACGTCCTGATCTCTCTTTTAGCAGTGATAACAAATCCTAATTTGTAGGCAACTGTTCCACTGAATCCTAATATAACTTGGTAGGAAAACTTGCCATTAGAGGAATTTTTTGGCAGTGAAGACTGGTGACCTCTGTGAAATGTGGATGGCAAGGATGCTGCTTTATGTGCAGTTTTACTTGTTTGAGAAAACTGGATTTATTACAGTAAAATTAGGAATTATGACTGTGACTGTCTTCCGGAGAGATGAAAATTCTTTCTAAATCTGTGGCCTCATTCCTTTCTTCTTGTATTTTATCTTCTGTCTCCAGATATGCTCCAGATCTTCAGTTGTTTTCATTTAATTTTCCCAAGGACCAGGAAAGGTTTCCTTGGAAGCTCTTTGTGCCCCACGTGTTTTGTCAGAACATCTTTTCACAATTTGTCAGGAGCCTGCACTGGCTCTCTGGTGACTCAGGGATTGCACTGTACCACTGATAAGATAATGTTTAATCATGTATTCTAAAGCAGGAGATTTGGGTCACGGGATTAGTTTGTTAGGAAGCTTCAATCAAGAACATATTAATTAGAATGCATCCTGCATCCAGACAGATGTTTGAATTACCAGACAAAACGGAATTTTGGATGCAGAGCACTGCAAAACCCAAGACATTTAAATTTTTTAAGGAATACTTGTGGACTTAGGTTGAAAGTGGGATGTCAGCATGTGGCAGTGATCTTGCAAAAACTCCCTTTTCCCTACCCTCTTCTCCCAGTGTGTTCAGCTGGGAAGTTGAGTTCATACTCCTGCTTTAAAGTTTAATAAATTGGGAAAAATAAACTTTTCAGGTGTATGGTGCTAGGACACACAGCACTTCCCATGTTTTGCTTTTGCAGGGATAGACAGTCGATACAATGAAGGGTGCAGGGAGCTGGCAAATTATCTGCTCTTTGGTTTGTACAACCAGAACAACAACGACTTCGAAAGGACGGGCTTTCCTGAGGAAGTTCTGGATGGTGAGTAACCTTCTCAACATTTTTTTACCTGTTCTGGAGGGAAGATGAGTGGGAAAAGGGACACACACAAAAAAAAGGGTCATTAAATCTCAAGTTGTCTATCTATGCCTGAAAATATCTTCTTAGAAACCCTGCTGAAGAACTCATTCTTTAAACATAAAAAGAGGTATTTCCTATGTTTTATGCCCCACAAGTTACCTCAAGTGTTGTAAACTTAGACAATTACAGCCCATTAGTTCAGTCAGGGTATGTATGTACACGTTATTAATCACTGTGTGATCACACCTGTGCACTTCCGAGGTACTTGAGCTCTTTTTTGCTTCAGCACATTCACTCACCTTTCTCCTATTTGGAAGGTGGCCAATCACTGTGATCACAGCTTATTATTCCCTTATTTGCATGAAACTTTTGGATGTCTCCCCCGTAGGCTGTGGTGGTGTTAGTTTGTAGCTGGAGCAACTCTGATGTAATGTCAGGCAAGAGCAAGTGGAGTTGAGAGTTCTGGAAGTGCTCTGGGAGGACTCATCCTGACCCTCTTGGCTGCACAAAGGACAGGCTGATGCAAGTTCCGTGCAAGACTTGGGAAGAACCCCACAGTTGTCTGGAACAGTAACAAGTGCTCTTGTACTCGGAGCTGCATGTGGCTGCCAACTGTTTCTTCTTCTTGTTTGAAAGAATTTAGGAATTGCACTGCATTCAGATAGTTGAACAATTTTCTTTTTTAATGAGGTACACGATAGAAAAAAAAAAATGTTTTCCCTTCAGTTTCTTTTGTGTGTGGAGTCCTGATGCTGGAATATTTGTTCTGCTTGTTGCAGATATAATCATATTAATAAAACCTGACAGTGTTCATCTGTACTGCAACCCTGTGAATTACAATCATCTTTTGCCCTATGTGGCACACTGGAGGAACTTGCATTTCCACTGTCTGACTGAAAATGAGGTAAGTGAAAAATGAATGCAGACAAGATTTGCTAATGAACTTGTTAATGAACTGATCCTTAAAGTGAAACTTTTTTTTTTTTTTTAAACATTCTTTCCAGAAGCCTTTTTTGCCTTCCCTCCTCAGCAGGGGAGTGATCTCTGTGTATATCTGGGTATTAATCATTTGCTAAAGTGTGCAAGAAGAATATGTTGTCAATACTTTTATTTGTTGGAGCGTGAAGACAAATTGCTCCTCTCTCCCACTAATTGCTTTTGTTTCGACTCGAGTCAGTGATCTTTTCATGAGGAAAAAAAACGTGGGTTGTGAGAAATGCAAAATCTGAATCAAATATCACAGTCAACACTGAGATTTCCAACACCAGCCTTGTTTGCTGCCAAAGCAGTCTTTGCACTGGTTGCCAGTCGTTTTAGGATATTAGAAAAGATGGGCTTAGTAAGTAATTTCAAATCAAGAAACTTCATGATGTGTTTTCATTTTAACCATTAAATCTTTCTTTCAAGAACTTTTAACCTCACTTCCACTACATCCCGTGGCTGATGTGAGTTTCATCTTGAATTTAAAGGTCAAAGTATTCTAGAGAAACTCCATTCATTGTTGTGAAGTATTTTTAGAGGAGTCAAAAAATGAAAATACTGTTTTCCTGGGTGTAGAATAAGGACCTTTTCATTCCAGTTGAGACTGGAAATGCTTCTTCCTACATTGAGTTCTGTGTAGTTCCTTTTCTAAGTTAGAATTATACTGAATTCTGCAGGGAGTGGGTTTGGAGCCTGTGATGTTGGTGGGCGAAGCCAGTGGAAAAATGAATGGAAAAGTCAGGGAGAGAAACCTTTTGTTCCCTTGAGTTTCCAGCCTGAAAGTGATGGGGTTTATAATAGACCGACTGTGTTTTTATGTGGCTGGTTAATAGCTTAGATCACAGAATTAGGAAATCATTCAGGTTATAAAGGACCTCTGGAGATCATCTTGTCCAACCTCCTGCTTTAGTGGTGAGATCAGATCAGGTTACTCAAGGTCTTTTTGCAGCTGGGTGTTGAAAGCATCCAAGGTTGATGACTGCAGAACCTCTGTTGGCTGGCTGCTCCATTTCCCACTGTCCTCCTAGTGAAAACGTGTTTCCTTCTGTCAACCCCAAACCTTTCTTGTTTTAAATCGTGCCTTTTTTCATGACCGCTGTGGAGAACCTGGCTTCACCATCTCAGTAATATTTTGGTGGGTTTGAGGTGCAGATACTGAGCAAGCCTGGATCTCTCCTTCTGGGACAGGTGCTCCATCCCACTGATTGTGGTGACCCTCCACTGAACTTGCTCCACTTTATAAATACCTTGTCCATGGGTCCCAAAACTTGTCGTGGATACAGTTCCAGGAGTGCAGCAGAGAGGGATAATTCTTGTTAGGATAGAACAGCTGAGCTCCAGGTTAAAACATGCCCTGGCAAAAACTAAAGCCTGGCTTCACGAGGCTTTTCTGTTGCCAAAATCCCCGCTGAAAGGGCAAATCTGATGCTGGGAAAACACGTGCACTTTGGAATCAGGAACAGAGTAGTTCTTACCACACAGTTGCAATCTCAGCTATTGAATTTTAAGCTTCATCTGCTTAGGGGCTTTGATATGATTTATCGTGGTAAGTAGGAACCTTAATCACACCATGTTGGCTTGAAATAATGATGTTAACTGGCAAGGTAAACCATGTGCCTTGTTCTTTGTGGAAACGAGGGGAAAGGTTTGATTTTGGAAGCTGAAAATAGAGTTTTGCTTCCTTTGAGGTGAATGAGCTGAGCACTTCCAGTCACATTCCCAATGTACAAGAATTGCCACTTTCCTAGATTACTGCTGAAAGACAAACAAAGCTGTGTTGCTGTGTCAGGCTTTAAGTGCATCCTGTTTACAGGAGAGTTGCCTGCAGTGGCTTTTAAGTACTTTTTTTAGTGATAGAAATAACTTCATAAAAATGAAACTAAAAAAGTGCAGGAATTTTAGAAATAAATAAAGCAGCGCTGTACCTGGCTCTGGCAAAACCTAGAGCTTCTCCTTCCTTTTTTCCTTCCTACTTGCTTTAACTATACCACAGGAATTTAAGTGAATATCCTAATTATTGGAGAAAAAAAAAACCCCTATTTTTTTAGGAAATGCCCTTGTTCAAATAGGATAAAATACTGAAATTAGATGTAGTAAAGTTGAACTGGCTGTATGTATTCCTGCAACAGCAGATTGTGAGCAAGCCTTTAGCACCCTGCCAAAACCCAACTTCTTATTCCAATGACATTTTTAAATCCTGAGAAACTGGCAGTTGTTTGGGGCTTGGCTTTGAGCTGCAACTTTGATCTGGCTTCCTGGGATTGAAGAAGGAACACACCACGGAGGAGCTGGGGCTGCATCTTAAGTTCAGGCTTGGCTTAAAAGAACTTGTTCTCAAAATAAATGTGTTGGGTGTACCCTGAAGCTCCCAAAAAGTTCATAATCATGTAATTTGCCTTGATAAGAAGCTCAGAGCACTGCACATAAAAACCAAAATAAAATAGGCAAAACACCTCTGCCTTCTGATCCTGCTCCAGAAACCAAGTGGCTCTTGAAGAAGGCAGCAGGGCTGGACCTGTTGGTTCCAGACTTGCTGCTAAACTGCACCTTTTCAGGTCAAAGTCACTGTGTTTTCAGGTTTGTGTTCTGTTATAAAAATGATTTTAGTGTGATTTGTCTCTTCAGTCTGGTTTTTCTGCTTTTCTGAGTTGGGATAGTCGCTCTTCAGTCTGCTGATCTTCAGTTCAGACAGTGTTGTGTGAGGGTTCCTCCTCTTTTTGCCTCCTCCTTTTCCTGCAGTTCTCCTCTCCCTCAGACCAAAACTGGTTCTCATGGCCTGATCTGTGACCTGGGGCTTGTTCTGTCATTGATTTTCCTTGCTCGGTGTTGTTTAGCTGGTAATACAGTATCTTATTTCAGGTTTTTTTTTCCTCACTGGCACGTTTTTCATGGCACATCAGTTGGTATCCTCAAAATAACTTTTATCTTTCAAATCTAGATGTTGAAAGACTTCACTGAAAGTTGAAAATAAAGTCTGTAATTATGCCTTCATCTGTCATGATTAAAAACCTTGCTTTGAACTTTGATTTTTTTTCCATTTTCCATTGGCTTGAGTGCATCCCTGCCATGATGGGATTTCCAAAATACAGAGAATAAAGAGGTTCTTGAGCTTCTGGAGGCCGTAGGTGATACTTTAGTGTGGTGTACGTGCTGCATCTTCTCTTTCCTACCGATCAAATTAGGGCGTGCCTAATCCAATTTGATTTTAAATGACTTCTTTCAGTATGAAGATGAGGAAGCTGCAGAGGAATTCAAGATTTCCAGCTTTGTGGACATGGTCCGGGATTGCAGCCGCATCGGAATTCCCTACAGCTGCCAAGGTAGGGTGGTTTATGCTCCCAGTGGAAGTGTTTTGCACCCTGCAACTGCAGGGAATGAAGATTTCCTTGCCTTAGGAGAGAAATAAGGATTAGTAAGTCATTAGTTTCCTTTTAGCCTCTTTTTCTTTAAGAGTTGAATTTCTTTCTGAGAGCTGGAAGCCCTCAGAGTTCATCTGGGGAGTGAATGCCCCCGGCGTGAGGCAGAGAAATGATTTGCATTCAGAGAAGTGTCTTGAGCTGCTACAGAAGTTCCCTGTTCCCATGGGAGCTCCAGATAAATCCTTCTTTATGCAAGGGAAGAATAAACATTTCTTTATGCAAGTTTCCTTTTTTTAGTACTGAAAAAAAACTGCCCTGCACGGCTTCCTGTTGGGATCTGGAGCCAGCCTTGAGCCTCAGCAGTGTAATCTTGCATTCTTTTTTTATTCCTAATTCTTTATTGCTTCCCTTAGGGAAGGGTGATACGCTCTGACTGCCTGGAAAGTCATTAGTGGCTCATGGGGGAAGGACGGGGGTTCTGTGTGTTAGGAAGGATGTGAAGAAGTTGTGTAGCTTAAGGCTGATAATGACACTTCAGATGGTTTGCAGCTACCCCAGGGAGTGCCAGGATGAAGAGTTTTCCTCTCCTTCACCTTAAAATTCTGATTAAATGGGGATGATGGAAGAAATTTCTCCCTGTGAGGGTGGTGAGGCCATGGCACAGGGTGCCCAGAGAAGCTGTGGCTGCCCCTGGATCCCTGGAAGTGTCCAAGGCCAGGCTGGACGGGCCTTGGAGCCACCTGGGATAGTGGAAGGGCAGGGAATGAGATTGGATTTAAGGTCCCTTCCCACCCAAACCACTCTGGGATTCTGTGCTGTTGACAGTATTTACTTAAGGCCAAGTATTTGAGGAACTGGAGTAAGCAAAGCTCCCTGTTTAGTATCTTGAATTTTAACAGGCAGCTTTGTTACTCAGCTTGTAATGACGTTTGCAAGGAGATGTGGAATATCCTGAGGAAAAGGGAGACGAAATTCGGGGTGTGGAGGAACTTCTAAAAACTGCCACCTGCACCAAAAATATTTTCAGTTGCACAAAGATGGGATAATTGAGACCCTCTGTGAACCTGGAGGCCTCAGAGAGAGCTGAGGTGCCAGGATTTGTGAGGGGACGTTGCTGTGCTTGCTTTGCAGGCCACCTGCAGATATTTGACATGTTCATCGTGGAGAAGTGGCCGATCGTCCAGGCCTTCGCGCTGGAGGGGATCGGGGGCGACGGCTTCTTCACCATGAAATACGAAGTGAGCGCTTCCCTTTCTCGTTTCCTTTCTGAAGCAGAAGTTACTCATGAAATTATTTTGTTCGGAAAGTGCTTTTTTGAGATGATCTAGTCCTGACTCACCGCTCAAGTGAGCTGCTAAATTGGATGAAGTTTTTTGGGGTCTCGTAAAACTGAGTTTTAACTGTTGCCAGGATGGAGACCTCATGGTGTTGCTGAGATTCTGTTCTGAGCTACACAGCTCTTTGTCCTGGATTTACTATTATTTGGCCATTCTACCCAGGCCTCTGCTGGGATTTAGAACATTTTCCCTTTCCTTCTAGACCCTCCTCCTCTACCAAAATAACCAATTTTTTTACCCCTAGATGGATTTTTTTACCCCTAATTTTTTAGAGGGGTTATAAATCTTCAAGAGCAGAGCAGGAGGAGCTGCTTGGTGACAAACACCCTGAGATGAGCTCAGAAAATAAGAAGTGACTGTATTTCTTGGGTCACTGGTTTTGACTGAAGAGATGGATCTCCTCCTCTCGCTGACATTGTGTATTCATGGGTCATCATACCCTGCTAAATAGGTCAACAGTCAGGATTTATTTACTCCTATATTTAATAATGATTTGCTGTTCCACTCTGAGCAACTTCTGTCATTGATTTGCCCATTTATTAATTATGCCCTGAACAGCATTTTCAGATGACAGCTTTGCATTTCTGTATTTGTTTAAAGCTTCTTTGATTTCATTTTTTTGAACCTCTGCCACAGCAATGCAGATGTCCCATTTTTCTTATCACTCCTCCATTTTTACAGCCACAATGGGCTTTTGTGTGACTCCTGATAGCTGGAAAACCCCCAGAGAATTAATCGTGCCATTGTTAAAGTCTCATCATATCTAGAATTGTACATTCTTGCTCAGAAATCTGTTCTGTGAGTTCATGTGCCTTTCTGAGCGCTGTTCTCTTCCCACTGGTTCCTTTCTTCGGGGTTTTTTTTCATTCCATCACTGGTGCTGTAACACCTTGTGGCCTGAACCTGCCCAAACCATTAAATACAGAGTGCCAACAGATCAGCACCTTGGGGGAGGACAATCAATAGCCCTTCTCGATGTCTGAAATGAGTCAATGAAAATTTGACTGGCAATTCAGGAGCTGTTTTGGGTCTCTGATCGCCCTTTAATTACCCCAGTTCATTTCACAAATCCGTGGAGGCTCTGAGAAAATGTTCAGACACCGTGGCACAGACAGAGCCTCTCCTGTGCGATCCAGGGAGTTGATTCTGTCTCCAAGCGCTCCTGAATACTGAAAAAAGAAGCAGGAAAAAATTCTTGGACTCCTTTTTTAAGAGCCATCATGTTGGCTCTGGCAGTCCAGCCAGCTCCAGCTGGAGTTCTTGCTTGCTTCCTCCTTGAAATCATGAGGGGATTTCAAGTGGGAAGTGACATTCTTAACTTCTTACGTGAGTGTTTGTGTGGTTCTCTGTCAGGCAGCTGCTCTGTGTCACTGATGGGGGAGGAAGCCAGGCTGGGAGGGAAGTGCATTTGGGATCACTGTAAATGATCTATAAATTCATACTTCTGCCATTATTAAAAGGGGAGAGTTTTGGTGCATTTTTAGCTCAGATTCGCCCTCTGAGATTTTCTCTCTGGCGTGTGTTCTCTTAGATTTGAATATAATTGAAGGATGATAATTCAGGATTTTTCCCAGCCTTTTAAAGGCAGTTGCTCTTTTACTGCAGAAATCAGAGTTGCTCAAGATGCTGTAATTTAGAAAATTTACTGTATTTATAGGAATGAAATGGAAGTGAGATCTGGGAAATCATACACGAGTACCTAGAATAACTCTAAAGCAGTGGTTCAGGAAAATTCCAGCCAATGTTGCATTTTTAACTGAGTGAGTGGTGGGGAATCCTGTAAATGCTGAAATCATTCCGATACAAGTGTCCTTTAAGAATATATATTTTAAATATTATTCTCATACGCATCATCCTGCTACTTGGAAGAAAGTATTGCAAAGTTAAACTGTCTTAGCCTAAATTTACATTAGCTCGGAGCAAGAATTAGCTGGTGCTCAGGGTGAGTAACCCTGGAATCTGCTTCTTGTCTGTCAAGTCAGAAAATTCCTCTGCAGAACAGCTCATGCAGTTCTTTGCTATTAAATTGAAAAACTTTGTGAAATGATTTGTTTGAAGAGTGCAAAGAAAGCTTTGTGCAGAGTTCAAACCCTCACTCGAGATGAGTCTGTGCACTTGTATCTCTTTTGTAACAGGGTAAAAATATTTAGGAAACCAGAGTTAAACAGCACTGTTAGACGGGGCAGTGTGCTGAAGGCTGTCTCAGCGCAGCTTAAACCTGAATCTGGGGCCTTCTCCGTGGTGTTTTTCACAGAAAATGTGTTTAAAATCTCTTTCAGTTGATGGATGTCAGTGTTGACTTGTGGAAGACCTACAGCAAAATGGATCCCGTGTCCTTGGAGGATTTGCTCTTTGAGGTAACGCAGGTGAAATGTTCTGAATCAGCTCCTGCTTGGTGTAACCACAGAGTAAAAGTGTTGTGATTTTGTTTGATTTAATTACGTTTATGGACTCAATCTGCAGGCCCTGCATGCTGTTGCTTGCAGGGTCTCCTTCCATTCCTTAAATCCACCACAAACTCTGCAAAACACCAAAATTTCTTGTCTTGGTTTCCTTGAATTTCTTGCTTTGTCTGAAAATCTCCTAAAAGTTTTTCTTCATGTCATTAAACCGTGTACAAAGTACATGAAGTTGCTGTGTTTTTGTGTTGTTAATCCTCCTTTTGCAGCTGGGAGGGTTAAAAAAATCCCCTTTAACACAGAGCCGTTCTTGCAGGAGAAAAAAAAGCACTTTCCAGGATGCTTTGTAACTCCTTTCGGTGGGGAACAGTGACACTCAGTGGCTGCCCTGATACTTTGGGAAATACAAACAGTGAGAAGCGATTCTCACATTAATGCCGTGCTCTGATCTCAGTGCTGGAGGAGAAAGCATTGTAAAAGTATTGGTATTTATAATTTAATGGTATATATTTTATAAGTATTGGTATATATTAATTTTTTATCTGTTTTGCGCTTGACAGCAATTTAATATGTAGCAAATTCAGCAGCAATTATCCTTTATTAATAAAATATTAGTAGTTCACACCAATTTGGTTGTTTAATCAACTGCTGTAATGGAAATTAAAATGTTATGAAGTTTTTATGAGGCTCTCAGTCTGAGTAATTGCTCTCTGATGTTTCACTTCCCCCTCTCTCTGGGGAAGTGAGATTAGTGTTTGGGACTTGTCCTATGCTCTGGGCAGACCTATTTTTCATAATTTGAAGTTTTCAGCCTGAAAGTTGTTGTTAAACTGACTTAAATTTTCTGAAAAAAATAAACATAAACCACACACCCACAAAAAGACAGCCTGAAATGCAGCAGAATGTCCTTATCTTTTAAAATAGATTTATTTTCTCGAGTTCATTGTTTCACTGGGCAGTCTGTATTCCAATGCAATGTCGCCTTTGCCTTCCTTTCTCTGCTCTTAAAACTTGCCTTGGGAAGTAATGTCCAATATTTTCCTTCTAGGATTTAATGCTATTTGAACACCAGTGGACCAACTTTTTTGCTAATTTTGACACTGAAATTCCCTTCATTCTGGAGCTCTCAGAATCTCAGGCGGGGGAGGTAGGCCAGCTTCAGCAATCCTCGAAAATCCTGCTGTTATCCGTGCAGAAGGAAGAATCGTTCAGCATTATTTTGTTTTTTTTTTCCCTATCCCATCTCACCTTTCATGTTTGAGGAGTAAAAACGCATAGTTTGGGGTTTTTTTTTAAGTCACCACCCACCTTAAAAATCCGTGGTATGATGGTTTAGGACTGCTGGAGTAATTCAGTCAAGTGTTTGCTCGCTGATAATTCAATTTAGGTGATTTATATCTGCACAAGAGATGTTTGTGGGTAGATTAATTTTCATTTGGATGGAATCTGGTATGTGCAGGGCTTAACAAGATGAATTTGCACATATCAAACCTCAAACATTACTGAGGGGAGCAGAGAGCATGGGAGAAAATAGCACAGGATTTCTGGGGGTGGCTGTTGCTTTTGAAGCGTTTTGTTGCTTTTTTGATGCATTTTGAAGCATTTTGATGCTTTTTTGAAGCATTTTAGTGCTGCTTCTGGGATAGTGGAAGGTGCCCCTGCCCATGGCAAGGGGTTGGAACTAAATGGGCTTTAAGGTCCCTCCCACCCTAAACCATTCAATGATTTAATAATATGAGAGACTTAGTGGTGTTTATGTTTGTTTGTGGAGGTTGGAAGTATTTTTTGAGGGTTCAGGAGTTTTCCCTGAGAAAGATAATTCAGGTTTTTTCTTGATGATAGGACATTTCACACTTCTGTTCATGTACTTCTTAATAATTTTTTTTTCCAATTCTTCACAGCCCTTCAGAAGTTATTTCAGCCATGGCATGATCTCAAGCCATATAACAGATAACAGGTAATTATTACTCATTATTCCCTGTGGTGTCACTACTACCTCAGTATTTTATTTCCATATCCCTGATGCCATAATGCTTAAAATTCCTTGTGGGATCATCTCAATATATCCCATCTCCTACTGAAAAAAACCAAACCCCATGCAAAGGCACTTCCTGGAAGGATAAGCTGAATTTTCACAGGATTTAATGCTGTGGTTCTTACATATCCCATGTACTTTTTGTTCATTCTTAATATTTATCAGTTCCTTCCCTGTTCCATCCCTGGAAGTGTCCAAGGCCAGGTTGGATGAGGCTTGGAACAACCTGGGATAGTGGAACGTGGGGGTGGGATTGAGATGGTTTTAAGGTCCCTTCCAACTCAAACCATCCTGTGATTCTCTGACAGAGTTTGAACTGAAAGCTGTTGTTTAGCTCAAGGTTCTGTTGCAAAATGCACATTGTGCTGTTTTGAGCTAAATCAAGCTTTGCTGAGCTGCTTGAATCTCTCTGCACATTCTTCTGTATTTGGAATAAACCAGTGGAGTTCAGTGCCCTTTGTTGCTGGCAGCATCCTCTGTTGTTTGCGTTGCAATCATGAAAAGAAAATCCTTGACCTCTCCAGCTGAGTCTTGGGCCCAAAGCCAGAACTGAACCCGAAATAGTTTTGTTTATTTCCCACACAGTTCATTTCAGGGTTTTTCAAGATGGTGAATTTTAAACTAGTCATCTTTTCAAGGCAGTTTGAAGATAAAAGAATCTTCTAAGAGCATTTGGTAACAGCCTTGAGGCGTGTTATTGTATCTGAAAGAAATTATCATCTTTTTAATGCAAGTGGGGGTTTTTTTTGGAATTTGGTCTTTTCACTGGGAAGTTTTGTGCAGCTTTAGTAATTTTTTTTGATCCCACTCTTGTAGTGAGAAATTCAGCAGTTGGTCCACCCCACTCGAAAGCTTTGATTTCATTTGTTGTTTGTAAACTTCCTGTGATGTTTTGGTGGTGATTCCCTCTCTCCTCCTCAGCCCGAGCCGGCAGCCCTTTGTCCTGTTTGGCAGCCACTCCACGAAGGAAAACTTGAACTCTGGGAACTTTAATTTTCCTTCTGAAGGACATCTGGTTCGAAACACTGGCCTTGGTGGAAGCACTGCCAAGCATATGGTAAGGCTTTGGAGAAATTATCTGAGGTTTTGAAGCATTGTATATTCTCTTTTTCTTCATGTATTTTTTGTGCTTATCTGCCATGAGTGAAATACTTAATTCTTAACCTAAAGCACCTTAGCAATCCATCAGTTTAATGAACAAATTTGCTTTTCTTTCTCTTTCCGAGTTAAACCATACTGGATTCTTAATCAGGGGACTGCTGAATGAGTTAAAATAATTAATTCTCTGTAAAAAGACAACTGGTGCTCTAAGTGGGTGGGGGAGAGGGAAATGCTGTTTGTGAGGATGTGTGTCCTGTCCACAAAGTGAAAATCTTCTATGAAACACTTAACTGTGACACACAGATTCTGTTCTAATCACATTTGTTTAGCCATTTCTTAAAAAAGAAATGCAAAGACACTTTTTTTTTGGCTAATACCTTTATGAATAAACCCGGGATACTGACGTGTATCCAAATTTCCAGTGTGTGCTCAGCAACTGTTGATGAAACTCTGAAAAGTCTTTCGTAGTTCCAGGACTGTTCTGATGAAGTTGCAAAGATTAACTTGTTTCCATTTCCAAGTAAAAGCTTGGGTGTTAAACATTTGCTGAGGTCCGTGGCTCGTTGCACCGCGGCGCAGGGGCCGTGCCTGGGCAAGCGACCCCAGGGAATTGGGATCCTCTGGCTGGAGGGCCTGGGTGGCTCCAGAAGGCAACTGGCAGCGAAGGAGGAGAGAGGTAGAGTGTGGAGAGAGCTCCCTGCTGCCTCCAGGGGCTCGGGGAGTGGCAGTGGTGTGAGCCCTGAGCAGGTGGATGTGGCTGAGCGCAGGCCATGGTGGAGTGAGCGCATGAGTGAGGCCATGAGTTCATGAGCTTGTCAGCATTTCATGTGGAGCTGCCTCAGGAATGGATGGACGTGGGGGTTCTTGGGCACAAATCACGTGTCGAGAGCCTGAGAAAGGAGTGGTTTTTGCATCCTGGTGAAATCTCATCCTCCATTTGCTGCTCTAACGCTGTTTCTGTTAAAAAACACTTTCAATTCTGTCTTTCCTTCCCTCGTTAACAATAAGATACCATTTGATCCCTTTGAAAGTGCAAGTACAGTGTTATTCTGATGTACTTGCTCCATCTGTTGTCCTCAGATTCTGATGCTGTTTTTAAAAAGGTGGTTTATTTACAGGTACAGGTGATACTGTTTTAATAGGGTGTCATGAAAATAGTAAATAAGACCAAGTGCCAGCATAGTTATGGGAACCTGACACACTTTCCTCTTCATGAAAAGAGCAGTTGACATAGGAAATTGAAAACACAAGTCAGAGCTCATCTCCTTTCCAAAGTCTTTCAACCATTCAGGTCAAGTCAAAAGTGAAATAGACCTTTGAAAACGTAAGTTGCTTTTTCACAATCCAGTTCCGTCTGTGTCGTAAACTTCTGTAGTCTGTCAGTGCTTAGAAGACTTAAGAGGAATGTAGTTAATTGTTAATTATTACACCAATTTGTTTTACTGATGCCTTTTTGTATCTCATTAATACTGGCTGCTAGGTAGTGCAGTGTGTATCTCCAAAGGGACCTCTGGCTTGTTCAAGGACCTATTTTTTTGGAGCCACTCACATTCCTTTCCTGGGTAAGTACATTAAATATACCAAGGCAGTTATTGCCTCTTGATTCCATGAAAAATTTGTAGCAATTAAAAGCTTTGCTTCCTTTGTGAGCATCAGGCCATGGAGTGGTAGATTCTGTAGCCAGTGCATGAAATCATAGCAGATTTTGTGGGTAAAATCTGTCAGATCTGAGTGTGCAAGCCTTTTACAAGTACTAAACAAAATATTTAAGTCCGTATTCTGTGTGGGTTTATAGAAAAACAATCTCCAAAAACATATAATTCGTACTGATAGTTGTCAAGTAACTGAGGATTTTAAAAAGGATAAAGAAAATTCTTTCACTTCTATCTTTATCCTCTGGTTTGGGCCCAGTGCAATGAGTTACAATAGCTGTATTCCCAAATAAAAATAAGCCATGTAAAAATTTTAAAACCCATTTTCTTATGTATTTTAAATGGCTCAAAGAGTCCATAGATAACCCTAAGGACTGACTTTATCCTGAAACTAGACAGAGCTCAGAAAAGCTGAAGAGAGGATGGCTGGAGGGTTGGATTTACAGCCTGTCTTTGCCCTAGTAACATAAAATACTGGCTAAATTTCATGTAAGATGTGCAGCAGAAATGTTCTCAAAGTGTTTAAACCAAACTTTTCTTGTTTTAATACAGGAAATGACAACGAGGTGCACAAGCAAACTGACCAAGTGTAAGCTGCCAACTTTTTCTATTATTCCTTCACTCTTCTCCCTTTCTACCTCGTGGCAGTAGGTGAAACCTGGCTTTTAGTGGCTGTTGGCATTTGCAGAGACATTTTTATTCAGAATAACGTGCATGGTGGGGCAGGGTTTCAGAGGCAAAATGCTCGTGGAGAGTTTCAGTGGGTGCATTAGGAGTTGTCAGTGTGACAGCAGCAGAATAGGAAAGGAAATATTAGTAAATTTTGCTTGAATTGTAGTAAAAAAAAAAAAGTCTTAACAGTTCCTTAAATAATTTAAAAAGATACTTCATATATGCCAAGGGGAAAAGTATCTCACCCTGTAGCATCTTGCACAGATGGAAGGAAAAGTAATTTTTAGACCACTTTCATTAACAGTGTGTAAGATTTATGATGCTCAGTGAAAATGCCAACAGGGAACGCTCAAACTTGTGAAGAAATTCACTGTGTTAAAGTGAGAGCAAAGTTAATTTTTTTAGTTGGGGAAGCTGCAAAGCTTCTGCACATTTTAACCTTCTCAAAATCTGACTTTGTTTATCCATGTCGATGTCCACTTCCTCTGCATGTTGTAGATCCCTGTCCAGCTTGGAGAACACAGTAGATGATCTGCTTTGGTCCTGCTCTCTCTCTCTCTCTTGATAAACCAGACCTTTCCTTAGAGGTTTTGTCCTCCTTGTTAGTTGGGATCATTTTAGGAGCCTGTTTTTGCTTCTGCCAAGCTGCATGACCTGGTAGCAAGATATTAAAGATATTAAAGTTGCACCAATGCTGTCACACTAAATACTGTTGACTCTTGGTAATTGTGAGACATAAAAACGGAGTTGCTGCTCTGAGCAGCAGATTTTTCCTTTTTTATAGGAAACTGAACCCCAACAGGTATTTTTTCCTGCCTGTATGTTCTGCTCAAACACTTTTTGCCCTCCTTCAAAAATCCTTTGTACTAAGTACATTTTTAATCAAGATGAGTAGAGAAGCTCTAAACAAAGCAAGGGGCAGCTGATAAAGGCAGTAATTTTAAAAGATTATCTTTTTCTTGGAAGAATCCCTGTATTGGATCAAACAATCTAATTTCAACAACAGCAGCATAACTGGCTTTTTTAGCAAACCTGAACTCATGATTTTTGACTTAGTTTGCAGTTGAATCCCCTAAATGGTTCTTACAGTTGTCATTATTTTGGAAAAATTGAAATAAAAAGTATTTTATGAGCACTGTTCAGTCCAAATTTGGTTGTATTGATTGGCTGGAGTGCATAAACCAACTCTGTAAATTGAAGGATAAACTGGGGTGTATTTTGTGTATTGATTTTTTTTTTAAAGAAAATGTTTCGAAAGCAACACAACAAATCCTGTGCTGTTTTATGTTTTGCACTGCTGGCTTTCAAATGTTAAAATGGGAAGAAGAGTGAGGTAAAGGACAGCTCACTGAGGTGTTTTCTTGCAAATATGGGGCTGAATTTGAGGGAAAATAGGAATGGTAACAAAGTCTGGAAGAATGGTAAAGGAGTTACATTACTGGATGCAGTGAAAATAGACTAACTGCACGTGAAAGCAGAGGAAATTACAATCAAGAAACCTGAAAAAGCAGTGAAAAGGCTGAATTTTAAAATCACTTGCTGCTGTTGGGGATGATCAAAGCCAAGCTTTGGTGCATTTAGAGGTTCCTCCATATTTGGGATCTTCAGATGCTTTTTTCCCATCCTTCAGGAGTGCTTTGCAGGTGGCTTAAATGCTGTATCCTTCTCTTTCCTGCCCCCTCTTCCCTCCCTCGATATTGCCAGTGGCAGAGGAGTAAATGAGAGGACTTAAAATGTAGGGAAGTGGAGATTTTATTGATCTGCTCATCTTTCTGTTGTAATTTGGCAGGAAGACAGAGGGCTGATGGTTCTTGCTTGGGCACGTGTGGGTTTTTCCCAGTGGTTCTGGAGCTGTAAATGTGTCAATAGCTGAAATTCATTCCTGACTTTGGTTTATTTCTGTACAGTTTTTTCAGTCCTCTTTTAAGAAGGGAAATTGGACTAAGCTGGGACTGAGATTTCATGGAATTGTGGAATGGTTTGGGTTGGAAGAGATCTTTAAAGATCATCTCATTCCAACCCCCTGCCATGGGCAGGGACACTTTCCACTATCCCAGGCTGCTCCAAGCCCTGTCCAGCCTGGCCTTGGACACTTCCAGGGATCCAGGGGCAGCCACAGCTTCTCTGGGAATTCCATTCCAGGGCCTCACCCCCCTCACAGGGAACAATTCCCTCCCAAAATCCCATCTATCCCTGCCCTCTGTCAATGTGAAGCCATTCCCCTTGTCCTGGCACTCCAGGCCCTGTATTTAGGATGTGGTTCTAAACCCAACTGCAGCAAAAGTCAACAGTAAAACATATTTTTTATTCTTGACTAACAAAAGCCCTGGATACATTTGTGTCAAGAGGTATTTTCCCAAAATATCCTTTAATTGGAGCGATTTCCTTGCTCTGACTGAATTTTCTTAAACAGAAAACTTAACTATAAAGCTACTTCTCCACTTCTTTTTTCAACAAGGACCCCTTCCTTATTATTGAGTTGTGCAATGAGAGGAAAAAAACCTGCTCCTTTAAGGAGAGGAGGAAGAAAACTCTACCTGTCCAGTAAATGTTGTGTTTGTATTTCTCTTCAGTACGCTGTTGTCGCAAATATATTCTGCTGTTGTAGAGGCTGTGCTTGCTGGCATTGAGTGCTATGCTAAAACTTCCACTGAATCCAAGGTAAATGAAGCCCCCCCTTGTAATTGTTCTCTCTCTGTAATTGTGGATTGGGATTGCTTGCAGTATGAGATTTACGTGCAAACCAAAATGAAAAACCAAAATAATTTCAGGTGTTACCACACGAATCGAGTTCGTACCGTGGCCTCCGACCAGTCTCTGAATTCTGATTTAAAAAAAAAAAAAAGAAAATAAAAAGATTTCAGAGTGTGTCTTAATTTTGCCCATCTCACCCAGTTGGTTTTTCCATTCTTGTCGTGAATTTTCCTGACCTCATAGTAAGGAAAATGAGATGTGAAAGAACAAATTTTAGCCTGGTGCATCAGTGTGTTACTGTTTAGTGTCTCTTGTCCATCTTATGGGTGCTCCTGGAGCTGCTGGGATTTGGAAGGATGGGAAAAGGTATTTTATTCTTTATTTCCTTTTTTCAGGCGAAGGAGGTGGCAGAGCAGGTGCTCCTGTCTGTGTTAGACACCCTTGGCTTAGCCCAGCTGAAATCTGCTTTACGGTGTGTATTTCCATAGTTCCTGATTGCTCATTGTCCCACTGGATTGGCTTCTTTGGGGGAAAAAAACGTTAATTACAAACTGAAAAATAGTAATTTTAAATGGAACTTGCCTGACTGCCAAATTCCAAGACTTCGTAATGCATTCAGACTTCAAAAATCATTATAATTATTCCATTTGCCTGCTTTCTGAATGACTTGTTTTGCTTTATTCCTGCTTATTTTTCACCTGTAAAAGTACAAACCACACGTTTCACCTGTGCAATTTCTGTTCTGCAGCTCCAAAATCGCTTTTCAAATTCAGGCTGTGAACAACCATGGCAGGTTTGTATCACTGTCTTACAACTTCTTGTTATTAATTAGTACTTTTCGTACGGTAATAAATTAATTTTTCTCCTCTTGGAACTCCTGCAAAAACCTTGTGTTCGATTATTTTGTACGAGATGTGCTCAATGCTTTTGTGTGTGAGATAGTTCAGTGATTTCATAGCTGTAATTCTGTGGAGTCTTAAAAACATTAAAAGGAATAAAAAAAAGGAATAAAAAGCAGTTGGGCAGGCTAATTTTATTAACTGTTAATGAGTAGAAGCAGCATGAGCTCATTAAGAGTTTCATTTAAAAAATGCTTTTAACTTAGTAGATATCACAGACTTGTGCTGATTTAATCCCCACGTTAATTGACTGAAATGAACTGCACAAATAAGAGTTTATTTTAAAATAAACCAGCTTTTTTGACTGCTGGAGAGTCACAGAAAAATGACCTAACTTTAAAATATTTAATTATCATTGTTGTTCTAGAATTACTCCGTTAGATAACGAGGATAGCCTGAGTTTGATCAAAACGGTGAGTAATAATAATAATAATATTTATTTATTTGATTAGGAAATAGGGCTCATGTGTCTGTTTTTCTGGGGCATGCTGAGATTTTGATGTGAATACAAGCATAAAGGGAGAGGTGACAGAGATTTCAGATGCTGGAACAGATTTAACAAGAAGTCAGAATTCAGAATAAAACATTCACACAGATTTATGATCTCGGGGTTTTCACCACGATATAGAAGTGGTGGTTTAAGATGTTTGAAAAATACAGATTTTACTGTTTCAATTGAAATATTTCAACTTCTTCTTTCTCTTCCCTTCTCTCCAACTGCTGGATTGCTGCAGGCATCTATGATGGTGTTTGACATTCCAGACCTGCTCACGGGAAGAGGATGCTTGGGATCCGTGGTGTTTTCGGAGTCCTTTCTGACATCACAGATACAGGTCAAAGAAAAAGGTGAGTGTTTTAAATTCTTCCACCACTCTTGTCCTTCTGTGGGCTTTGCTGTGATGGGAAAGCCAAAGGAATTGCAATGGATGTTATTGCTGTTACCCTGATGGGTTTGCAACACTTTTTGGGGAGGAAAAGAGCAAAGGAAGAAGCCCATAAAAAGACCAGAATAAATCAGGATTTCTTTGGAACTCTGTAGCAGCTCTGTGTATGTCATAGCACAAGAGGACTGGGAGTTAATCTGCTGTGAAAGCTTCATTTAAACACTCAGAAATCCTTAAAATAATAAGATTTTCATATTAACTAAAGAAATGTCAAGTCTTTAAAGTAACTCACTGGACATTCTGAACTATATTGATGCTGTTCGTTTAGTGGCTTTGGTGATATTAGGTCAGAGGTTGGATTTGATGACCTCGGAGGTCTTTTCCAACCTTAATAATTCCCTGACTCCACTGCTTTGCTTCCCGTGCCTTCCCTGCAGATGGCAGCATCAATCCAGACTCCAGCCACGTTATCCTGACCGCGGCTATCCCGAGATTCGCTTCCTGGCTGGTGAGTGAGTGAGTGAGTGAGTGAGTGAGTGCACTCACACAGCCTCAGCTCAGCTCGTCCACGCACACATCCACAAAGCAAAACTTGCTGTGGGAGTGTGGATGTCTGGGGGAAAATATGGAACTTGGCCATTGAAACAGAATGGGGTGATATTAACATACCCTGATTTTTAAAATATGGAGAATAAGTGAAAGACTGAGTGGAAACAAGCTGATGGTTCTATCCGCAGCACGAATTTTAAATTATTTCATTTTCACCTCATCAGATTTTTCACTGTTTAAAGGTCTGGGTGTTTTTGAAGTGCACGGTGTGTGACTTTTGAAAATTCTGTTTATTGTGGGGCACTTTAGATCACCCCAAAAGCAAGCCAGGTCTGATTGCAGGGCTCTGATGTACTACACTGTGTGAGAGAGAGAATTCCAAAGAATGTAACAAAGCTGGGCATTGCCCTTTGGCAGTGCGTGCTTGAGCAGTAATAAAATTAAGACTGGATGGGATACACTGCTTTCTATCTATATAATACCATTTTAGCCTATAAAACAATTTAATGGGGAGAATGTGGTGCAAGGAATTATTCTGGTCCCATGGTAACACAGTGTTAAGGGCACAAAATTGTTTTTGAAGCACTCTGGACTCAGGGCTTTTTCTGTCTGTGGTACCCGAGGTTCTTGTTTGCCTCAAAACTCCTTTAATGCTTTTAATTTAACATTAGACTTGCTTTATTTATATAAATCACTATTCAAATGGAAACTGTTTCTGGCTGCAGGTTGAAGACAGTGATGTGAAACTGTCTGAAAAGGCACAGCAAGTATTGAAGGTAAAATTCAGTATTTTTTTAAACTTAAGAAGTTCCACTTTGATGAAGCAGTGTTTGGAAAACTTGAGCTCCTACCAAATTCTCCTTTATTTTGTGTGTTACTTCTCTTCTGCAAGGCTTGCCTGTTCTGCCCTGCCTTTTTCAAACTCAGACATACAAAATAATATATTGTGTGTAAAAGTTGGAGGGTTCCTTTATTTCAAAGAATCACAAAACCCAAGAGCAAAAAGAGTCCTAATAAAACTGTGATTTCATGGAAGTCTCACTGAGCATTACTCATGGAGCTCGTGTGTTTCCAAAAGCCCCCAAAACTCGATGCAACTTTCTTTTAACTTAATTAGCATGCTAATGTCTAAAGGCAAACACTCTTAAGCACTAGGGGAAAAAAAAAAAAGAGTTTGGAATCTGGGAACATCTTAAATCACATGAGTTTCACATTTGTGGTGTAATTTGTGGTTCCCAGGAATGTTCATTATAAATAGATTTATTTTCATGTAATATACTTTTAGCTCAGTGGATTGACAAACTCAAAACAAAAAGCTCAGCCTTGTGGTTGTGACAATAACTTGTAACTTCATAGCTGCTGGCAAAACCAAAATGGGGGGAAGGCTTTTAAAAATTATCCTCTTGCCTTGCTGTCTTTCCCTAGTCCTTCTGTATCCATGCAGGATAAAACTCTTTTTTAAAAAGTTCTTGACAGATGCTGTTGGAAAATAAAATATTTTCTCTTGAAGCAAAAGCAGGAGAAAATGTTCCTGCCTGGATTAGTCCCTGATCCAGTCTGTGATGTTGCTGTTTGTTTTTTCCTGTTTAGGAGGATAAATCTTTCCTGGGCACTTTACTCACTGGGGGTGATGGAGTTTATATCTGTTCCAGCAATCCCCAGGCCATGCCTGCAGAAGGTGAGATGTAGTTGGGTTGGTTTTTTTTTTGTTTGTTTTGGTCTTTTTTGGTTTGTTTTTTAAACAGAGAGAGAGAGAGAGACAGGTTCTGGAATTCACATTCTGGTCAGCCAAACTGTGCCATCATCTTAAGCTTTCAATTTGCCTTTACAAACCTCTTGTGTTAAATTCTCCATGTCTGGTTCTTTTGTCCCCAAACTCGTGGTCCTGGAAGGAGGATTCCTGCTGAGCTGCAGGCTTTGGAGGCACGTGGGACTCCTCCATGATGGCCAGTGAGGCTTTGCAGACCTGGGAGGTGGCTTTTCCCCATTGCTCACGTTCAGAGCATGCACGGACTGGCTCTCCCTGTCCTTAACAGATGAGCTTCCAGATGTTTTCTGCCTTTTCTGCGTCTATAGGAACGTGGGGTTGGAAAGATTGGGCATTGCAGAAGTGCCATGGGCTCCCAGCTCGGGAGGAGAAGGCAAATATTCCTATCAAAGCCTCCTCCTGGAGCTGACGTGTTCCAGTTTTCTTCCACTGTCATTTTCTCTCAGGAATTCAGAGCTTGTCAGCACAGGTGCTCACTGTGTTACAGAAAAATGCCTGATCTTGGTCCTTCTCAGATCCAATCCAGTTACAGCTTTTTGACACAAGATCACTGGCAGCAGTCTTGGATTATTCCTCCTCTTTTGGTGCCTTTTGCTTCAAGAACTTAAACACCACGAATATCCCAGGAATAAGACTGAAGACAATTTGATAGGGCCGTTGGATTTCCCTCCCTCCCTCCTGCCTTGACTCAACAGATACTTTTTAAGGCAAAATACTTTGATATTCTGGTGTACAGAGAAGGTATTGCTGTCACAGTGCCCATGTGCAGCAGAAGGTGAGGAATATCTGACATTAAGTGCTTGGTGCTGACAGTCTTTAGAGGAGAACCTTCAGCTTTATTGTCTTTGCCCTGTGGTGTGGAGGATAAGTAATGATGTGCAAGGCAATTAAACAGCAACCCTCACATAGGGGAAGCTGCTTTTGCTCGAGCTGCTCAGATTTCAAAGAGAAGAGGTTAATGCAGAGTGTGATAATTCAGCTCTTTTGCAATGCAGTGCTGTGGGCACTTGTTCACTCAGTAAATAACTGGAGAATGCTGGATTTTTTTTTGGGGGGGCCTTGTTAAAACTGGCTCAGTGTGCCCCAAAGGAGCAATTTACTTTTTCCTTTTTTTTTGGTTTTTTTTTTGTTTTTTTTGAGAGATTTGTGAAGTTCAGGGTTTTGCTAACTCTTGAGCTGGAGAGTTACAAGTAGATGGTGGAAGGACCATGATGAAACTCTGCAAGGAGTGGGAGATTTTCTAAGGTGTCAAGTAAAACATCTTCTTTTCTTTTTTATTTCTTCCCAGCGTTGTTTGTGCTACCCGTGCAGGCAGTTTTAGTTGTATATTTTAATTCCTTTGCTTTTTTTTTCTTCAAGAAAATATTGAACCTTTCCCTTTTGCTGACTCACAAACTTCCCAGCGTGGGATGTGGTCTTGCTTTTAAGTGCCTGGTCCAGCACTGGTAGCAGAGGTCCAGCTTGAGCATTTTCTTTCTTATGCCTGTCAGAAATCAGCTCTTTGCTGATACCAGTTTCTATTCCACTTCAGTGGAATTTTTATTTTCCATTCTATCACCCAGCCTTGCTGTTTCTCTTTTTTCAGTTGCTTTCCTTCATGCAGGTTTGTTAAGAACCAAAATGTAAATATTATAATGTTAAAGTGGATGAGTTAAACATTATTATAACGGTTAAATGGAACATTTAAACACTGTTACATTTTAAATTTAAGTATTAAGTTAAATGTTAATTTAAAAGGTAAATTTTAAGTTAATTTTTTAAAATTTAAACTAAATTTAGACGATGCTTAAATTTTCCACTTAAACATTTTTATCCTGTTCAGTTTGTTACAATGTTTACATTTTCAATTATTTTGGATGCAATCTTTACTTAAGTTCTTGTATTGTCAATCTGGAAGTTTGAAATTTGACAGGGTGGAATTTTTTTGCTTTTAAATGAAAAAAAGTGCCTCAGAATATTTATGATAAGTGCTTCTGTGGGGTCAGATGAAGTCAAATGCAGTTGTAGTCATGATTCCTGCTCTTGGTTGTGCTCATTAAATACTACCCCAAATCAAATTTACTCCTTGTTAAATACAACACAATCCTGCAGGAACATGGATTTCTTCCTCAGGAAGAAGAGACAGTCATCGTGAGAAGCTGAAATGTTGATTTATACCTCATACAACCCTTTTTCCTTCGAATTTTAGGCAAATTGTATTTCTTTTCCGATGGCATTCTCTTCTCTGACCCCCACCACGGCAGCATTTCCATTTCCAAGAACCACATGAGTTCCATTTCTCTCTATGATGGGGTGAGTATTTTCTCTGTTCCTACTGTCACAAGTTTTTATCAGTTTTTAACAATGATTCTGTTGGGTCCTGGTACAAAGTTTAGATTTCAGCTTCAGTTTGAAGTGTCTGTACAGCTGTAATAACTGATGCAAATCTCTGCACTTTTGGTGCTGATTAACTGAAATTAGTGACTAAGGAGGAGAGAATTTTGTGTTGGAGTTCGCAATGTGGTGTTAATAGTGTGAAAACTGCTTTTTGTTAGAAGAAAAATCGCAGAACACGACATTCATCAAACATCTCTCAGTGTGAAGTGATGGATAGAGAACAGTTCAAGGTGTGGTGAAGTCGTAGGGTGTTTTGGAGGGTGAAATGCTGCCTTTTATTAAAAATATATTGGAATCCATGACTTGGCCACCAGAGCAATGTTGTGGCTCAGTGGGAATCGAGAGGTTTAATGATGGCAGCTCGGCTCTGTCCACCTCAAGGCAGAGACACTGGGTTAACCATCACTTCTTCAGGGTGGAAAAGAGATTATTTGTGTTGGTTACCGTTTCCTAAACACTGGGAAAAAAAAAAAATCAGTTTCCTTTGGTTTCCCTTTTGTTCAGGTACAGTATTCCCCGTTTGTTCAGTGGCCTCCTGCAGCACTGTGCTGGGTGATTTCATCCCACAATACAGGAAACCAGTAAAATACAATAAAAGTGTGTGATTCAATTGAGATGAAAACACAGCAGCTCAGAGACTCTTACCTTAGCTGCCTTTTCTTGGATGTCACGTTGATTGCCCCTTGGTAGTTTAAGAAGCTGTTTTAACACTGACCTTCCTTTTATTGTTTGAGTCAAGACACTCACTTTCATAAAAGTTGCTATTTCTGGGACCTGGCCATCATTCTTGAACTGCTGCCAGATTTTTGTGTGAAGCTAAAGCCTTGACAGGGAGTGTATTATTGTTCTACTGACTTGGCAGAATACAAGGGTGGAGGGTTTGAACCGTTCAGGGTTTGAAGTGACAGGAGAAGCAGGGTAATTGTTGGTTGCTCTTTCCAAAAGTTATTGCAGCAATATGGATGGAGAAGAAAAAGGGTAATTTCATATTCAGATTAAAATGAAAGATACCGAGCCTCGAAGTGATGCAAAGTGCAGTGTTTTAGCAGCTTTAGCACGATGCCTGTGAAATGCTCTTCTGTTTAACTTGAAAATATCTGCACTTTTGCTCTGGCACGTGCTGCAGGCTCCTGTGCTGTGAGGATTTGGGCACCGAGCTGCCCCTGAGCTCCTGAAATCCCCGAGCTCGTAGACATGGAGTGCACGGAGGGCAGGGGAGATCGTGGCCATTCATCAAGCGAACAAATATTACCGAGCAATATTTAGATTTCACAACGACATTAACATCTTGTAAAACTTGGAGCTGGCTCCTTTCAACCTCGTGTCCGTGGGGATTATTGCTGCTGCTTTTCAGCTTTTTTCAATTTGTGGAGCCCGAAATGTTTTCCAGGAGCAGATTTGTTGGACGCTTCTCGTGCTGACTGCAGCATGGATGAGTTGGCCTTGGAGTCACTTCGCAGGAAATCTCTGAGCCGTCCTGCAGAATCCAGGATCTGTGGGTTCTGTTTCAAAAGCCATTTTTCTCTTAAAAGAAATTGTCCTCTCTTAGGAGAATATTTTTGTATGTTCTTCAGTAACCTCAGTGACTTTGAGAGGATTATTTTTATAATTAATCCCTCAGTCAGCAAAGCAGAGAGATTCTGTTTGCAAATGTCTCAGAGTTGATACCAGTTCTTATGTAACAGTTCCCCAACTTGAGCTTTTTCTTCTCAAGAATGAGTACAGTGAGTTCTTTGCCCCTTTCCATTGAAAGTGAAGTGGATGCCACTAAAATTCTGATTTGAGCCCTAAATAATTGAATTCCCGTTTCCCAGAAGGGTTTCATGCTCTTGAATTGTTCTGATTTTGTAAAACTTCGGTATGAAAAGAGTTACAAGTCAAAGCTTGGACATAAAACACTTCAGCATCCTGCAGAGTTGCACATAAACGCCTGAAAATCCACAATCATGGAATGGTTTGGGTTGGAAAGGACCTTAAAGCTCATCTTGTTCCACCCCCTGCCATGGGCAGGGGCAACTTCCACTATCCCAGGTTGCTCCAAGCCCTGTCCAACCTGGCCTTGGACACTTCCAGGGATCCAGGGGCATCTCCCACCACTCTGGGAAAAACAAAACCAACTAAAAAACAACCCAACAAAAACAAATCTGTGTTTCCTTAGAACAAAAATCGGACAACCTGAGTTCAGTGCTCTGAGGGAAACACAACCAGAGGGCTTCAGTGTCTTGTTGGTGAAGACAATTCGTGGGGCAAAGAGTTTGCAAGAGCACCTTGCCATCCTTGTGACCTTTTTAGCTGGCATTTAATTCATTTTTCATGCGGTGTCTGTGTGGGAGGTGTGGGTGTAGACAAAGTTTGTTGTTTGAAGCATTAGCAGAGGGAGCGTCTAGGTTTTGGTGTGGACAAGAGAAGGTATTAAAATGCAAGCTTTTGTTTTCAGGACAAAACTGAGGTGCTTAGATCGATCTCAGATCCTTTATTTTAAGCTTGTGATCTCTCCAGTAGCTGCAGAGTAGAAACTGAGGGGTGCTCCACCCTTCCTGCTCCATCCCTGTGCCATGCAAAGCAGGGAATGTTAATTACAACTTCTCCTGTCTCTTCCTTTTCCAGGATTCCAACAGTGTTGTTGCTGCTCTCTTTATAGACTTCAAAAGTTCCCTGCTTCCTCATCTACCCATTGAATTCCATACCCAGAACAACTTTCTGATGATTGCACTTTTCCCCAAAAGAAAGATTTATAAAGCTTTTTATTCACAGGTAAAGTAAAAAAAAACCAAAACAACTTTGGTTGGGGTAGGGGAGAAACCACATTAATTGCTCTGTGTGTTTAAGATCTGTGAGAAACTTGAATTTCTGTATGAATTTCCAGTGATGGTGGTGGCTCGTTGAGTTCAGTGCTCCCCATGTGCTTTCACTTTGCCTCCTGAAGGCAGCGAGGGCTCTAAAAGCTCCTTTTCTGAGCTGCATTTCAATGCAGGCCTGGTGTGTAATTGGCTACAGGGATTGTATGGAGTGGCAGAGGTTCCATTGTGTGTTTTTGTGGTCAGACACATTTGGATCGTGATCCTTAGGGAAGTGGAGTTGAAGTTTTTAAGTATCCCATATGGCATTGTCTTATTCCCTAAGTAGATTGGCTTCGTGCATTGTGCTCCAGAGGCTTTTAATAAAGCAAACTTTATAACAATAGTGCTTTTGAGGAAATGAGCCTGGAGATTTTAGGACTTCACAAGGGTTTTAGGATGTGCTCATCACACTGGGTTGGAAGAGACCACCTAGCTCAGTGAGTAGTCCCCACTGGTTGTATTAATGGTACCATAAAATGCCTCCTCCTTTTATCTTAAGTGTTTAAATTCCTCCCACTGTTCCACTCTGTGAATGGTTGGGAATCTGTTTGTTTGTATTTGAATTTTCAGCCTATTTTATTAATTCTGCTTTTATATCTGTTCTATTTTTCTTTTCTCTACCAGAACACATCCTTGAGATACTCGCAAATTTCAGACTTATTCTTTCTGCTTTATTTGGCCTAATAAAACAAAACCAGATCCTTTTTAATCTATGCCTATAAAAAGTTCTTTTTTCTTCTGATAGTTGTAATGCTTTTCTTTTGATCTGGTTTTTGGCTGTAGATATCCAAACTGTAGTATCTGAGATGAGGGTGTTTGTTTTCTCTGCTGCTTTTTCTCAGGGCTATTTATTCCTGTCCTCCTTTGATTTAATTATTTTTTTTGCTGAACAGTTCCACGCTGAGGTTCAGTTTGGGCAGTTTTAAGTTTCTCATCTGGCACCACACCAATTGCTTTGCTCGAGTAGATAAAACAAATCTTTTGTCTTCAGGATGTTCTCTCATGAACAAAACTCTTCATCAAATTGAGTGTACCTGATTGTGTAAGCCATGGAAATACATTATTGTGTTTTGTCAGTATTTACCTTCAGGTATTTAATGATTTCCTCCAGAATTCTTTCTAAAAGTCCCTGTGCCTCACAGGCTACAAAGATTCACTAAAATTTAGGTGCTGCTTCTACTCTTCTAAATTATCTGACTTCATACCTCACTCACTGGACCTATGCTTTGATTATTCCAAGCCTCCTGGAAATAGGGAATGGCAGCTGCCCTGTTACCCAGTTCTGGGTTTGTTAAAAACTGAGATGTTGAGCCCACAGAGCTGAAATTGGATGTGCAGACCCTGTGAGGATGGGGTGATGCCTTCCACGTCCTCACTCCAATGGGTGCAGGAGGAGGATTTGTTCAGGCTTTGGGATGTGTTGATTTCTCTCATTTTTCTCTTCAATGCCATAGCAGCTCCTTTTAAAACTTTTCATTAAGTTAAACAAAAAGGCCTGATGTATTTCCACTTCTTAGCCTGACCTATGTTTTCACTTTATCCCCAACCCTTTGACTCCTACAGAACACAATTTCCCCTTGACCATTCCTTTTTTCCATCCCTCCCAGGCGTTTCTTTGAGTCCCTTCTGTGTGTTTTGAAGTGGTTCTTGCTTTAGTTGTGTGGATCCTTCTGCATGAGCAATATTGCCTTTGTTAATATCAGAAGTATATTTTATTTTGCTGGTTTTTATCTCCTACCCTTGTGTTTTGGATGCTGAGTTTTTAATGGAAAGCAGTCGTGTCCCCCCCCGAGTTGTTTTGTCTTGCAGACAGTTATTGTGAAAAACGACAATGGCTGTTGCCTTTACTTCTGAAAAGAAGGGAAATACCAAACACTGACAGGACTTTGTGATTCATCTGAATCTGATTTCTAGGTTCACAGTGGCATTCAGATTAATGTGTCTTGGCTGGAGCAATAGGATGTGAGCCAAAACATTCCCTAGAGAAACGAAAGGGTTTCCTTTTCTTTTGGGAAGGAACGGAGTTTTTCCTAAATTTCGAGTAATGATTGCTGCAATCTCACCTCATGAAAATTACAGTAGTGCTTCAAAGAGACTTGATATTAATTCAGTTCCTGCTGTAGAGCACTTGGGCTATAAACACCTACATTTTTATCAGGGAAAATGAGGCCATTTCAGTAAATTCCTACAGCAGTTCCGGTCTAGCCAAAGAAAAGGTTACAAAATCTGATCTGTGGATTGGAATTCTTAAATAGTTTGGGTTGGAAGGGACCTTAAGGCACATCTCATTCCAACCCCCTGCCATGGGCAGGGAACCTTCTGCTACCCCAGGTTGCTCCAAGCCCCATCCAGCACCTGGACACTTCCAGGGATGGGGCAGCCACAGCTTCTCTTGCAGCAAGCCCAATATTGTGCAATATTTAATGGCTGGTGAAAATGTATCTGTTTTTTAGGTGAGCAAAACCAATTCCTAAAGAAATTTGAAGCAAACTTGGGGAAACAATGACACTCATGCATAGATCTGGTTTATTCCAGGTTTTCTCTTCGTGGCAAAACCAGACAAACTCAGGATTATCTTTAAGGGTTGTCCAGGAGGAATTCCTGTCCGAGGAACAAAAGAGGCTGTAAGTTCCTGCCAGTGCAATCAGAAAAATGCTGTTATTTATTGGCTTTGATAATAATTGAAAAAAGAATTGTTGCATTCCTAGTGCAACACTCACTTTCTCTTTTTTTTGGTACTGTTTAATATGTAGCTATGTTGTTTTAAGAAGATACATTTTTAGGTTTCTCCTTTAATTCATTCATTTCCCTCTTTTAGGCATTCCAGTGTTCAGAAGCTCTTCAATGCCTTGTCTTTTTCTTCTGGGGAAAGATGCAGGGAGCTGAAACTGTCTGCTGCCATTCCACAATTGGAGAGGTGAGAAATAACTTTCGTGTTCGAGGGATCCATTCTGTCAGAAATGATACAAAAATATTTTGGTGGATGTGATACCCATCTAAAAATTGTTTATTAAAGCATTCTGCTTTTACACTAGGATGTTTTTATTCTGAGATGAATGATTTCCTCTTTAGCTCGACCTTTTAATACTCTTGTTTTAGTGATTTCCCAGCTATTTATATGGATGAAATCTTTTGCTGTCAATTGTAAGGAAATAAACCTTTTATTTTTGGAAGGTTTGTGCAGCACTTCACGGTCAGCAGCGTCAGTACCAAGCCTGTGATGAGAGCACATCTTCCCATCCTTCTCCAACAGTCAGAAGCCATTCCTGATAGCAAAGTGGAAGGTGATAAGGTGAGGAAACAGCTCCACAATAATTCCTAGCCCTCATATAGAATATTTAGAATATTCTGTCAGTAGTTCTGTTGTAGTGTAATAAAATCCTGATCGTGTTCAGCCGTGCTCTGCCTCCTCCTCCACTACCACCAGTTTCTTGCTTTGTTTTCCTGGTTTATATCCTTAATTCTTTTCCATTTAAACAAGCTTGTGGAAGTGCAAATGGCCTTTCAGCCTGATGAAATAGAGGCAGAAAATGAGGTGTAGATCTTTAAGAGAACTGTTTTCTCTAATGTCCAGAGAGACTTAGCCCTAAAGCAGCAGCTTGTTTTTATGAATTGCTGAATAATTGAACTGAATTGTTCTCTGGAACATAAAAGTCCTTTAAATAGCATAGAGGTAGCACATGATATTTAACATTTGCTGATATTATCTGTACAACACTCCTTTCTCTATAGGGGCAATAACAATTGTCCAACTTCAGGCGTGCTTTAAATAGCATTTTCAGAGAAAATATTTCCTTGGAGCTTCCCAGCATTTGAAATCTGCTGAAAACAAAGCCAAAGCAGCAGGAATAGAATCTTTCTCTTGAAGTATTGCTGGGGTCTGGTTCAGAGACCATACTGACAATTAATAAAACCCTTATAAAACGTTTTTAAATCTGATTTTAAGGTTGGTTTAACTGTGTATTTTTAAAAAAGAAAGGAATATCTATAGGAATCATAGAAAACAACCTTTTTGGTGTCTGCACCGGTGTTTCTGTGGTTATTTTGTGTTTAGACTTCCCTTTTCCCTTGTTCCCTGTGTTGCAGGTGATCATCACCATCATCACTGGGCTTCCAGGATGCCGTTCCAGCGACCTGTGCGCTTTCCTTGTCACTTTTACCAAGGAGCACGGGAGGTTGGTGCAGCTCTGCTTACACTGATCACCAAAAAACACCTTGGCATGAAGGAAAAAAAAATTATCACAGTTTCATTTGGGTGGTTTTTAAACCTAATTTCAGACTGCCAGGTAGATTTGCCCTTAAATTTATACATTTAGGCAGAAAAACAGCACAGGAGATTTCTTTTTTGCCTGCTCCATGTGGTGAAGAGCTTCCATTTATTAACTTGTAGTGATTCTAAAATGCTTTTTTTTTTTTTTTTTAGAAAAGATTGTACTAACAGTCCTTGCCACAGCATTGTTTTTAATTTAGCCTGATTTCTATTCAGCAGGAGCAGGAGGTACATTCAGGACATCTGTTGTATGGCAGTAAGATCAATCTGTTGTAGGAATTTGCCACTCTGTGTGTTGATAGAGCTCTTGGAAAAGAAATAAATAAAAAAATCTCATCCTTTTAATTCTTAAAGCCAAACACCTTAGCATTTAATCTTAGCCATGTTCTGCACTGTTTTTTTTACTTCTAACTCAATGTCTTGGTTTTATCGAGTTGATTCAGAACAGTTTTGTGGTTCTGTTATAGGGCAAACACGTAAGGTGACTTTTGAAGGTTGTGTAATAATGCATCTCCTCGTGTTTTCGTGCAAATGTCATTGTTGCTTCCCGTTTTTGCAGTGAAATATTTTCATGCCCAGAGTCTTGAATTGGATTTGTCTGATTTTTGTTTACTGCATCACTGCCAGTGATCAGAATTACTCATATGATGTACAGCTTTGAAAAAGCTGCTGAACATTGTTTTATTGAAGAACAGCAGAACACCCACAAACCCCTTTGGCAGTCATGTAAAGAATGTGCTTATGCTGGAAATGATAGAAAGCCAAGTAAATTCCCCTTTCCCACGTGGTCAAGTGGAACGAGATCATGATGAGAGATGTGAAATCTTTGGGCTGTCAAACTTCATTTTGGTCTGTTGGTTCAAAATAGGAAGAAAACAGCACTGCTCTGTCACAGCACATGAACTCCTTTCCTCGTTTCCTGTGGTTTAGGTGGATTGTTTATCGGCAGACCATGGATAGTCCGGAGTGTTTCAGTGCCTCCCACTTCCAGCGTTACCTGGCCGGGGTCCTGGAGGCCCAGCAGAACCTCGGGGTCCGTCAGGCTGCGTATGCTGGGAAGAGCAAGAGGCTCCTGGTGGTCCTGCAAGGGTAAAGGCTTGAAACTCTTGGAACTGTTGTGTAGAATAAGGGAATTCTGGTTTACATATGGACCAAACTCAGCTTTTCTGTACCTGCTGATTTTGTCGCTCCTTTGGAAAAAGGTGTCTTTAGCCTTCCTTCCATGTTCTGGAAGCAATGTGCGCTCACAGCCCAGAACCCCCCTGTGCCGGGCTGATCCCACGGTGTGGGCAGCAGGGGAGGGGGGATTCTGCCCCTGTGCCCCGCTCAGGTGAGACCCCACCTGCAGAGCTGCCTCCAGCCCTGGGGTCTCAACATCAGAAGGACGTGGAGCTGCTGGAGAAAATCCAGAGGAGGCCACGGAGATGCTCTGAGGAGCCCCTCTGCTCTGGAGCCAGGCTGGGAGAGCTGGGAGTGTTCACTCGGAGAAGAGAAGGCTCCAGGGAGGCCTCAGAGCCCCTTCCAGGCCCTAAAGGGGCTCCAGGAGAGCTGGAGAGGGACTGGGGACAAGGGATGGAGGGTCAGGACACAGGGAATGGCTTCCCACTGCCAGAGGGCAGGGTTAGATGGGATATTGGGAAGGAATCCTTCCCTGTGAGGGTGGTGAGGCCCTGGCACAGGGTGCCCAGAGAAGCTGTGGCTGTCCCTGGATCCCTGGAAGTGTCCAAGGCCAGGTTGGATGGGGCTTGGAGCAACCTGGGGTAGTGGGAGGTGTCCCTGCTCATTGCAAGGGACTAAGATGACCTTTAAAGGTCCCTTCCAACCCAGTCTATTCCGTGATTGTGACTCCAGAACTGTCAGCAGAAATCAGACTGTCAAAGATCTCCTATTGCCTGATAGAGCAGGTGACACCAGAGTGAGACTCAGTAACGTGTTTCGGATAAATGCCAGTTTCCTTGTGGAATAAAGGTGAAGACTGAGCCACCTCTGTTTGACATTTGCATCTCCAGTGTAGCAATTGAGAACCAGGATCATCTGCAGGATGTTTTCCCCCTCTGTTTCTGAGTCATTAGAAGGTGACACAAACCAGCACGAGGGAGGTACCACCCTGACCTGGCTGGAATGATTTCCAGTTCATCCTTTTCACTGAGGACATGCACATGAAGCTCAGCATTTTCTTCATTATGATCCATTCTAATTGTGCTAAAAACCAGCATTTTTTCCATGTTGGAGCCAGGTAGATTAATTTTTTGGTGTAATTAGTAGGAATGGTGTAAAGTCCAGTGATGGGCAAAATGACTGATGCTCTGGTAGCAGCACTGGCTTCAGGAACAGATAATTGGAGGTTTTCCATTCTTTCTGGGTAGTTGGATATTGGTATAGACAGCTTTAGAGTAACTGGAGTTCTCTAAATATCCCATCCAGCTGATAACTGATAGTAGAGAAAAGTTTGTAACGGGCTGAGAAATAAACACCTGAAATTAAAACTCAGGTTCACCTAAGCCTTGATGTCATGCAGAGATAAAATACAACAGTGGTTGAAGTCCTGATAAAAAATGGGTGCATTAATGATAGAAACATGTCTAAATTGGGATGCTGAGAAGTGAGAGATGCTGTTATTTTATTCCTTTCTTTACTCAAAGGGTGCTTAATACGCTTGGCATTAGGCATAAAATATTTGTGTTACATTGTGCTTTTTGTGCTTCCTGCAAGCTGGACTTGTCAGTTGTTCAGTGCAAAGTTTCCACTGTTTTTCTCCGAGTTGTTAATAATTTATTTTTAATGGAACTTCCAATCAGCTTGATTTGTCTGGATTTGCTTCATTTCTCTGGATTTGCCACCTTCTGAGCTGCTCTCCTTTTCTTTTGGTAGCTCTTTTAGAAATCCGACTTCCCTCCGAGCGATCGATTTTCTTCCTGGATGGGGAACTCGTGTCATTCTGGTTCTCTGAACCCATCTTTCATTTTGGTTTCTTGCAGATACACTGATGTCATTGATGTTGTGCAAGCTCTGCAGACTCACCCTGACCCGGATGTGAAGTCTTCTTTCATCATTGGAGCAGTCAATACCTGTGTGGAGCCTCTGAGCTGCTACATGGAACACAGGTGTGCTTTGGAATGTTTCTACCAGTTTGAAAACACACGTTTTCGATTCACTTTTATAATAATTAGTGATATGTAATGGTTAAAGGCCACTGAACTGACTTAAATCCCATAAAACTGCTTAATAATCCATCTTGGAGGAACTTGGAAGTGCTGTTTGGTTTATCAGGATGGCACTTGGTTTCCTCTGGGTATATAATGATATAAAATATCAATAAAAGTTCAGCTCCTAGAAGAATAAACAAAGATTGCTTAAGTACAAATCCTCTGGCTGAGGAGTTTGTAACATTTGGACAGTCAATGAATAATCCTCTGAATAATTCTCTTTCTTACAATCTTTCTGTAAGTCGGACTAAAAATTGAGACGTGCATCTCGCTTGGGGTTATTGATTCCGCCACTACTTTTGGATGTTAGAAAAGACTTTGCAGGTTTAAAATATGGAATTCAAGGGAAACAATCCCTTAAATGGGGAAGAGAATGACAAAGCACGGAAGCCAAAGGATTGCAAGTGTTAAAATCTGATATCCTGGGTTACTGCAGAGCCAGGGTGGGGAGGAAATGGTCGCAGAGCCAAGTCACTGACCTTTTGAAATAGTGTGGTTTGGTTGCTGGTTTCATAGTAAATGTGTGTGCTCCAGACTTCAACGAACGTGGAAATAATTTCTTAGACCTATCTGTAAAATTGTAACACTCCAATTTTTTAATTATGCCTTGCAGCTGATTTGATAAAAGTAAGTTCCAGCAGTTAGAGTTTTCGGAGTTGGTAGCACTGCTTCTGTTTGTGATCAAACCGTGCCTCACAGCTTAGAGGTGAACTGCCCAAGCAGTTTCTAAAAGTGCATTCCTGAAATTTCCTGGCTGTTCTTAAACACTAACCAATGTGCTGCTTGTGCTTTGCAGTAGTCAATAAATAGACCTTACCTTGCTGCTTCTTCTTGTCTCCGTGACAAAGATTCCAAATAAATAATAATAAACGACACAAAATATTGGTGAATCGGTGCTGGAGTGCTGTTTAAACTTGTTCTTTCCGTAGTTATAGGAAAGACAAGTTCCATTTCTGTTTTATTTTTAACTTACTAACGTGTTACTAGTCATGGTACTGAGTAGTGTTTCTAGCAGCAGCAGCAGCCTGCAGTCCTTTAACACTGTTTGTCTCCTGAAGTGCAGAAGCAATTGAAGGGAGAGGCTCAGCCTGTGCCGTAGATTATTTCTGTTTTGCTTTGGAGTTTGTTCTGATAAGAATTTACCAAACAGCCACCTAGTGCCAGTGGCAAACCTTGCAGTTGGGAAGCTTTGGTGATTCCACTGTGAGAATGGAGAAGAGTGGATTTAACGTCTGGCTTGAAATTTGCACTCGAGAAAATCAAACCCCTTTCCTGCCTCAGAGTTCATCGCTGTAGAGATCCAGCTCTTCCGTGAGCATGGGAGGAAGCTTTTCCCCATTCTGAATTAGCAGAGCAGTGCAGGGGAGAGGGAGTTGAAGGGAACAGGTAAAATACTTTCTAGAGCTTTTGTGTCCGTGATAAAGCTCCTGAAAATAATTATCACTTGTCTGACACAGCAGCAGAAATTGGCATTACGTACATCCAGTCTTTCTATGGAAAGTTCCCACTCTTTGGAAGGCACAATTCTTTAGGGCAAACTTTAAATTCCTATTGTTTAAATAAGAATTAAAATTACATTGAAGCATTTCTGACCCCTTAGAATACAGAATAAATTGCGTGGTGGGAATTAGCTCTTGAATCAGTTGGAGAATTAAAACCATCTACAAAACTGATTTTTGGGGGAAAAGTCCTGAAAAACATAACCTGTGAGGACGTTGCAGTTATGAGGATTGAGGGAAAGAAGCATGAAAATGGTTTGGTTCGTGAGACTCTGTCAGCGTCCAAGTGAGTGTGTTTTACTTAAATAATAATATCCATTCTTGATATGTGAACTTTTTGGTTTTTTTAGGCTTCTTTTTCCCAAGTTCTTGGACCAGTGTTCACAAGGTATGTGTCGCTTTTCTTGCCTTGGAGCTCTACAGAACAATAACTGAGCCACGTGGCCAAATAAATACCTGTGTTTATTATTTAGTGCTCTCGATACACGTAGCCAAAGGGTCTTGATAAACTCTTGGAGGTAAGAACAATCTCTGCCTACTCTATCAAACATTCCAGGCAGAAGATGAAAAATTCTGGAGCATGATCCATTTTTGAAGTTCTCATCTGCAGGATGGGTTTCCTAAGGCCACGAATTGAACTGTTGTAACTGGGAGGGAAATGGATCGGATTTGAGTTCACTCTCCTTTGGTGTCAGGTGTGAGGAAATGGAGCTTTCCTTTCATTTCTGCTGTGTTAGAAAGGGAATAATGAGGGGGTGACCTTGTTCCCCAAATCCTCCTCGTAGTGTGGCCTGGAGGGTCCTTGCAGGGTTCATCTCACATTGCAGCAGACAAAGCAGCTCAGCTGCAGGGCTGGTTCTTCCCTCTGTGTTTAGTTTTCTATCCTGAAATGAATCATTGGCTGCATTGTCCTCCTCGTCAGGCTTGGAAATTAGAGCAGGTGTTGGCATAAGTGGGATATGATCCTTCCTCACCTGCCCTCAAACCCCTGCCCCATCCCTGCGAGTGTTCAAGGCCAGCTTGGATGCATTTTGTGTTCATATTTAAATGCAGTTGTAGGAAAATCAGAGTAGGATGCTGTGCTCTCCTCGTGGCTCCTTAAACCCTGTGCTCTGCTTGGCTGCCAGAGTTGTGCCACCTCTTCTTCATGTGCGAAGAGAACCCAAAAGAATTAAGTTGTGAACAAGCTGGACAGAAAGTAGGTGCTGTTACACAGAGTAGTATTTTTTTTTTAGGGAAAAATGTTGGTGCTCCAAATTGAGAAACTACCATGTGTTACAACCATGGGTAAATTGGAAGAGAGCAGGAGAATGTTAAGAATATAAAGAATTATCGATAACTACAGAGGAGTTAAAAAGGCATGTTTGCACTTCTCTTTTATGACAGAATTAAAGAAAAAAATACTCAAAGCTTTGTTTTTCTCAAAGTGAATTTGTGCAGACCCGATTGGGTGAGAATTGGTTGTTGAAGGAGAAACTGCGAAATTCCCAGGGTAAGAGTAGCTGATTTTCTTACAGTCAAAATACTGCGGGAATCACAAATACTGGAGGTTAGAGGAATGTTCTTCTGGCAGGGAATCATTTCTGCACGTTGCAAAGTGTTGTCATCCGGTTTTCTGGTACAGAATGTGACATCAGATGGCCGAGAGGTCCCTTCGTGTAAAGAAATTGTTTCACATAAATAGGGGTAATTTTTGTTTGAAAGGTTCAGGAGGAAAAGTATGCTTTGAAGTGAGATGTGGAACACTTACACTTTCCAGACAAATGCAGAATTGTGTCACGTGTGTAGCAGAGAATTTACTTCTGCATAATTCATAGAATCACAGACTGGTTTGGGTTGGAAGGGACCACAAAGACCTTTCAGTTCCACCCCCTGCCATGGGCAGGGGCACCTTCCACTGTCCCAGGTGGCTCCAAGCCCTGTCCAGCCTGGCCTTGGACGCTTCCAGGGATGGAACAGCCACAGCTTCTCTGGACAATTGAGAATTCATTAGTTTCACACACCTGAGAATTCATTTTTGGTGCAACAGCAGCAAGATTTAATGAGACACTCACTTCAAGAGATACCGGCTCACATCTTTGGTGTGCTGTGCACCCCAGTATTGTTTGTTTTGCTGTGTCACCAATGAGCCAAGGCTGTGTTGAACTGGGCATTGAACAGATCTGAAAACAGAAACTTGTGGATATAAGAAAAGCCAAGTGCAGCCATAGGCAAGTAGGAATTAATCAGACTTTGGGTCTGGACCTTCTCCTCACAACTGTCTTCCAAATCTGGGGAGTCAGTTGGGTTTGCCTTTTCCTGCTGCTTTTCCAGGTCTCTTCCATTGCTGCCTTTCTCTGTTGTAACAAAGGGGTCCCTGGGCATGTTATCAACGTGACATTTTCCAAAATTTAAGTTTGGAGAGCCCCAAGACTCGCAGAGACAGATGGGGACTGGGGAGAACTGACAAAGCCTTGAGTGGAGTGACCAACACGAGTATCCCGTGCACACTTGCTTAAACTTCTCCAAAAAACCGTGCCACCATCAGTGTGCTGTAATTTCCTTTTGTCTCTCCTTTTTTTTGTGTCTTTCTTTCCTTTCTTTCTTCCTCGCACAGAAGCTGTAAGATGATACCTTCCTAGTCTAGGGGCACCCTGGCATCCCTTGTAAAACAATTTCATATAGAATGCAAATTAGGACGCCACCATTGTTAAATATTCCCATTGTAAGTTTGGGAGCAAAGAGGAGCCATTATTTTCATCAAGCATATGTATTTTTAATCCATCCCTCCTGTTCCTTTCCTGCTTCCATTGAACATGCTATTCCCCAGGCTGCAAGGGTTCTTTTCTTTAGAGGAGTGTATAAATAAAGAATTGAACAAAACTGGGTGAACTTCAAAATGCATCTCTTAGAAACAGAGATGTTTGTGGGAGTTTAAATAGAAAAGGTCAAATTTGTTCATTCCTAAAGCTGTGTAGGCACCTTCCAGTTCTCAGGGAGTTGTTTTTCCGTTGGATTACACTCCCTGTCCCTCAGTTCAGGGTCATGAACTAGAGCTCGCTCGCACGGGGTGGTGTTTGTGTGATCCCAACACCTCCAGGATTTATACCTGGATGTGAGCAGAGCCACAGCTCGCAGGTTCCTGGGCTCTGAGCAGCCTTCTCCTGCTTCCAAGGTGTCGTGTGGGAGTTTCCAGTCAGGAATGACAGGTAGTGCCCTGGGCCAGGCACAAACGGAGGGGAGATTGATGGAGAAAGGGAGCAGGGGTGGGGAGGAGGAGACGAGGTGCAGAGGTGTGTGATTTGCTAGGTACGTTTTTCCCCCTAATCTTTTTTTCACTTAAGATTTTCCAGCTTAATCCTTGACAATTGTGGATTCTTTCCCAGGCATGATGCTGGCAATTGTCCCATGGACTCGGTGGCATCTCTGTAGCACTGCCACAGGGTGGTGGTGGGGGATTCAGGAATCCCAGAATGGTTTGAGCTGGAAGGGACCTCAAAACTCATCCAGTTTCACCCCCCTTCCACTATCCCAGGCTGCTCCAAGCCCCATCCAACCTGGCCTGGAACATTTCCAGGGATGGAATTATTAGCTTATTCATGGCATGATTATCTTATTCATACTTTTAATCTTAATTTCATGATTAATATCCCCGAACTTATTTCAAGCCTGCACGTGGCTTAAATTTCAAAGGGTGCTTGGTGTTCTTCTTCCCTTTTCCCCCTTCTCCAAGAGCAAGTGTGTGTTGGAGAAGACATGGATATTCCTGAAATTGGAGTGGAATCTTCTGTGCAAGGTTAAAAAAAAGAGAAATACAATGATGGAGATTTGTGCTGTTCATAAAGTTCTGGCTTGAAAGGGTCAGTGATGCAAGGAGCAGTGACTGGGAGTGTGTGGTATAATGGAAGTGCCCCAGAAATATTTGGTGCAGGAATTTGTGTGTAAAGCAGCCTCTGCATGGATTAATGTGATTTAAGACTTGTGTACAAGGCCAGGAATTACTTCAGGCAGCAGATCAGGTGTGATCAGTTGTTACATCTTTGCTTTAAATAGTTGAAGGCAGAGGAAATGCATCCTGCCTCAGTTGTTCATGGATATTGGAGATTTTGTGTTCTTCCTTCCACTCTGCTTGTAGTCACAGGAAAGTGTCAGAACGGGGCTGCACACCTTGAGCAAAGAAATGACATTTATTGTGAAATTACAGAATTGTTTAGGTTGGAAAAGACCTCTAAGAACATCAAATCCAGTCACGAACCCAGCACCACTGCCCATCTCCCCATGACACCAAGTCAAGAGCCACATCCAGGTCTTTTTTGAACACTTCCAGGGATGGGGACTCCCACCACTGCCCCGGGCAGCTGTGCCAGGACTTTACAACCCTTTCCATGAAGAAATGTTTCATAAGATCTCATCTAAACCTTCCCTGGCACAACTTGAGGCCGTTTCCTTTCCGTTTCCTCTCTATCCCTCCCACATTCAGGACAATACAGGGAATCACTAAGTGTTGGCACTGCAATTTCTTTGAGGAACTGGGCTGAAACTCAAGTCATGTATAATTGGAAAGCAGGGATTCTATGACTCAATTGGATGATTTTCTGTTATCTGTCTGATGCCTCATGGGTTCAGTCTTGCTGTCCGAATCCCCTTTTGGAGTCTTCAAAGACAAAAAATAGCCCTAAACCCTTCTCCTGTTTTTGGAAGTGGCAACTGAGTCTCCAAAATACTGATTTTTTTTTTAGCTGTTTAGTCTCTTACCGTACATTGAATTCACCAAGAGACTTTACACTTTAGTGTTCTTTTTTTAAAAACTAGTCCTGTTCAAATGGATTCTTGTATGGATTTATTATTTTAATTAATTGAATCTGTGGGTTGAGTCTAAATGGATTCTGTTAGGTGAAAGATTCTCTGCTTGGGTTTTTTTGTTGTAGTGGACTTTTTTTTTTTGTCTTTAATGAAAGAATGTAGTGAGAGGGAAGGAAAATAAGAGAAGAATGGTTGGAATATCACTGAATGGTTTCTTAGTCACTGTTTACATGCCTGAGCTGTGTAAATTATCCCCTGATTTCCTTCCACAGGCCTGGTGAGTAACGTGGTTTTCACAAGCCATGCCACAGAGCAGAGGCACCCGCTCCTCGTGCAGCTGCAGAGCCTGATCCGAGCAGCAAACCCTGGAGTTTCCTTCATCCTGGCAGAAAATGGAATCGTGACGAGGTAACGTTAATCAGGATTTATCGCCTTTGGCACGCGGGCCACGAGCGCTCCGAAACTTCTGTTCTCTTGTTTTTACTCTGCTGATTTATAGGAAGGAAATGCAGATTTTTCTTAATTGCAAAAGAGATTTTTTCCCTTTACATTTATGGGCATATAAATACAGGGATTAGGAAATGTGTTTTGTTTGCAGAGTGTGATTTATGTTACTGTTCCTGCCATACTAAAGGAGAAGTGCTCTTAATTTTACTGTCGCTAGCACATTATGTTTTATGTAAGTAGAGAGTGGCCATTTTATTTAACTTAGAAAATTAAAAATCTTCATTTTTATCTCTTTACAGGAATGAGGATATTGAATTAATTCTCTCAGAAAGCAGTTTTTCAAACCCTCAGATGATGAGAGCTCGATATTTAATGTACCCTGGCTGGCAAGTATCTAGACTGAGAAGTATTAAAACTATTTTTCTAATTAACTTGAAGATGAAAATGTTTCACTAACTTCATTTATATTTTTTTTTTCCAAGACTACTCATTTGGAACAGGCAGCAGCTTTGTAAATCATTTTTAAGAGAGCTGATGATTATTCTTAGTGGATACACGATTGCTGCCCTTTTATGGGGGAAAAGGCTCCTTTCTGGACACCATTTAAATCAATGGCAAGATTACTGCTGCTTTCCAGAAGAATAGGCAAAGAACCCTGTGGGAATAAACTGGGAAGGATTGGGATGGGTGAGGTCAATAATGACTGGAGTAATTTCATCCTGACAGCTATTCAGCATTACTGGAATGAACTTGCGCTGTCAGTCTGGCCATTAGCAGAACAATTATTCATAAAACCCAGGAACCTCACTGACAGCCTTGGCACAGGCTGAGGCACAAACCCACGTGGCACCAAACTTTCCACTGAACACCGAGCGAGATTTCTCCTGGCTCGGGGCTCTTCACACATCTTGTTGCAGTTATCTGTGCTGCACCTTTTTTTTTGGCAGAAATCTGAAGCTGTCAGCCATCGTAACTCCTGGCTGACCGGTCTCTGTGCTGGAAATACCATTTATTTATCATACCTTGCCGTCCTCTATGGGTGTATATCTTTTGATTCATAAATCTGGTTCTGAATTGGGTGCAAGTAGCCAAGTAAAGCTACTGGAGTGAACCAGCACAAGGCTTGGGATGGCAGAGCTGCTTGTGGATTGCATGGAGCCAAAGAGAGAGAGAGAGCAGGAAGAGAAAATATTTAAAACTTTTGGACAGCTGTTAGTTTATTTGATGATGGTATGCAAGAATTGTGTCTGGGTAGTGTGGAAGAAAAAGAAAGAGCAGCAGGAAGAGCATCAAAAGCATCCAGGGAGATCTTATTGCAGCCTTCCAGTACCTACAGAGGGCTCGTAAAAAAGGAGTAGAATGAGTTTTTACACGGGTAGATGGTGATAGGACAAGGGAGAAGGGTTTTAAGCTAAAAGAAGAGAGATTTAGATTAGATGTTAGAGAATATTCTTCCTTGTGAGGGTGGTGAGGCCCTGGCACAGGTTGCCCAGAGAAGCTGTGGCTGCTCCATCTCTGGAAGTGTCCAGGGCCAGGTTGGATGGGGCTTGGAGCAACCTGGGCTAGTGGAAGGTGTCCCTGCCCATGGCAGGGGGGTGGAACTGGATGGGCTTTAAGGTCTCTTCCAACCCAAACCATTCCATGATTCTATGAGGAGGAGTCCTGAATGCTTTGACCCACCCGATGCTGTTGGCACATTTTCATGGAGAAGGAAGCTCAGTGTTTTCCTTCTTACGAGCAAGGCTCAGCTGTGGTGAAAGAACAGCTGATCTTTGTTGGATGGGAAGCACGAGCTCCCGTGATTTCTGCCTGTTGAAGGTGTTTGTTTTTGTCTCCAGGTACGAGGGCAAATACGGGGCTGGGCCCGTGTTCCCTCCCATGGTGCAGATCTGTGTGTGGTTCAGTCGCCCTCTGGAGAAAACACGATTCGTCACCAAGTGTAAAGGTACCAATGAACTTTGCCTGACTTGATTGAAATCCAAGTTTGGGATGCTGAGGGATAGAGGGGAAGGAAGGCACTGACGTAACGCAGTTATTTAATCACTGCTGAAGTGAACTTTTAATTGAAAACTCAGCTTTCCTTCCTAAAAGTACAGTAAATTCTGTTCCCTTCTTGTCTGCTCTGGAAAATCGTCCCATGCGCTTTTGTTCGGATGAAAATCGGATTGAATTTTTGGTTTCTAGGAAACCATGGGACACTTCCTATGTTTGCTTTTTATTTTATGTTTAATTGTATTTGGAAGTGTTGAAATACAGTTTATAAGTGACCATCAGCTTCTGCTTTTTATGCCAAATAATTCTTTGTAGCTACTAGAAAACAGGCTCAGCTCTAGAATAGATACATTATCAAGCCTCTCCTCTTTTCCTGAGCCAAGCAGTGTTAAAGAGGAGGATTTTCCTTTCTACGCACACTGTAGGAGTTCCTTGTGCCAAACACATGTTATTTCCCAAACCCCAGAGCAAAGAATTTGAAAATAAAGAAATTGCAGAGTGGGACTCCAAGGGACGTGGCAGCTTTTCCCTTGGAAGCACTGGGAGGTAGATTAGGGATCACTTGCACAGGTTTTACCAGAAGCTCCACCAAGGAGAAGAAAAAATAAGTTGAGATAATCTGTTTGTCTTCTGTTTCAAACAGCAATTAAGTCGTTGCTCAAGCCAAGTCCTTTTTCTGGAAACATTTATCACATCATGGGCAAAGTGAAGTTTTCAGGTAAGGGCAAATTACTCCTGAGGTGTTGTGATCACGCTGCATGTTTTGGGTATTTAAAAACGTATTTCTCTGCTGGATTCTGTCTGCACCAGTGTTGATGTTAGATTAGATTAGCAATTATCAGGCCCTTCCTTCTGTCTTCTCCTCGGTAGATGCTGATAAAGTCATTGAAGTCTGTCACAACACATCAGCAAATTCCCTGAGCCTGGTGCCTGTTCCGGAGGGGCCGACTCCTCCCGATTCCAGAAGTGATCCCAGAGACTGCAGCAGTCAACAGGAATACTTCCTTGTGTTCATTGGCTGCTCCCTGAAGGAAGAGGATATCAAAGATTGGCTCAGAGAAACTGCAAAACAGGTTTGTGGGCAGGTTTCCTTTTTGTTCAGCGCTTGGCATTTCTTAACGACCAAAGGAAAAATCCGAGTGGCTCCGTGAAACGTTTGGGTTTCTTCATCTCTTTTTTCCTTCCTACCAAGGTATTGACATTCTAGGGTGCAAATGCATTTCAGAAAGGGGACTAAGAGTTTACAAATGTGTGTTGTAATCTCTGTATTGTTTTAGTGCTTGCTACAGCTTATTCATGGATTGATCTGCTCTTGAATGCTTGAGCAAATGGATTATGTCCAGGATAAACACAGGATGATTTAGCTGAGCTGTGATTGCCAAGGGCTGAAGTGTGCTATGAAATAAATCTTCTTGAAGTACCTGAACGCTGGCAAAGCTGAAAATTTGTTTTGATTCACTAAATTAAACCGCCTTGGAAGTAATCCACTGAAATGGAGGGTAGAGTCCTGTTCATTTTGTCATCCTTAATTAGTCGAGTGTATTTCTGCACGGCTGATGTACCCATGCAGTAGGAGCTGGAGTAGGGAGCAGGGAATGTGCCTGTTGTAGGAAGCTCAGAAGGCACAGTTTGCACACAGATGATTGATAGAATCACAGATCCATGGAATCCTGGAATGGTTTGGGTCGGAAGGGACCTTAAATCCCATCCAGTGCCACCCCCTGCCATGGGCAGGGACACTTCCCACTATCCCAGGTTGCTCCAAGCCCCATCCAACCTGGCCTTGGACACTTCCAAGGATCCAGGGGCAGCCACAGCTTCTCTGGGCAACCTGTGCTAGTGCAAATTTTGGAACATCTGTTAGTTGGAAACACTCTGGGTTGCTTCTTTATGGTTTAGGATTTGCACAGTAACTCAAAAAATCTGCGTAGAAAGGGAAAAGTGTTTCCTGCAGACTGTGGCTGGAGCAGTTGCTAAGGTTCTAAGATTTGTGAGGTTGCTGAGATGCTCAGGTTCTCACCTCTGTCCTCCTGGCAGGCCGTGTTAATTCAGGGAATTAATCCATTTTCTGTGCTGATAATCTTGTGCTCTGTACTTACCACGGGGGTAATGCAAGGAGACAAATGCATTTCCACATAAAAAAGCTCTCTGTGGAATACTACTTAAATTTTATGAAAACTTGGAACTTAAATGCTTATCTCAAGTGTGAAGTGTTTCCTCTTTGAGCAATTCAAGACTATAAACACTTTTTGTACAGTCATGGCTAATTGAGGGTTTCAGATAGCTCTGAGAGTTACCACATGCTGCAGGAAAGAAAGGGATTACAGAATTTCTCAGACTCAAAACTAAGCTATTTTTCTGTTCCTGTGCCAGCTTTCTTACAGTAAAGCTGTGTTTAAATTGTCTTGTTTAAAATGCTTTTGGAATTTTTAATTTCTTAAGTGTTTCCTGTAAGATCAATGAATTTTTACTTTTGTTTTCAGAACATAGTTGTGAGTTGTGCCTTCATAGAATTGAATAATTTTAGAAATCAATTTTTTGAAATACATGCTTCTATTTGGTGGTTTGAGTTGGTTTTTTATTTAAATTTATTTTTTAACTAACAAAGCTGTGGTATCTCGCTGTCACTCTGTAGTCACATAACTGGAGTCTCATTCTTCACACAGAAACCTCAGAGGAAAGCCCTGAAAACCAGAGGAATGTTAACCCTTCAGGAAATAAAAAACATTCACGTGAGTAAAAGCAATAACTTAAAACCCCTCATTTTGGCTGATTTCCCTTAAATATCCATCTGGATGACAGAGCACCTGCCACACCTGCCACAACAAGTGTGCTGAGCACTAAATTATTACAGCACTTAGTGTCTTTGGAGGTGCTTGGAGCACAACTGGAGCTGTCCAGGAGGGCTTTGAGATATAAATCTGATCTCAGAGCTCTGAGTTCACTCTGGAAAGTAGGAGGTGTAAAATTGGCCATCTTTGGTTGCTGTAATGACCCTTCCATTTTCTTTTATCTGTTTAAGTTTGTAAGGACTGTCCCTCCAGGTGTTTAATTTAAATTCTTTCCAACTGCAGGTGAAACGCCACTTGGATCCACTTCCAGCTGGTTATTTCTACAATGGGACTCAATTTGTGAATTTTTTTGGTGACAAAATGGATTATCATCCACGTATCCTTTAAAATGGGGAGTTTTGGGGAAGGTTTTAAGTAGGCAACAAACTGCACCTCTGAAATGTAAAGTGCCAAAGCAGATACGGTAAAGAACCGGTTCCTTGCCAGCTAAAGCTTAGTGGTAAAACCCTTTCTGAGAGATAAGATCTCAGAAGCAGAATAGAACCAACAAAACAAACCCCAAACTGCCCATGAGCTCACAAAGGGAATAATTTATGGACCACGGCTTGTCAAAGAAATATTTTTCAAACCAAAGAGCGCTGTAATAGCACCGAATGCCTGGGCACGACTGATAAAACTTGCAAATGAATGCAATTTTATGTGTGCACACACTCAAGTGAAAACAATCATATTTTTTTGTCCTTAGCATTGCCCTGGAATTTCTTGCCAAGGTTCCAGCGTGTTCCTGTTGTCCTTGGTCCCCACCTTGGGATGTGGGTTAGTGGTGTGGCAGTGCTGGATTAACAGCTGGACTCGATGATCTCACGGGGCTTTTCCAGCCTTAATTATGCTGTGATTCTCTCATTTTCATAACTTTCTGTTGCTTTTCTCTTTGTTTGGTCACCAACCTCCAAACTGGTTTTATATTCCCAGTTTACTTTTCACCGTAACTTCACCAAACCTGACAAAAATCCAGGTGGGTTCTGTGATGCTGCTTTGGAATAAGGACAGTTATTTTCTGTGCCCTGTGGGACAACTTTAACATTTTAAAGCAGCAAATTTCTCTCTGAAGGGTACAAAACCCAACAGCAAACTTGGACTTCAATATTCACTGGAAAAGTTATGGATGCCCCATCCCTGGAGGTGTCCAAGGCCAGGTTGGACGGGGCTTGGAGCCACCTGGGCTAGTGGGAGGTGTCCCTGCCCATGGCAGGGGGTGGGATGAGATGGATTTTAAGGTCCTTCCAACCCAAACCATTCCAGGATTCTTCACTCCACGTCCCCCTTGGTGTTTGGCAGTGAAAGCTGCAGGCCCTGTTTAACCCTTTCTGGGGGATTTGAATTTTGGGCAGAGTTTTAGACTTCTGCTTCAGCAGAACAGCTGTAAACGTGTTCACAGAGTCACAGGATGGTTTGGGTTGAAAGGGACCTTAAAGCTGATCTTGTTCCAACACCTCCCAGGGATGGGGAGTCCAAAACCTCTTTGGACACCCTGTGCCAGGGCCTCACCACCCTCACAGGGAAGAATTTCTTCCTAAGATCTGATCTAACCCTGCTGTGGTTTTGCTGTTCTCACATCCTTCCTCCTGGCTGGGAAATATCCCTTGTGCAGCTCCTTTATTCCCTGGGAACCCTGAGTTGTGGCAGCTCTGCCTGCAGCCTCCCAGAGGGTGAGACATTGAATTTCTGCTTTCACTGAGTGTCCCAGAACTGGCCCTTCCTTCAAACCTGGATGTCCTTTTCTCCTAAATTCCATTTGCACAAATATTCTTCCTTAATTTTTCCCACCCAGTAATGGACCAGTTCATGAACGATTACTTGGAAGAAGCCAACAGGGAAATCGAGAAGTACAACAGGGAGCTGGAGGAGCAGGAGTACCATGATCTCTTTGAGCAGAAGACTTAAGCACGTGGGTCTTGCTTGGTCCTGTCCTTGTGTCAGGGACCAAAAATGCTGTTTTGTCCTTCTGGGTCACGAGAAATTGAGTGAAATGTCTGTTTTCAGCACTCCTTCCCAAACGAAGGGATCGTTCCCTTGAGGTTGGCATTTAACACGGTAACTGCTTAGCTGTTTGTACTGTCAGGTTTGCTTCCACTTCACCTTAATTCCAGACTCTACAAAGCATCACCTGGAATCTCTGGCTTGTGGTGGAAACGTGGGGAAAAAAGAAGAAGTAGAAGAAGGAGAAAAGAAGCAAAACTGGATTTTATTTCCTAAAAGGTCGGAATGTAATTGTGGAATTGGACCGTGGTGCAGATATCAAACAATCCCCGGGCATCCCTGAGCAGTGGGGGATTTCAGGATGTGGGATTGGGGCTGTTCCCAAAGCGAGAAATGGGGGAACGTTGACTCTGAGGAGTCCCCAATCCCACAGCTGTTTGGGTGTTCCCAAAGCGAGAAATTGGGGAATGTTGCCTTGGAAGAGTCCCTAATCCCAGAGCTGTCAGGATATTCCCAAAGCGAGAAATGGGGGAACAATGGGGAAAATCCGAAGGAGTCTCTAATCCCACAGATTTTAGGTTGTCCTCAAAGTGAGAAAAGGGGGATCACTTACTCAGAGACCTTAATCCCAGAGCTGTCATGGTGTTCCCAAAGCGAGAAATGGGGGAACAATGGGAAGAACTCTGGAAAGTCCCTAATCTCTCAGAGGTCGTGGTATTCCCAAAGCAAGAAGTGAGGAAATGATTAAAAAACTTAGAATCCCTCAATCTCCAGCTGTTAGGGTGTTCCCAAAGCGAGAAATGGGGGAACAATGGGGAAAAACTCAGAACTGGGTCCCTAATCCCATAGCTCTTGGTGTGTTCCCAAGGTGAGAAATGGGGGAACACTTTCTCAGAGTCCCTAATCCCACAGTTATTGATGTGTTGCCAAAGTGAAAACAGTGGGAAAAGCTTGGATGAGCACCTAATCCCACTGGGAGAGCTGCTGGGATGTTCCCAAAGCAAGAAATGGGGGAACAATGGGAAAAATTCAGAATTGAGTACCTAATTCCAGAGCTGTTGGGGGTGTTTCCAAAGCAAGAAATGGGGGAGTGATTCAAAAACTTAGAATCCCTGAATCTCCAGCTGTTGAGATGTTCCCAAAGCGAGAAATGGGGGAACAGTGGGGAAAGGCTCAGAAGAATCCCTAATCCCACAGCTGTCAGGATGTTCCCAAAGCGAGAAATGGGGGAACAGTGGGGAAAAGCTCAGATGAGCACCTCATCCCAGAGCTGTCAGGGTATTCCCAAAGCAAGAAATGGGAGAATGATTCAAAAATTTAGAATCCCTGGATGTGCAGCTGTTGGGATGTTCCCAAAGTGAGAAGTGGGGGAACAATGGGAAGAACTGAGAATTGAGGCCCTAATCCCACAGCTGTCAGAGCGTTCCCAAAGTGAGAAATGGGGGAACAATGGGAAAAGCTCGGATGAGCACTTAATCCCACAGTTGCTAGGATGTTCCCAAAGCCAGAAATGGGGGAACAGTGGGGAAAAACTCAGAGCTGAACCCCTAATCCCACAGCTCTTGGTGTGTTCCCGAAGCGAGAAATGGGGGAACACTTTCTCAGAGTCCCTTATCCCACAGCTGCCAGGACGTTCCCAAAGTGAAAATTGTGGAAACAGTGGGAAAAACTCACAAGAGTCCCTAATCCCAGAGCTGTCAGGATGTTCCCGAAGCGAGGGATGAGGGAACACTTCCCACCCCCACCTTCCCCAGGGGCACAGCCCGTCTCAAAACCTCGGCACAGTTTGAGTCTGCACTCGAAATTCTGACTTTTTTTAGAAGAAAAGATATTTATACATTTCAGGGTGAAATCAGTGGAGAAATCTTAATTTTCTTCTCAGTGCTCTCATTGGGATTCTGGAAAATATTTCCTGACTGGCTGCAATGTGCACCTTGCTGTTGCTTAGATTATCCCTGGAGGATTCCTGTTGCAGTCCTAAAAACTAAGCAAGGCGAGGGAAGGGGGGGAGATTCTTCAGCTGAAGAATTCCTTTTCGTGAAGATGAGTGATTTCCAAAGGTAAAAAATAGCAAAAGATGTTACTTGAAAGAGGCAGGAACTTGTTTTGTGGAGCTTCCAGAAGAGTTTGCACACCGGGACATTTCACTGCGCTGACGAGAAATCAGCTTTTTAAGTACTTGCAACAGAATTTTAATAGTTCCTAAATGATAGAACAGGAATGCTGGCAGCCTGTCCTGACTTAATTCAGTGTAATTTTAAAGGAGGCTTTATAAATCACTTGACTGAAGGATTATAAAGTACCTTAGCAGCTACTTACAGGTAATTATCGGAGTTTATTTGAATAAGCAGATTATTGTAGCACGCATGTGTTCAGAATTGAGGTGAGAACAGCCCGGCAGGAATTCTTTATTTTCATATTCCTTTGCCCTTAGGGACAGCTCAAATCTTTTAATGCAACTGCAGCTTTTCTTTGTGACCAGATGTTTGTGATCCAGCAAAGAAATGGAATGAAAAAATCTCTTGCAGGACACTTAAAATACTTCAAACGTGTCTGCACAGCCTCACCCTGTGGCAGGAAAATGAGATTTAACCCCTGCCGTCGAACCTGAGGCTAAATTACAATTTATGCTTTACTTAAGAGATGGATTTTTTACCTTTGGAATATGAAATAAGTGAAATTTCAGCGACCCGAAGCACATTTTAGGTGGTTTTGGTCTTTGTTGCTGGGGGTGCCTGTGCTGTGGGTGTTCCACAGTGCAGAGGTGGAATTCCAGGTGCTGCAGGCTGGGATAAAAATATGGATAAGGTTTCGTTCCTTGCTTTCCTCCTAGACTTAAAAAAACCTGTCTGAATTGAAGACTTTAATTTTTTTTCTTTTTTTTTTTTGCACACCACGAGACTTTATATAAAAACTACTTGTATCCTGTTAGAGGCCAGTAAAAGCCAGCAATTAGTTTGTGTTTTTAGGCTTTCCTGGGGGGTATTCCCTGGATCACAAGTGTGGAGCATCCTGATAAAGCTCGTGAGTTTTATCTATGCATGGCTAAATCTTAGTCTTAATATCCTGTAGTGCCTGTAGAGCAAAGGTAGCTAGCAGTGGGTTTGAGTGGGGGGCTGGCAGGGGTTTACAACTTAAGTCCAGTTTGGCTGCATGAAATTATTCCTCAGCCCAGAATTTTTAGGAGTCCCGAAATTCCGGTGGTAGCGCTGCAATAAAAAAAGGGGCATTAGGGAAATTGAAATCTCGATTCTCAATTGCTTTGCCAATTAACTCGGTGTAAAACCCAACGTGCTCCTTTTCCAGTCCCAGTTCTCTCTCTCATCTGCAAAGCCATATTTCTTAGAGTAGTGGGATGTGATGTGGGAAGAAATTCCAGTGGTTGGGACGGCAGGCACGTGGTGGAGGCTTTGTCTCGACCTGCGAGTCCATAAAGAGTAGATTTTAAGTGCAATTGATTGAAAATAGATGAAGATGCTGTAGCTGATTTTTTGCTCTGCTGAACTCTTTTTAAGAACTCCGATTTGTGCAGCTCTCAAATCGATATGGATGGGGCTGATCCAGCTGGAATTCCAAGCCCTGTGAAAAAAAAAAAAAAAAGAAAAAAAAAAAGGAAATAATTGGTGTGCGACTGTACAAATTGAGCTGTTCCTTAAAAACTGGAGCAGAAGAGCTCGGAACAAAGGCCTAGAACCCTCCTCTCCTGTGCTGCATGTGCTCTATGGTCATAGCTGTGTATTACAAAGACCTTTCACCAGACTGGTACTGGCTCAATTCATGTATTTTGGTATTGAAAAGAAATTGATTACCTCAATTTTTAGCGTTTATTTTTGAACTGTGACTTTCAACCAGAATGGAGAAAAAAAAAAAAAAAAGAAAAAGAAAAATACCGAAATAGTGAAACTGTGACAATGGTATCCTTGAAATGTAGTAGTGCCTTGCAGATGACACCATTTATTCCCCAAAATAAATGGATGTCGGGGGTTGCACCCCCCCTTTTTTTTTTTAAAAGGAAAAAAAAAACAAAACAAAACGGTTTTGGTGAAAGGACTTAAAAATTTAACCTAGTGACAAATATTAGCACAAATGGTTAAACTGTTTAAAAGAAAACTCTTTGAGGACTGAAATATGTAAATGCCTGATGCTGCTGATGTTGAAGAGCAGTTGCTGATTTTTTGGGAGTCGATTCTTAACGATCAGCAGCGCTTTTTGATTATTATTATTATTTTATTTTTTTTTTTAAAAAAAAGAAGAGCCTAACTTTTGTACTCTGGTCAGAGCTGTTTGTACTGTATGGAATCCCCATCCCGGGGGGATTTGCTGTCCTCACTCTCCTTGAAAGTCGAGGTGAGGATGGAGCTACTCCGAAGGATCGAGGTTTGAACGTTTTTATTGCTACTGTATAATTAAATAAAACAACAACAACAACAAAAAGCACCATTTCTAACCCACCGATGTTTGGATACAGCAAAAGTGCCATTACACTGTTCCTTTTCTCTTTTACTGTACTTGGAAAAAAATTTGTGTCCAGGCATTCCTGAGCTTGGGAAGTGCTGAAGAGTCCTCAAGGGGTTTCCACGCTTTGCTGACCTTTGTTAGCAGCTTGTGGTGGTGTTTTTTTTAATTTTTCTTTCTCCTCACCGAGAATGAGTGTGATCAGAAGTTACTGAAGTTATAGGGATTCAAATGTGACAAACTTTAGCTGGGGAACCTTTGCAACTCGAGCTGCTCTGCAATCTGGGAGTAATTTCCTATGAAGCTGTGCAATTTGGGATTAATCCAGTTTTACACTTTGCAATTAACACCCCGGATTGCAGGGAGGAGTTCAGTTGCACGTAAGGGGTTCCCTAATAAGTTGAGGTTTCTTTTTTTTTTAATTGTTGTTATTTTTTAATTGAAACTTGTCTGAATTTGCACAGATTTAAGCTCTGGAATACTTTGGTATTCTTTAAAAGGGAAAATAAAAAAAATTGTGACTAGTATAGTGAATTGTAAACTGTGAGTTGTTAGAATCACAAGGTTGATCTAATCTTAGGTTGTTAAAAATGTACCTCAGAAAGCTCGTGAGAAATCGCTTCGTTTTTACACAACAGCCGGATCCTGACCTAACACTTCTCACTTTACAATGTGCCAAAATTCACTTTTATACTAGTTCTCAATGCTTTAATATTTGCAACTTTAAGTTAAAAACGTGTTCTTTACAAACACTACTGTAACTTCAGTTCAGCTGAATGGTGTGATTGAAGCTTTTTGCCTCTCGTATTTATTACACAACTTGATTCAGTAAATATAAAAGTACCTTTCCATTTATTTTTGTATTGTTTTACATGTTTATACCTGCAGTTTGTGTGACTTTTACACCTGTAACTCAGATGTGATGGAAAGAACCAATAAACAGTCTCCATCCACTTCCAGGCTTTGACTCCTTTAATAAACTCACAGGTTCCTAAACTGGAATTTTTAAACTTTGAGTGGTTTGCATTGAAAATTTTTAAACTGGCAGAAAGGTGAGCAGTTTATTTTCAGATGAAAATATAAAAATGTGAGGTTTTGTGGGGGTTTTTTTTAGCTGCTATTTTAAGTTTAGACCTTCTTGCTCGGGCTTTTAATTGGGTAAAATTCAAACTAGAAGATGATTGATCTGCTTTGTGCTGCTGTCTCTGTTTTTCAGCAGCTGGGCGTGAGCATAAGTTGATCTTTGCAGATTTACAAATCCAGGGGCTGAACCTTCCTCCTTGTGCTCACAGGAATGAGGATGCAGCTTCAAGATCCATGGATCTAAAATCTGCCTGCCATGGAGAGGGCAATCCCACCTTACCCTTCTTTCCCTGAGGAGCTGAGCATGAATCAGGTTTTTTGCTGGTTAAACTGAGCCTGCAGCTGCTTTTCTGTCTCTGTTTTACATCATTTTTGCATTCGTTGGGGGGAGGTTTTGTGCTCAATTCGGTTTTCAGGAGTGGTTTATGTAAAACCAGCCCCTGAAATCCAGCCTGCTTTGCATATTCCAGGTATGCACATGAACCAGCACTTTCTGGGGCATGGACTTTGGACTGAAACCCAGGGATTTTCCCTGGCTGTGCAGTTGGGTTTGGAAAGCAGCTCCCACCTGGAAATGAGGAATTTCTGTGCCAGCACTGGGGTGGCAGCAGGACCAGGGCAGTGCCCGTCCCCTGTGCTGGCACTGCTGGGGCACCTCCAGTCCTGGGGGTGGTTTTGGGGTCTCCTAGTGCAGGAGAGACATGGAGGGGCTGGAGCTTGGCTGGGGAAGGAGCTGGGGATGGGTCTGGAGCAGCTGAGGGAGCTCAGGAGGCTCAGCCTGGAGAAAAGGAGGCTCAGAGGGGACCTTGTGGCTCTGCACAAGTCCCTGACAGGAGGGGGCAGCTGGGGGTGGTTCAGGCTCTGCTGGCAGGGAACAGGGACAGGAGGAGAGGGAACGGCCTCAGGCTGGGCCAGGGGAGGTTTAGGTTGGATTTTAGGGAAAATTTCTTCAGGGAAAGAGTTATTACACATTGCTCAAAAGCTCTCCAAGATGATCAAGTCTAACAATCCCCCCAGCACTGCCAAGGCCACCACTGACCCGTGTCCCCAAGTGCCACATCCACAGGGCTGTTAAATCCTCCCGGGGCTGGGGGCTCCAACACTGCCCTGGGCAGCTGTGCCAGGGCTGGACACCCCTTCCCATGAAAAAATGGGAAGTTCAAAATGCTTTGAGAGGGTTTAGATGATGGGAAACTGTCTAAGTTTCATTTCCTAACAGAGATGAGGTAGATTTTCCTGAACATATCCCAAGTCAGGGTTTTTAGTCCTGTTTCTTGCTCTCAGTTACCTCATTTTGGTGAGTCTGGTTGTATCTGGAGAGGTTTCCAGCTCTCCTTAGCTTTTCACGAGCTCCTCTTCCTTCCATGTGAACTCATCTGGAATTTCTTTGCCTACGTGGCCGCCAACAAACGGTGCCTCTTTAGCTTCATAAATTACCAGCCTAATTAAAGTAATGAATTCCCAACAGGAATTGCATGGAAATGGAGCACTCGTTAATTGAATAGCCCTGGGTTCGGCTCCCATTGTACACGTTCCACAAGGTGCTCGTGTGATTCCCTCCTATTGAATTGGCTTAAAATAAACCTTTCGGGGCAGTTTGATGTCTTGGTAGGAAAGAAAACACCCAATGGGCAAGGCCTGGAGGATTTCAATAGCATTATTGTTCCGGGACAGACAAAAAAAAAAACCAAAAAACAAAAAAAAGCATGGAAAGTAAAATGTGGGTGACCCATTCATGGCTGGGAAATCAGCAGGCACACAATGCATTGTATAGATCACTGCAAAACCCCTCCCACACGAGTGAAACAGGAAATTTCTAATGGTTCAAATTGAGCCTTCGCTCAACCCCACCAAAAATCTTCCATTTTTCTGTCTTATCAAAGTTAGTTCAATATTTGCTTTATATACATCCTGTTCCGGACTTTGATTCCTCTATACAGCACCTTCCTGCCTTCTAATATCTGATTTATTGCAGAAGCCTTTTTCTTCCAAAGGTTTGCCTTCGCCTGCTTTAACTCTTTATCTTGTCAGCCTCAGAGCTGGGTCTGGCCACGGCCTTTCCTTGGGTCTCTGCTTGCTTTGGGCAGCCCTGGAGAAAGGATAACAGAGGACCTGGAAAAGAGGAGCTGTAAGGATGGGTCACGGGATTTTCGGCAGAGAAATGTGGAATATCCGAGGTGCTTGAGTGCATCAAACCAGAAGTTGGGACCTTAAAGCCCATCCAGTTCCACCCCTGTCGTGGGCAGGGACACCTTCCACTATCCCAGGTTGCTCCAAGCTGGCCTTGGGCACTTGCAGGGATCCAGGGGCAGCCACAGCTTCTCTGGGAATTCCCGCCCAGCCCCTCCCCACCCTCACACACAGCAATTCCTTCCCAACATCCCACCCCAATCTCCCCTTTCCCACTGGGAAGCCATTCCCTGGGTCCTGTCCCTCCATCCCTTATCCAGAGTCCCTCTCCAGCTCTCCTGGAACCCCTTTAGGCCCTGGAAGGGGCTCTGAGGTCTCCCTGGAGCCTTCTCTTCTCCAGGATCCTGAGGCTTCCCGCACCCTCCCGGTTTTGGTGCTGGATTGGGATCGCTGCCCTCTCCCTGCTCTGGGGTTCTTTGCAGCCCTTGCCCATCCCAGGGAAATGAGGAGGAAGTTCTCTGCTCCAGGTCAGGAGGGATGTCAGCAGCACTCAGGGAAGGTCCCAGGGGCAGGCTGGATGCTGAAGACTCCTGAAAGATGTGTTTCCTGTGCAACAATGGGGAATTTTGTCCTGTTTCCCTGAGGAATCTCTTGAGGTAAGTGCTGAAGCTCATCCTGTACCAGCAGACACGTCCCTTCTCCCTTTGCTGGCACAAAGAAGAGCACAAAGACACAATTGCAAATTGTGGTGCCTCCTAAATGCCTTGAGCTGTCAGAGCTGACCTGCCCCATTCACTGTATTCCATCCTGCACGGACCACCAGGATCATAGGGCAAGGGGGAACGGCTTCCCACTGCCAGAGGGCAGGGTTGGGTGGGATACTGGGAAGGAATTCTTACCTGTGAGGGTGGGCAGGCCCTGGCACAGGGTGCCCAGAGAAGCTGTGGCTGCCCCTGGATCCCTGGAAGTGTCCAAGGCCAGGTTGGACAGGGCTTGGAGCACCCTGGGCTGGTGGGAGGTGTCCCTGCCATGGCAAGGGGTGGAATGAGATGATCTTTAATGTCCTTTCCAACCCCACCCCGCCCATTCCATGATTCCCTGCATTCCCTGCAACTTCCTTCCTTCTGAAGATGGGGTTAAAAATCTTGAATTATGCGATTTTCCCCCTAAACTCCAAAAGGCCCTGCTGTCCCCTGCCGCAGGCCCGGCTCCCTGGCAGTGGGACGTGGCCGTGACAGAGCAGGGCTGATAAGAGATTTCTCTTCTCAAAAGCCAAGGCCTGGGCTCGCTTGGTGTGTGCTGCAGATTAAAATCACCGCTGCGAAGCAAATGAAACACAAATGTTTTGGGCTTGGCTGGCTTTGGGAAGGGTGTCCCTTCCGCTGGCCGCTGTTTGTTTGCTTAGGTGAGGTTGGGTGCTGGTTCTAAGAACAAACTTTCCTGGGAACGTGATGGATCTCGGAGAGGTCAGAGAAAAAGGGCAAACCAGCACCAGGCATGGGATGGGATCCTCTGGGGAATGTGGGAGGAGGGAGTGGGCACAGAAGGAGTTGGGATGTCCTGTGTGAGCCTCATCCACCTCGCAGGGAGAGAGGGACGTTGCTTTGGGCCTTGTGTCCTTTCAGCCCCTTCTGCCAAGGTAAGTCATTAAAGGGGTTAAATCAGCGTGGGGTGAGAGGAGAAGGGATGCAGGGTGGTTATGGATGCCCCTGGATCCCTGGAAGTGTCCAAGGCCAGGCTGGATGGGGCTTGGAGCAACCTGGGATAGTGGAAGTTGTCCCTGATCCAGGGGTGGAACTGGGTGAGCTTCAAGGTCCCTTCCAACCCAACCATCCCATGATTCTATGATTGTAATTTTAGGAAGGAAACTCGCAATTTGAGCCTGGCTGAAACAGGGAGAAAGAAATCCCAATGTCAGGTCAGCCCAGGTGGCTCCAAGCCCTGTCCAACCTGGCCTTGGACACTTCCAGGGATCCAGGGGCAGCCACAGCTTCTCTGGGAAATCCATTCCAGGGCCTCACCACCTTTAGAGCAAAGATTTTCTTCTCGACAGCAGTTCTAGGAGCCAGCCCCACCCCCTGGTACTGTGGGACATGAGGAGGGACAGCTCAGCGTCATCCAGGATCTGTTCAACTCCGTCCTGCCCTCGCCAGTCCCTCTGGGATGCGGGAGAATTCAGTTCCTGGGAAGTTCCTGCCGCCTCTGGCTCCCAGACAGTGCTGAGCTCACCCATCTGCTCTGTCTTGGCAGCAGTGGCAGGGAGGAACGACAATCATTTCCAATCCAAGCCTAATGTGTGCACAAAGAGCCCCGAGGATTCCTCTGGCACAGCCGGCGGCGGGGGAAGACGGCTGCTGGAGCGGGCCAGGGAGGCATTTTCCCCCTGTCCTGGGTCAACCTTTTGTTGGAAGTGAAGGTTTCTGACTGTCTGCAGCCAGCCTGCCGTGGCCGAGCATCTCTTGCTCTCCACGGAGGTGTTCTCATCCCTTTTGTGCCTTTGGGAGTCCTGCCCATCCAACGTTTCCAGCACAATTTGGGCACTGTTGTGGAGAGACTTCAAAGGCTGAGCCACGAAGACGCCACTTTGGGACTCGTGGCCTTCTCCCAGCAGTTTTCCCATGGCTGTCCAGGCCAACAATCCCCATTCCCATCCTACCAACAGGACAGTGAGGAGCAAATCAACATTTTCTTTGTGAGCTGGACATTGGAGAGGTTTTGTGATAATTTAAATCCCCGTTTTTCTGCTCCGGGTGTGCAGTTGTCTGTGCAACCTCATCCAGACTTATGTTTTCCTTCCTGTTCCCCCCAAAGTGGGGGCACAGGTGCCCAGAGAAGCTGTGGCTGCCCCTGGATCCCTGGAAGTGTCCAAGGCCAGGTTGGATGGGGCTTGGAGCCACCTGGGCTAGCGGGAAGTATCCCTGCCCGTGGATGAGGTGGAATGAGATGATCCTTAAGGTCCCTCCCAGCCCAACCCATTCTGGGATTCCATGATTCTAAGGCACAAGGTGAAGGATGCTCTTAGCTTTTCCTGAGGAATTCATTCCTTAATGGGTTGGAAACACCCTCAAGGCCGTCAGTCAGCCCTTGCTGAGTTCACTGACACCTGCACAGAGCTAAAGTTTAGGGAAAACCTGTCTCAACCAGGGCATCACACCAGATACATTATTGTGACTTCATGCAATTGCCTTTTCTCTCTCTTTTTCCCCCTTTCTTTTGTCTCTAAGTCAGAGGCTTTCAGCTATTTACGTATCATATGAAGCCAGATTTCCTCTCATTTCCAGTGGAAGAAAAGGGAGCTGCCCCACCCTGCCCAGAAAGAAAAGCCACAGAGGTTTGGGGGAAATGGTGGTTTCTGGTTCAAAGCCCAGCCCTGGTGCTGAGCTGTTCGTGCCTTTGCTTCACCAGCAGCTTTTTGCTGCTGTACCACACCTGATTTGCATGGAATGAACCCTCTGGATTCCTCCTTCCATGGAGACTCATCCTCCTTTCCATGGAGACTCATCCTCCTTTCCATGGAGGTGCCTCTTGATCCACAGAGGGGGCTTTGAACTTTCCCGTTGTGTCAAAAATCCACTCTCAGCCTCGGTGCTGTTGTGGAGCTGCCTCCCGTGGGAGGAAAGTGGGCAAAAAAGCAAAATAACGGGAAAAAGATGCGGAGTGAATCCCCTCTCAGGCTTGGGAGCAAAAGCTCAGCTAAAGAAGACTCTGAACACCAAAACCCTCCCACATCTGCTCCTGCTTTTTACTTGACCCTACAGACGATGTAAGGAAGGGGACAGCCTTGATTCAGCTGCATAAATCCAGGTCAAAGTGCTTAAAAGACCCCAGTCTGACGTTCCTGTGGGGCTGCAGACCCCTGCACGGAGCCCTTGCCCCAAATCAACAGAGCAAGGAGCAGAAGTTCCTCTGTTTTTCCTCCCAAGTGGAGATAAAAAGAGGCTGGGAGAAAGAAATCCAAGAGCAGAGCTGTTTCCCTGCTCCTGTGTTGCCTCTGATGATGGTTATTTTGGGATCTGAGCCGTGTTTTGTTCCCTTTTTGAGATACCTGAAATGTTCAGTTCAGAAACTCTCAGGGGAAGGCTTAGGGGGAGAAAAAAAAAGGAACAGATTCAGCACATTTCTCGTGAAGTTACTGAAGTAAAACCTGAATTTAAATATTAATAAATAACGTGACCTGGAAATGGACCCCCAGCCTGGCTGTCCCATCTTGTGATGCCACCTCGACCACAGGTGACCAAGAGGAATTTCTGGAGATAAAACCCCCTAAAACAGCTAAAAAAAATTTAAATCCATTCTGTTGTGTTTATAAAGCACAGGTCAACAAAATGTCTGGGAAGAGCAGCTGGATGTTCCCTCAGGTTCTCTCTCAGCCCTTGGAAAGGGGAAACCAGGCACATCCTTGAGTTTGAGGCTGGAAACAGTAAAATGAGGAAGTTTGCTGATCACTGGTTCCCTTGATTGCTGCTCGAGATCTGCAGCCTCTTCCCAGGAGGTTCAGGGGTGCTTGATCCTCACTTGACTCGTGGTCATTCCCAGAAACAGGAGCACAACATCCCCTGCTCCAGCTGGACAATCAGGAATGCCATCGATCCATCATCACATGCCCGGGCTGGGTCACTTCTTACCCATTCCTTGCAGCAGGAACTGCCCTGAGAGAAAAAAACCCTAAATCAAGCACCTCAGTATTTCCCAGCAGGGCTGGATTGAGCTACCAGGGTCCCTTGGGGCTCTCTTGGGAGCAGCCTGCAGTTCATCCTGGGAATTCTTGCTGTGTTGCAAAAGAATTGCAGAAGAAAGGCTCCTTCAGGAGGCAGTGAGGAAAATGGAGAGGCAAATTTGGTGTGTGCCAGGGTGGGGATGCTGGAAACTGGAAGGGTGAGGAGAGGTGAAGCTCTGGTTGTGGAAAGGAGGATTTGAGGAGACCTTCCAGTACCTAAAGGGGGCTTACAAGAAGACTGGAGAGGAACTTTGGGCAAAGGATGGAATTACAGGACAAGGGGGAATGGCCTTAAGCTGAGGGAGGGCAGGGTTAGATGGGATTTTGGGAAGGAATTCCTGGCTGGGAGGGTGGGGAGGCCCTGGCACAAGGTTCCCAAAGTTGTGGCTGCCCCTGGATCCCTGGAAGTGTCCAAGGCCAGGCTGGACAGGGCTTGGAGCAGTCTGGGATAGTGGAAGGTGTCCCTGCCCGTGGCAGGGAGTTGGAAGATCACCTTTAAGTCCCTTCCAACCCAAACCATTCCACGATTCTGTGATTTCTTGACTGCTCTGTTTGTGGGCTGGGACCCGTTTTTCCTGTGCTCGGGGTTTAGCACAACAGAGCCCCGTTCCATCCCCTCAGTGCACCACCAAAAGAGGGAAAGGAGGGGGAATTTTGCTTTCTCTGGGAACAAAACCCACAGGAGCAGAACCCCAGTGACCTTGGTCACCACGTTTCAGTTGTGGCGAGCAGAAGGGCTGATAGGAGAGGTCCTGTCCTTACGGATGCACCGAGCACTCCGTGTACTCGCGGATGGGGAACAGCACAGCCAGGACAAGGAGGGCTTTGGTGAGGCAAGAAAAGCGTTGTCAGTGTGGTGTCACGGGGTTCTCATCACTCCAGCGCTCTTGGCAAGTCCCTCCCGAGGAATTCCACTCTTTGATACAACGAGAAGTTGTTCCTTTCCCCCTTTGTTCTTGCCCAGCTTACGTCCCGTGGAGATTTGTTTTTGTAGCTCCTGGAGATGAAACAACCTCTGATTGAAAATGCTAACGAGGTGTCCATGGTCGGATGGCTTTGTAAAAAGGGGCTTGTGGCTTAAATCCTTAATCATGTTGGATTTGGGAGGTGTTTTTGCCCGATGTTCAGCCTACCCAGGACAATGCCCGAGTTCTGTTCTAGAAATGCCCTTTGTGGCTTCTGCCCCCATCCTTTGGCTCTGGAAGGTCTCTCATCAAATGCCTGCTCATCGTTTCCTCCCTTTTCCTGCGGGAAGTGGGACTTCCACAGCCAGAGCTGTGACCTGTGCTGCATCCTCGCGCTCCTCTCCGGGGAATTTCCAGATTCCTCTTTCCCCCCGTTATCAATGTTGTGTCTCCAGCCTGGAGAGAGGAGGATGGCACCTCCAGATGTCTGTTTATCTGCAGTCCCTCCTGTGCTCCAGGCCCTCTGGAGACACATCCCGCCACCGAGCTTTCTCTGAAAAATATTTTTAACCCTTCCTCCCTCCCACTCGTCTTCCCAGGCGGATCCCCTGGGAACTCGCTGAACGAGATCGTTCTCACTTAACACGGTCTCTCGAGGCTGCACAAAAGAGCTGAGCTCTGCTTTCAGAAATAAACTTCTTACACGTGTTTTTCTTGTCTGTACCCAGTTTTTTTTCCCCTTGCATTTTCGCACGAAATCCCAGCTGTCAGGCCAACGAGGGGAGGTTTGAAGCCTACTTGAATTTTAACTTGAAGTAGATGATTTTTAAATTTTTTTTTTCATCTTTCTGTATTTTGAAGTCCTTTGGGCAATGTTAGCACTGTTTTTCCTGGCGCGTTCTCTGACCTGATTGACCAAAGTTTTTGTGCTGTTCTCATGCTAATTTTGGAACTTTTTTGATGACATGCAGGCTTTTATTCGGTCCGGTCTTTTAAAGCTCTGGGTCCTACCCCAGCGCAGATATTGTTGCTGTTGTATCCTACACTTGATGACCTTGGAGGTCTTTCCAGCCTTAAGGATTCTGTGATTCCACGACCCCCAAGCTGTGGGAGCAGCACAGGGGAGTCTCTCCTCCAAGACGGACCACAGAATGGGGTGAAACCTCCTTGTACTGGGTTTGTGTGGCCAGGTTTTGGTAGCCAGGGGCTACAGGACTGGCTTTTGGGAAGCTGCTGGAATAAATTCAATTAATTTCCCCAGCTGAGCCTGTTTTACCCACGGCAGTAACTGGTGAGTGATTCCTGTTCAGGTTTTGGCCATGCACAGCTCGGTGCCTGCCTGGAGGCCTCCTCCTGACTTTTTGAACCGCGTTTGCTCAGAACAAGGTGTGTTTTCTAGCTGCAGGTATGCGCTCTAATCTCTCTCTCCCTGATTTAATCCTGCTGGGCAGAGGGGGCAAGAGGAGCCGAGATGTGTGGGTTTGTTCTCATTGTTGTTTCACGAGCGATGTTCAGCCCGGGGCTGTTATTTTTGGAGAGTTTGGTGCTCGTGTTTATTGCGGAGGCTCCTCGAGTCCTGGGGATTTGAGGTGCGTAAATCTAAATAAGGATGACATTTAAAATAGGTTACATGCTCTCCCCGAGTGTGCAGAGAGGAAATATGAGTAGACTGACTTCAGATCCTTCAAGTAAAAAAAATCCTCCGTGGGAGTGTCATTAAAGCTCTCAGCACCTCCAGGTAATTATATTCTGACATAAATTGTTTGGACCACAATTCAAGGTAACTCTAATCTGGACCTCATTATGACGGATAAAGAGGAATTAATCACCGAGCTGGGAGCAGGATTGTTCCCTGGAGGCGTGTGATAGTCACCTGCCTGCTGAAATTTGGGCAAAGATGGGACAGTTTTAGCTAAAATCGTGTGTGTAAACGCGGATACAGAGAGTGGCTCGAGAGGGTTGGGCGGCGCAGCTGACAAAAGGTAACGGGAGAATTGACTGGGAAGGAAAAGGACATGGAAAAGGAGATGGAAGTGGGGACTAAGAGTCATGGAATGGTTTGGGTTGGAAGGGACCTCAAAGACCACCCAGTTCCACTCCCTGTCACGGGCAGGGACATCTCCCACTAGCCCAGGTGGCTCCAAGCCCCGTCCAAGCTGGCCTTGGACACTTGCAGGGATCCAGGGGCAGCCACAGCTTCTCTGGGCACCCTGTGCCAGTCATTTTTGTTCTCCCAGACAAAATTCCTCCACAAAACAAAAGTGAAAATGCAATTTTTGGGAGCTGCTGGGTCTGCAGGTACAATTTCCTTTCCAGAGCTGCCCCTGGACCTCCTCAGCTGGGAAGCACCGAGGAGCTCTGGACAGTGGAGCAGCAGCAGCATTCCCTCACTCCTTGGAAAGGAAGGCTCATACACACAAATTCTCAGCTGGTGGGGGAGTTTGGAGGACAGCAGCCACCAGAGCAGATTTCCAGGCTCTGATTTTTAGGGCTGGGCTCTGGATTGCCTGCTCAGCCTCACGGGGAGCAGAGGTTTTTTTGTCTGTGGTTATTGCCAGCCCTGGCACAGCTGCCCAGGGCAGTGCTGGAGTCCCCATGCCTGGAGGGATTTAAAAGCCGTGTGGATGTGGCACTTGGGGACATGGGTCAGTGGTGGCCTTGGCAGTGCTGGGGGAATGGATGGACTCGATGATCTTGGAGGGCTTTTCCAACCCAAACAATTCTGGAATTCTATGGTTCTGAAAGACACACGAGGGGTTGGAGTCCCACTGTGCTTCTCTTTCCCTTATCCCTCCAAGTGGATGGCCCAACATGGAATATGGAGAACATGGTTGAGAAGAGAAAGATTTGGGGATCTTTTCTTCTTCAATTGTTCTGCAGCACCACAGGCAGGAGTTCAGCTGATCTTGACTGGCACAAGCTCTTCCCCTGGTTGGAAGTGGTCCTTGTACTTTGTTCTTCAGGGGAATCTTCCAACACACCAGTGTGGCCCCAGCAGGTTCCATGTTCAATGTGGATTCTGGTATTTTACCTGCTGTAATTATTTCCTGGCCCAGGAAAGGTTCAAACCTACTTGAACTTCTGCTACAACTCGAATTTAAATCGTCAGACCTGAAGAAAGCAAACCGTGTTCCCCCACTACCTTTGGTGCAGCATCCAAACAATAACCCAATGGTTTTTTCTCCATTATTGCCACCAGAATCCCCCACTGAAGCACCAACTTCCTCTGTGCATCTTTGAACCCACCTAAGTAGGAACATGGGGTTGTATTTCAGGAACCTGGGGGTTGTGGTGCTTTGCCAGCCTGTGTCAGAGTATGATCTTGGAGGGCTTTTCCCTCTCTGTCCAGGGATGAGTTGCTTCCTTGCCTGTTCCCTCTCTTTGTCTCAATCCTTTTTATATCAATCCTCAATATTTACACACCATCCTTGATAAGGAAGGCCTGGAAGATATTTTAAAGATACAGATGATAAAATATTGCATCTCTTTACTTCCTTTCCCCTTTCCTCTGCCCAAGCAAAGAGGCCTTACTTGCTTTACTATATATTTACATTTTAAAAATCTTGCTGCCATCTGAAGCTCCAGTTGGCTCCAGTTTGGGCTTTCTTGGGTAGTTTTTTTTTTTTAATGCGTTTTTTTGTCGTTGTTATCCTCTCGAGAGAAAGAAACTGCGCGGGTTCCCAAGTTCCTTGAATAAATGTCAAATAAAACATTCCAAGCAATTATTCAAGCTGGTAATAAGCAGTGAGACATCCTTCCTGTAGAGAGGCCGAACAATGGTTTCCTCTGACAGAAGCACAATATTCGGAGCCTTCCATATGTTGGTGCTGATTTAAACGGCGGCAGCATCTCCGAGAGGGATCGGAGGCCCCAGTGAGTATCTGGATATCCTGTGGGAAGAAAAGCTCTGCGGGTAACACCCTGACTCCCCCTGGACAAAATTCTGGGAGTTTCGTCCACGTCTCCTCAACATCCTCCAGTTTTGAGAGAGTTTGCTTCCTTCCCTGGGATTTTTAATCCTTCCCAGCACATTGGAGGACGCAGGCTTGCCCTGAACACTCCAGGGAGGCAGGTGAGCCATCCCTCACCTCCATGTCCAGTTTGACCTCCAGGGAGGAGCAGTGCTGGCTGCCAGTTTGACCAGTTTGATCTGTGTCCCTGCAGCCCTGGCGAACACATCCCTTTTGCTCCAGCAACACCCCCTCTCCTCCATGGGCTGTATTCCCTGGGGAAGGGATCTGGGATTGGAGAAGCAGCAGATAACAGTCACAGACATGGACAAAATCCTCGTTTTCCTTGCTTCTCTTAATTTTTAGGTGCCCAAACTTGGGAGCACAGCACTCAAACTGACTTTACTCTCAGGTGGTGACCAGGACGGGCCTCTCCAGGTGAACCTGGCACTGATGGCTTTGTCCTTGCTTGAGCTGGTGGCCACCTCGACGTTGGGGACATGTGGAAGGTGATGGTGGGGGCAGAGTGGCCGGGGTTGGAAAGGCCGTGGCTCCTGGAGCTGATCCCACTCCCGCAGTCCAGGCTCAGCCCCCAAGGGAAGAGCCCGTTCTGGTTGACGGGTCCCAAACAACGAATGAGGAAATTGGCCGCGTTCCTGGATGCGGTGCCTCCTAAATCCTTCACAAACACGGAGAGCCGGGAGTAACCCCGGAGAGGGCAGAGCATGTGGCAGCTCCCTGGGCAGTTCTTGCTCAGAGCAGCATCTAAATCTTTATGAACCAGTTCAGACATGGCCAGCAAAGGTCAGGATGTCTGGAAAGTCGGGAGCAAAGTTCCTCTTTGGGGCTGCTCTCCTTGATGCCAAAATCTCTCACCTTTTGGTGAAGACCCCAGAAATTTAAAGGGTTTTGGGGTAATTTTTCTCTGTTGTGTGACTTCAGGCATTGGACCTGGTAGAAGCACACCCAGTTGTTGTCCTGGGAGTCAGTGTGGTCAAACAGGCCCTTGGCTGGGGGAGTCACCTCGATGGTCACTTGTTCTTGACATCGTCACCATCCCCTGAACACCTTCTCCTTGATGCCCCAGAGTTTGGAGAGCTGGAGGTGAACCCTGATGGGTGGATCCTCCCGGTATCATTGAAGGGTGAACAAAACTCCTTTCACAGCCTTTCGTCAGCAGTGGCACACGTTCACTTTTGCAGTGAGGAACCAAATCATCTGCACGGCAGACAGACCTGATTCTCCTCCTCTTTCTGCCTCAGTCTGCTGAGGGGCCCCGGCAAGACCCTTCTTCACCTCTTATCATTCTTCTCCCTTCGTTGAAAGAGGAATAATGATATCAACAGATCTGGAGGTGAAGGGGACACGTGCAAACAGTTACCCTTTGGGCCCTGAGCCACCCAGAACGAAGCTGATGATGTCCCATGGCTTCCTGAGCTGGACTCATTCCCCTGTGGTGTCCAACAAACACAGGAATGGTGAGGATCAAAATATCCCCGCCTTGCTTGTAGGAGATCCCAAACCACTGCCATGTTTTAGGAATTATTTTAATTTTCCCATTATTATCATAAGTAGTAGTATTAAAATAATTTTTTTAATCTAAATTTTGGTCTCTCCAAATCACAGAAACCCACAAACTTCTGGCTTGGAGTGTGTGCTTCTCAGGGAGGAGGGGAGAGCAGGAGGTCCAGAGGAGAGGTGCTGGTGGTGCAGCAGTGCTGGGGCTCTTTCCCAAAGATTTTTGCTCCTTGGGTGGACATCATCAACCTCCTGCTTGAGATCACCACACACCACCCAATGGTCACCAGCAGCAGCTCAACCTGCTCCTCCAGGCTTTAAAACCCACCTGGACCCACCTTCCCAGCAGAAACGAAGCCCCTCTGGAGAGGTCACCGTGGAGGGGAAGCGTCGTAGTGGCTTTGGTTTCACCCCAACCCTCCACGTGCCGTGTCCCGCTCCTCACAAACCCACTCTGCAGTACAAGGGAGCACTTCCTGGTGCAGGGAGCCTTCCCAAGGGATTCCCATCTGCTCCTGGGCAGAAGAGATGTCTGGCTGATTTTGCAACGGGGACAGGGAAAGGTTTTGCAAGCTCTGGAGAATTCGGGGCTGTCTGACCTCAGCGCCTCAAGAGCTCCATCATCCCACGTGAAGCCACAGGTATGGGGCAGCCTGGCTAGAAAACCCTTGTTGAATGATCTTTTCCACCTTTTTTTCTCCAGGTATAGCTGAAAACATGGGGAAAACGGCCACAGAGAGCAAGACTTGGAGTCCTTTTAGCTCTGCAGAGCCTGGCACTGGCACGCAGATGAGCTGCGTGCCTCAACCCAACGCCCTCGAGGGCTGTGCAAACGAAGCCTGTCCTGCGTTCCCCAGGCTCCCCGAGCGCCCAGGGATGGATTGTCTCACGTCCAGCGTGTGGCTGCTCTGCATCCTCCCATCCTCACCACGATTTTTGCTGGAGAGAGGGGAGGAGGGAGCCCCGGCACGGCGGGAGCCCTCGGCCGGTCTCGGCACCCGCGCTCTGCACAATGTCCATTTGTTCTGGGTGCTAACACGAAATGACAAAAGACTCCAGATTCATGCTGAACAAAATTGTCCCCTTGCTAATTATTAGATTATGAAATGTGTTTCATAATGTAATGAATAATGGGGGGGATGCTGGCTTCTTTTTTTTTTTTTTTTTTTTCCCCTGTTTGAATCTGGATTTTTTCATTGTTTGCCCCGGAGTTTTTGTTGGTAGGTTGAAACAGAGATGCGAAAAGAATGGGAAAGGCTGGGTTTTATTTGTGCCTTGCCTGTTAAAGCTGTGACTTGGCTCACACAGTAAGTGCAAACAGTTCTCTCCTGGCAAGTGTTCAGTGGAGACATTACTGATGACAGACTTTATTAAGTGCAGGTTTGCTTGTTATTAAATTCGCTCTGTGCTTGTTTCCGAAGCTGCTGGCCTGGCCGGCTGCATCCTATTAGGATCTTTAGGAAGAAAGAAAGGAACAGAACATTGCATGCAGCAGAGCCAGCGATGAGGTGATAGGGAAGCCAGCTCTGGGGAAGGAGACCCAAGGAGATAATTAATTGGTACGTTTAAAACAAACATTTGTTTGGTTTATTGAGTTAATTCGAGCCATGCCTCGGAGATTCCTGGTTTCCAGGTGAAGCTGGGCATGTGTTCCCATGTCAGCACGCTCAGGGCTGCGGGAGGTCAATGTATGTTGCATTAATTGTTTGGCGGGGGGGGAAAACCACCATTAAAGTAAAGGCATGGTTCTAATTTCTCAGGGCCTCGTTTAAACTCTTCCCTTTTCCCATCCCAGCTATTGTATGGACAGCACGCCGCCAATGACAGCCTCTCTATACAAAATAAATATCTTATAAAGCCTTCAGTCCGTGACTGAACGACTTCATTGCCGCAGTTCCCAACCCTAATGGCCCAGGCCGTGTTAAAAATTAAAAGGTTTGAGTGCCCAGGGGGTGGGTGCCAGGTATTTCCTGAAAATCAGGTCCCCTTTGCAAGGTGTCCCAGCTCCAGACCCCATCAGAGAGCGATTGGTGGGAGGAATCTTGGCTGATAGTTTGGAAGCACTTGAAGCAAATGGGAGCTGCTCAAATTCAATAGAGCAGGAATTGATCCACAGAAGTCAAAGAGGAAGAACAGGCTGATTTTGCACCGAAGATCTCAAGTGGTTTTGGACTGAGATTTTTCAAGTGTACCCTGTAAGGTGGTATCTTGCTCCCATCAGCCTAGATGAATATAACCGTAATTTTGGATCAGCAACTGGTTTGGTGTAGACATCTGGGGGTTTTTTTCCACCTCTGAGTTTGCAATTTGTTGTTTAAAGCACATTTCTGAGATGGGGCTGGCTGTTGAGGCTGCTTGCAGTGGTCAAACAGCTCAGGTTAGGTCCAGGAATTACGGTTCTTTCCCTCTGCAAGGTGAGGAATTCATGAAGAAAAACAGAAAAAAGTTGGATTTTTTTTTCCTGGTTCTAATGGAACAATCTCCTTTCACCTCACTTTTTGGGGGAAAAGAAAACTGTGCCTGTCACTCAGGGGATTTTGCAGTTGAGGGACAAGAACTCCTCCGGCCAAAGGGGTTTGAAGGAATGATGAGGCTGGGATGTGCCAGGCAGGTTTGCTTCCCTGGCATCTCTCATAGCCAGCAAGGATCCAAAGCCCTGAGCTGCCTCTGGGCTCCATCTCTGTGTCCTTTGGACTATCAAAACCATGGGAGGGAGGGGACAGAATAACAAAATACTTCTTTTCCCCTCATTCTTCCCTTTGGGCTTTCGAGCCATCACTAATGACAGTGGGTGAGAGTCTGTGTTTTGCAATTTATCACTTTGGCACCCGGATGAAGGGACTGGCTGCACTCCTGATCTCTTTTCCCTCTGAGATCACAGACATTGTGGTGGTTGGGTTTTTTTGCCTGGGATCCTCCCTGGAAACCTGGACCTGGAAGGAGTTTCTCCAGGTCTCCTGCTTTTGCCACAGAGGTGACCTTGGGTGAGGTAAAGTCCCCTCCCCGGGCTGCTCTGAGGTTCTTGCAGTGGAGAAGCACCACGAGAGCTTTACACAAAAGGCAGCATTGACTTCTCAGCTATTCCCAATTGAATTTGACTTGCTCAGGCCACTCTCTGCTCAAAAGCTCTGTCACAGCCCAACTTGGCATCCTGGAAATACTGGAGCAGTTTGATTTCTGGGTAAGTAATAACCTCCCTCAGTCAAAAGCTTTCCAGGGTGCTTTGTCTGCTGCCCATTTATTTTCTATAAGGCAGATGACTCCCGTCAACCCGAGATTGCTTTATCTCCCACTTTGCTCTCTCGCTGAAATAAATTGCAGGAAAAATCCATACACTCCCAGGACCATCCAGGGGAATGGATGTACAAAAGGTGCCCGGGTAAAATAAATATTGTGTTGATTACATCTGAAAAATCATTATAAAACTGCAGCCACAGAAAGCCAACTCCATCCCCCTCCCTTCATTTAAAAAAAACAACCTGGAGCATGAATGTTTCAGGCCACGTTTTATCTGGGAGTCTCCCTGCCCAGCTCGGGAACACAATGAGGATTGTGTCCCAGGTATGTCGGAGTTATTTTGCTACTGTTGGTGAATTTAAATGGGAAAAGTCAGGCACAAAAGGGCTTAAGTGATTTGGCTCAATTAGCTATAATTTATGAACCCTAATTCCCAGTTTACTAATCAGAGTATCACACAATGGCCCTGATTTCAGAAATTGCTTAAATGTGTGCCTCTGCTCCGCTCGATGTTAAACATGTGCATAAAAAAAGGCAGATGGGGCCATTTTGGAAGGAGAAATGTTTTCCTCAACCCACACTTATTTCTTCAATCAAACGAGATTTTATATCACTAAAATTTAGCCCTTGTGCTGCGTTTACCTGTTTCGAGGAGGGGAGAGTTTGGAGAAAGGAGGGAGAGCTGAAGTCTGAAGGATTCCGATGTTTTACCAACGCTCTGCTCAAAGTCTTCCCGTGACGCGAGGGGCTGGAGGAGCTGCCAGTGAGGGCCCTCAGGGCCACTTGGTCTCAATGAAGTGCTCAGGGTAAGAAAAGAAGAACAAGCTCATCATTCCTGCAAAGCGAGAGGAGAAGACACCGCGGAAGGAGCAGGAAAACCCTCAGCATCTGAAGTGGTCGTGATGGGATGGATGGAAAGGGAGGAGAGCTTCCTCCACACTATCAGAGCTCCACCAGCTTCAGCAAAGGAGGAACGAGCTCGCATTTGGCATTTCATTGTCTCCTGCTCTTGTTTTTCTTGTAGACATGCCCAGAGACTGCAGTTCCCAGCAGCCCGTTGGGATGACCTGCAGAGGAGATAATTTTATGGAGTGATTCCCCTGACCAGGCCTGTTACTTGAGAACATATTCCAGCATTCCATCTGATCCCGGTTTAAAGCTCTTCCAAGAACTGATGTGTGATTTAATAATCAAAAGGCCTCTTGGTTCCAATCTGTGCCTACCCTGACTTTCCAAACGTTACCCGTGCTTGGGTGTTGGTCAGGTGGATCAACCTGAAGATTCACGGTCAGCCTGGAGAAAAGGAGGCTCAGGAGGGACCTTCTGGCTCTGCACAACTCCCTGACAGGAGGGAGCCAGGTGGGTTCAGGTTCTGCTCCCAGGGAACAGGGACAGGAGGAGAGGAGATGGCCTCAGGCTGTGCCAGGGGAGGTTCATGTTGGACATCAGGAGGAATTTCCTCATGGAAAGGGCGCTCAGGCATTGGAACTGCCCAAGGAGGTGCTGGAGTCCCCATCCCTGGAGGTGTCCAAGGAACTCCTGGACATGGCTCTGGGTTGGGTGCCAAGGTGGGGATCGGTCATGGGTTGGACTCGGTGATCTTGGACGTCTTTTCCAACCCCAACGATTCTGGGATTCATCCTGTGCAGTCCTGGCGACCTGAAGTTTCGAGGATGCTGTTGGATCCACGAAAAGCTGTTCTCTCTGCCTCTTGCTCTAGGTGATGTTTCATTCCCCTTCTCTTTTCCCCATGCTCAGCTAAAAACAACCTACACTTAACTGGTGTTTCAAACTGTTCCCAGCAAGATAATTACCTATTAGAAATTCCACGGTTATTTCATTATGTATTATTACAGAAAAAAAAAAAATTAAAAATGCAATCCCATAATGCACTTAATGGAAATTATTAAGGTCTACAAATAACTTCCATGAGAGTCATTATTTGCTGAGCATGGGCTGAGGAATCCCAGGCAATTACATACGGAGCCACATCAGAGCAAAGTTGCTGCGAAAATGAGGATTTGTCACTTCGTAAGTGACACTCAGCACAGATTAAAAACAAGCTGCAGGGGGAAGGTCATCATCTGGAAAGTTCCTGCCCCAGGAGTGGCCATGTTTCCATGGAGATGATCCATGTTTCCATGAGATCCCTGAGTCTCCACCATAGCTGAGGATGAGCAGAATAACTCCATGGATCTCCTGCAAGGAGTTCTTGGGGTTATCCCTGAGAACAGGGGCTCCAGGTTAAATCCAGGCTTTTAGGAGTGTGTTGGAAGGGTTGGGATGGCCATTCTGGGATGTATCCAAAGTCAGGATGAGCCTTGTCCATGTGGGACCCTGCAGGGGTCTCACCTGGGCATGACCAAGCTGCCCCCTGCACCTCCAGTCCCTGTCCCCAGGCAGAGTCCGGGAGGCACCGCTGTCCTTCCATCTCCGCGGCGTTCCAGATGTGGCTGCTCTCCTGCTGCTGGCACCGCTCGCCTCCACGGGAGCCTGGGCTCCAGCCAAACCCCGGGATCTCCATGCAGCTCCATCAGAGTCAGCAGGGGAGATAAATGCAGACCAAACCCTGCTCTGTTCTGGCTTTCTTTGAGAGCAACCCAACCTTCATGGTGAGCACAGCTCCTTCTTCTGAGAGCCACGACCCTGCTCGTGCTGCTGGGCAAGTTCAGCTTTTATCCAGCTCCCTTCTGTCCCCACAGCGACTCCCAACCCTCATCCTTCATCTTCCTGGTTCTGGTTAATCTGTCAAAGCCAGATGTGCTCCTCCATCCAAGAAGAGGAGGAGAAGGAGGAGGGAGGCAGCTGCTTTGCCCAAGGACGTGGTGGGTCCAGAATGGTTTGGGCTGAAGGGACCTTAAAGCTCATCCAGTTCCACCCCCTGCCATGGGCAGGGACACCTCCCACTATCCCAGGCTGCTCCAAGCCCTGTCCAACCTGGCCTTGGACACTTCCAGGGATCCAGGGGCAGCCACAGCTTCTCTGGGCACCCTGTGCCAGGGCCTCCCCACCCTCACAGGGAACAATTCCTGCCCAATATCTAACCCCAAACCTGCCCTCTGCCAGTTGAAACGATTCTTGTTGTGTGGCAAATCCTGCATCAGACGTGTGTCCCCTCCTCAGACCTTCAAGGGGCAGGAGAAGAAAGCCCAGGGTGAATTTTACTTGCACATCTCCTGGCAAAAATGGACATAACCAGAACGCAGAGGCTTGCAGGACCTGCTCTGGCGTGTGGATCTTCTGAGAGAGACCCGAGGATCCGTCCACATCATATTCCAGGAAAGGGAAAACACCACGCGATTTCGGGCCAACATAAAGGCCTATTCTTCCCCAAAACGATCCCATTCCTTCTGCCCAACCCTATTTCTGTGCCTACCCACCCTGGAAGCCATGACAGCTCTTCTATCCATCATAACTCAAGGAGCAAAGAGCTGCCAAGGCCCCGGGGCTGCAGAGTTCCCATGTAAACAGGCGCTGTCCCATTCAGGGGAGCACAGGATGCTCGCATTGTCTGCCACACATGGATGTCATAGGGTGAAGGACACGAAGCCACGCATTGTGCTGGCATTCCCGTGTCCCCAAATGACTGCTGCCAGCCCTGCTGCGTTCCCACTACCAGGGAAACAACCCCCAGTGCGTGGAAGCTGAGGGAACCAGGGGGGCTTTACTGGTGTCTCTGGAGGTCTGGGCTCACCTGAGGGCTGGTGTCGTTTCCCGTGGTGGGAATCCATCCCTGCTCCAGGGCATTTTCCTGAATTCAGGAGGGGAATATTTCAATCCACATCTGCAGCAGGAATACTGTGGAGTCTGTTCTGCTCTCTCTGCTTGGACTCGATCCTAAAGGTCTTTTCCAACCTTAATGATTCCGTGCAGGACATGAGGAGCCTGAATCCAGGAGGTGGCTCATGATAAAAAGGACTTTTCCGTGTCTACAAAACCATGGGAGCAGACTTAGAACCATATTGGCCACGCCACCTCCAGCTCTCTCTGGGATTTGGGATCAGTGGGATGAGGGCCTGGATGGACAACCTGGAATGCCCGGATTCCACCTGAAGCGGGGAGGATGGGTGAGTCAAAGGGAACTGGCTGGGTGGGTGACTGCTCCGTGTGTTGGGTTTGCTGGGAAAGCAATGAACACCACAAAAACCCAAGCAATGAACACCACAAAAACCCCAGAGCTGCATTTTTTTCCCCCACACTTCGAATTTAAAATGCAAAAAAAATCCAGTTTGTGGTAGAATGGGGTGTTTCCCCCCATTTTTCTAGGCCTGGTTTTAGAAAAGCCTGAGGGCTGGAGGTGCAGGCTGGAGGAAATGAAGGTGGCTTTTCCCATTCCTTTGGATCAGCTGGTTGGGAGGGGCAGTGTCATCGCTCTGGTGCCCTCTCTGTCACTTCAACGTGTCCTCTGGCCTGGAATATCTTGTCCTAGAGATGGATCTCTCCAGTGGTGCTACTTTGCAGCACTCAAGCAGTGCCAGCAGGTTTCTAGCCCTTCCTCAATTATCACCTCCCTGTACTTATGCAGAACAGAACCAGGCCTGTGGCTCAGATGGTTTTTTTTTGAGGCTGTGAAACCCCACTCAAACCCATGCACCAAACTGAGTGGAAAGGGTTTTTTTTCCGGCCTACCACTAAAATTTCACTTTTTAAATCCCCACCTGACCCCAAAGAAAGCCTTCCTGCCCCTTCCTCCCATTCAAACATTCCCATTTCTGGGCTCTTCCCTCCTTTGTGATAGCAGGAGCATTTTTAGCAGCAGGCTTTTCTTTCCCTGGGTTAAATTTAGTCCAGCTCATTCCCCCAACGTCCTGCCCCTGCTATTTCATTCCTCAAAGACTTTCCTGTCTCAACCATCTGTAAGATAGCTTCACACAGATGGAAATTCCTTTTTTTTTTTCGCTTGTGGGAAATGTTGGTGGTGTAATGGCTGAAGATTTTCCTTGGGATGTGGGTTTTTAAAGGATAATGCAGCCAGGAGAGCACCTATGGCTAAACGATGGTGCTCCTGCTGCTCATCCATGTTTCTGTCGTGAGGCTCTTATGAGTCTCAGCTGCGAGGCAAACAAATAACAATAGTTATTCCCAAGGAGAACAAAATATCACTCAGCCATCCAATATCTACCTGCTTCCCTGTCTGAGCATCTCAAATTCATCCCAAGTCCGGGCTATTCTTTGTTTCAGGCAGAGGTGGGTCCTAGCTGAGAGGTGAAATGTTCCCAAGGAATCCTGGTCCTGACTATCATGAAATCATAGAAGGGTTTAGGTTGGAAGGAACCTTAAAGGTCATCTAAATCCACCCCCTTGCCACGGGCAGGGACATCTTCCCCTGTAAGGTGGACTTTGACTGAAGGTCCTGAAGACACAAAGCATTTTGTGTTGCAGTAGCTGCTGATCCAGCACGTGAAGGATGGAGCTGTTCCCTCCACAACCACCCGGGAAATGATCCTGCCCAGACTCTTCCGCATGGTCAGCACGGATGGATGGGTGTTGGCAGTCTGGAAACTGCTCCTAAACGGCCAAGAAACAGGTTCAGCTTTGCACCTGCACTGCCTTTGCCTTTCCCCTCAAGCACCCTCTCCCTGGGGACTGGCAGCGGGGACAGGGGACAATCCCGTGCCCCACAGCACCTCTGCCAGCAGCAGAGGTGCAATACCCCACTCGTGGGTGGTCAGTAAAACTCCTCTGCTGCTGCTCTTGGCTCCAATAATTCCTGGCTCAGAGGAAGAGACGAAGTGCACCAGGTTTCAGTGCAGCTGGAGCTTTGAATAAACAGGGAAACAACTCGTTCCCATGACTCCCCACTGCCTTGGAGGTATTTTTGGTTGTTTATTACCCTCTTATTCCCATCTTCCAACTCCCTCCTCCTCTCTCTTCTCTTTTTTAATAGACTAGGTAGACTCTGAAATCCTCAAGCATCCTTCTTCCCGAGGGAGATTGGCCTGAGGCGAGGTACAAATTACAGGTTTAACAATAAGGGAGAGCACAATTATCCCTTGTGCCTCTCGGCTGTCGCTAACGAGCTGACACGGGAGCTTTGAACGCTGCAATGGTTCAGCTTTGGCTGCTCAGGAGGTTGTGCTGACCCCGGGGCAGAGATGACACGGCCAGCGCCTGGCTCAGGGAACGGGGAAGGAATGACAGGACTCAGCTCCCTCCCTCCGGGCTCCCGAGCATCCAGAGAGCGGGAGCATCATCTAAGGACAGAGAGCCTGAAAGGAGGACACGATAAATGCTTCCTCCTCGAGGAAAAGCAGGATTTGGGCTGCCAAAGATACGGAGGGCTTGGTGGACACGGCCAGGCTGTGCGGTTGTTGCTGGATCCGTGGGCTTTTGATGCAAAAAGGACATTGGATAAACACAGCCCGTGCTGCCTTGGGGCTTCCCGTGCTCTGAGTCCCTTCCTTTCCCTCTTGCACCTTATATAAAAGGTTTTCCAGGATCCCTCCAGCTCACAGCAATCCTGTCTGGAACCCTGAAAAACTCCTGTTCCATGATGGAACCAGCCCTCCATCTGAGCCTGGAGAAAAGGAGGCTCAGGGGGGATCTTGTGGCTCTGCACAACTCCCTGACAGGAGGGGGCAGCCAGCGGTGGTTGGGCTCTGCTCCCAGGGAACAGGGACAGGAGAGGGAATGGCCTCAGGCTGTGCCGGGGGAGGTTTAGATTGGGTATTTGTGAAAATTTCTTCATGGAACCAGTGGTCACGGGTTGGAGTCCCCATGCCTGGAGGGATTTAAAAGCCGCGTGGATGTGGCACTTGGGGACGTGGGTCAGTGGTGGCCTTGGCAGCGCTGGGGGAATGGTTGGGCTGGATGATCTCTGGGGATTTTTCCAACTTTAATGATTCAATGATTTTATCTGCGGATGGCACCATCTCTGCTCTTGCTGAGCGACACCAGGACCTCCCTGCTGGCCCACGTGTAGGACAGGGGTGTCTACATGGCTTAAAAACTTCCAGTCAGAGAAGGAATCCCTCCTGGCCTCCCTCTGGGAATTTTTAGCCTGTTTCTCTTCCTCCAAACTGCCAAACCCCTCTTCATCAGGGAGGGCTGGAGAGCAACTTCCCACAGTCACGGGCAACTTCTGCCCAGGGAGGCGCTGGAGTCCCCATCCCTGGAGGTGCCCAAGGAAGGCCTGGACGTGGCACTCAGTGCTCTGGGCTGGGTGACCAAGTGGGGATCGGGCACAGCTTGGACTTGATGACCTTGGAGGCCTTTCCCACCCTCAGTGATTCTGGGATTCTGTGATTCTATGAAAATCTTTCCCTCAGGAGGAAGCCCAGCCCTCCCCCTCCCCAGTACGTTTTTGTTTTGCTCAGATCCACTTCTGCCGCTCAGGCAGAAAAAACCCCACCATTTTTGGCATTATTTCTTCGCCCTTGAAATGTGGGTGTGTTGGGTGAGAAGCTTGCGGGAGAAAATACGTGAAAAAGTGGAAGGGAAGGTTCAACCCAGGATCAGCGAGGTTTAGGGGTTAAAGCTGTGGGCAGAGCCAGCCCTCGCACCCCCTCAACCTCCGCACGGCGCTCGCCAGTTTTATCTCGGTTTCGTTTCTATTTGCTGTTGTTGTTTTTAATCATGAAATGACTATTTGTGCAATGCAAACAGCAGAGCCTGCTGTGAGCCACTTAGCGGAGCCCAGAAATGTCACTCCACGCATTCATCCAGCCTCTCCGCCCAGCCCTCCCCCTCAGCTGCGCCGAGGCGCCGGCCGCGCTCTTCCAGGAAAGCGCGACGTCGCTCATCCCTCTCGCCACCACCCCGCCCGTCCCCTCCTTGCTTGGGATTGAGAATTCCAGAGGCAGGACAGCCTTGTCCACGAGGGATAAGAGGTTGTGGCCGGTCTAGGCTTGCCCAATTTTTTTTCTTATTAACGCACACACAAACATTCAAACGTTGAGAGGGTTCCAACAGCTCCAAAGGGTGAACCCACGCTGGATGCTCAGATTCACTTCCTGACGTGGTGGTGTCCGGTCAAAGGTTGGGCTTGATGCTTTATGGAGGTCTTTTCCAACCTTTGTGATTCCGTGATTGTGCACCCAGAGGGTGCCCCAATGGCAGGATGTCCCCTGGGTCGCCCCTGAGTGCATGGGATGGGGATTTTTGCAGGACAATCCCACCAAAGCACAACCCGTGGGGGTTTTGCACATTCTCTATTTATTCCCAGACCACATCTTATTCCAAAGAGTCGGATTGTGCATGTCCAGCTGTTGACACGTTCAAGTTGTCCTTGTCCCTGGGAGCTGAGGTGGCTCTCGGGCTGTTGTCCCATCCCTCTGTCACAGCCTGAGAGGGATTTCACCTGCCACTTTCCCTGTGAGCAACGAGAGGCCACTTCTGAATCCTTCATGGTCATCACCTGACATAAACCCAGCCAAAAAAACCCCAAATCCCAGCAGATGCCAGAGCCCCAACTTTTCTCCTTTTGCTTCAGCAGGTCAGGCTCCTGCAAGGTGTTACTCTGTGTTTGAGGAATTGGGGGGTTTTAAGCCCAATTTTTTTCACAGCTGCGCTTTCTGAGCACAGGATTCTGTCCCGCCTTCCCACACGGCATTTGGGATAAACAGTTTGGGACCAGGGTGGAAGATGCCCTCACAGCACTCAGTCCATCTCAGAAATACTGTTCTCTCTGCTGACTGAAAATGTGAAAATCCTCACTTTTTTGCCCAATTTAATTCTTTAATCTGAGCACTTTTCCTTGGGTTTGAACTAATATTTTAATTCGGTTCCACCTTGCTTCTGCATCTGTGGCTCCAAAAGGAATTCAGGCAAAATCACCACCATGATATCAGCCTAAATGCCTCCCCTGATGCCTCAAACACGATGCTTCACACGCAGCCTCTGACTGAGAAATCCCTGAATCTCTGCTTGCCAACAGTCAGAGCAGAGGATAACAGGGAACTGCTGCTTCCTTACTTTCCCCACAAATTTAATCCATGGCTGGAGAGGATGGGTGCCATCCCAGGGACACTCGTGCTATCAGCAGGCCCTTGACTCTCATTCCCAGACGGGCATTCCAGTCTGCTCAGAGCAGATAAATGCAACCTTAAAGCACCCTGGGCAGCGTTAATTCTGGCAGCTCTGTGCCCTGGCAGTGTCGGGAGCACAGGAATGGCTTTGCCTTTGTGGGCTGCAATGGCAGCAGCTCGGAGGTGAAATGGATCAAGTGGAAAACCTCCACAGGACGAAGAGGAAGAGGCCATCTGACATCCCTGCAGCATCCCTGCCGTGGCAAGCGGCCTGGAAGGAGGTGGAGAGGGAAAGGGGGAAGGCTCGGGAAGGGTTGAGCTGGCAAAAAAAACCTGTTGAGGTGCAGAGGGTTTGGGGCAAGGGAGGCGGAGGAGGTCAGGAGCCAGGGGACGGGAAGGAGACGATCTTTAAGGTCCCTTCCAACCGAAACCGTTCTGTGATTCTGTGATAAAGAGGGCACCAAGGCAGAGCCAGGCTGGATCCCGCTCCACGTGGGGATGTGGCATTTTCCCTGCTGTGGCACAGGGAATGAAGTGGATGGAGCCAAGGCGATAACTGCAGAGGGGTGAGAAACGCCTGGGAGATGATCCCCAGTGGGTTGTGAGGTGGCAGGGGGTCCTGGGGAGATCCACAGTGGCAGACACGGGGCCAAGGCAGAGCCAGCAGAGCCTTTGGGAAAGGGGGATGTTCCTACTCACCCTGTTCCTGCTCACTCTGCTCCTCCTCACCCTGTTCCTACTCACCCTGTTCCTACTCACCCTGTTCCTACTCACCTCTACTCCTTCTCACTCTGCTCCCACTCACTGTGTTCCTACTCACCCTGTTCCTACTCACCCTGTTCCTACTCACCTCTACTCCTTCTCACTCTGCTCCCACTCACTGTGTTCCTACTCACCCTGTTCCTACTCACCCTGTTCCTACTCACCTCTACTCCTTCTCACTCTGCTCCCACTCACTGTGTTCCTACTCACCCTGTTCCTACTCACCCTGTTCCTACTCACCTCTACTCCTTCTCACTCTGCTCCCACTCACTGTGTTCCTACTCACCCTGTTCCTACTCACCCTGTTCCTACTCACCTCTACTCCTTCTCACTCTGCTCCCACTCACTGTGTTCCTACTCACCCTGTTCCTACTCACCCTGTTCCTACTCACCTCTACTCCTTCTCACTCTGCTCCCACTCACTGTGTTCCTACTCACCCTGTTCCTACTCACCCTGTTCCTACTCACCTCTACTCCTTCTCACTCTGCTCCCACTCACTGTGTTCCTACTCACCCTGTTNCTGCTCCTACTCACCCTGTTCCTACTCACCCTCTTCCTACTCACCCTGCTCCTACTCACCCTGTTCCTACTCACCCTCTTCCTACTCACCCTGCTCCCACTCACTCTGCTCCCACTCACCCTGCTCCTACTCACCCTGTTCCTACTCTGCTCCTACTCTCCCTGCTCCCACTCACCCTGCTCCTACTCACTCTGCTCCTACTCTCCCTGCTCCCACTCACCCTATTCCTACTCACCCTGCTCGCACCCACCCTGCTCCTGACCCAGCCGTGGCTCCCTGAGTTTGGCTGAAGGCAGCAGACTCCTGCCAGCCCCCGTCCCTTTTGCACAGGTGCCAAACCAAGTCTCTCTTCCCTTTTTTGTGCCTTGCTTATGTCAGGAGGGCTAAAAATGCCATAAAGCCTCGAGGAATGTGCCAACGGTGCTGCTGCCAAGCAGAGCCTCCGCAGCCCTGGCACCTCTGCAGAGCACAGGGTTGTGTTTGCAGGGGTTTTGAGGGGAGATAAGAGGTTTTCCCTTATCAGTGGCCAGGTTTTGGCAGGGCAGCCTGGCTGGCTCACGTCCATGCCCCCTGCCTGGGGAGGGCAGCTGCCTGAGCAGCCAGTTTGGGTATTTCTGCAGATTTCCTCCTGCCTTGGTTTCATTCCTGGGCATCTTTCACTGTGTTCTTACAGTGATTTGAGTTTCATCATCCTGGCTGTGCCCTGGTAGAGATTTGGGGAGAGCCATGAGCCGCGATTGTCCTTTCTCTCTCTCATCAGCACAGCTTGGAAAAACCTTGATGTCTTGTGAGATGCTCATGGAGAAACTCACCTTTGCCATCACCTCCCTGAAATTATTACATCCCTGGTTTTCTCACTCTTCTGCAAAATTCCCAGTGCTGCATTGGGCTGCATCTGCAGGATTGGAAGGGAGACTCTTTATTCTGGTTTTTTGACAGCTCAGGCTGCTTTGAAAGCCCCGTGCTCTGGGAAGTCCCCACTGCACATCAGGATTGAAAACACACGGTCTCATAGAGGTGACCAAAACTTTGCACCAGGGATGTTGGAATATTGTTCTTTTTTATTATCCATGTTCCACTAAGTGGCATCATATCCCTTGTTTCTGTTCCCTCATCTCAACTCTGTCTCCAAATATTGAGAATTTTCTTTATCAAGCAGACAGGAAATAATAAGGGAGGAAAAAATGTTTGCCAACTGAAGGGAAATGTATTTTTGGAAGATTTTTTTTTCCCAGTTTCTGGCTGAAAAAAGGAGAAAAATTTGCTTTGGAAAAAAGAGAAACATTTCATTTCAACTCCCCCCCCCCAAGGCTCGCTGCCTTTGCCTGGGGTTTGGAACGCACGGGCTCCTGATCCTTCAGGTTCTCCCCAAGCCCTCCCAGTGCAGGGCTGGCTCTGCTCTGGATTTAGCAGCCACTGTTTCATTCAGGTCCCTGCACTGAGACATTTCTAATTTGCAGAATGTGGTTTCAAAATGAAATCTTCACAGCGAGTGGGTTTTGGCAGCCAGAGGCTGGCAAAGGGAGAGCCCCGGCCTTGGGGGAGAGGGAGTGAGATTCCACAGCTCCGAGATGTTTCCAGTCACCTGTGGCCAACCATGGGTCTGGTTTGAAATTGGTGACCCTGTGCTGGTCTCTGCCCAGTCCAGAGAGCCAAGGAAACTCTGCAGGAGGTTCTGCCAGGCATCACCCCCATGGCTCATGGGGTTGGTCTCGGAGCCAAGGGCAAGAGGAGAGGAGAGGAGGAAACAGCTTCAAATTGCACCAGGGGAGGCTCAGGTTGCATATTAGGAAAAATTCCTTCATGGAAAGGGTTGTTCAGCCCTGGCACAGCTGCCCAGGGCAGTGTTGGAGTCCCCATCCCTGGAGGGGTTTAAAAGCTGCGTGGATGTGGCACTTGGGGACACGGGTCAGTGGTGGCCTTGGCAGTGCTGGGGGAATGGCTGGACTGGATGATTTTGGAAGGTTTTTCCAGCTTAAACAACTCTGTGATTCCATGATTTGGTTTATCCGTGCTCACCAAAGAACCAAGTGAGGATGAACTTTGATACACAGGAAGTTGTCTCTGTCCTTGCTGAGCAGCTCTTTCACCAGATGACTAAAAGAGGAGAGATTTAGATTAGAAATTAGGAAGAAATTCCTCCCTGTGAGGGTGGGGAGGCCCTGGCACAGGGTGCCCAGAGAAGCTGTGGCTGCCCCTGGATCGCTGGAAGTGTCCAAGGCCAGGTTGGATGGGGCTTGGAGCAACCTGGGCAGGGGATGGAATGGGATGATCTTTAAGGTCCTTTCCAGCCCAAACCATTCCCTGACTCCATGGTGTCTGAAGGGTGAATTAAAGCTTTTGCAATCGAAATTGAAGGAAAAACCCACAACAGACTGACCAAGGGATTCACCAAAAAGTGATGAGCCAACACGAGCTGGGCAGCTTTATTGACCATCCGAGAGAGGCAAAGGGGGTTTGGAACGTGCCAGGAGGGTTGAAAACAGAGGGGGAAGTTGCTGTGGTTGTATTTGGGAGCTTTCCTCAGCAAGCAGCCAGGCAGGGAAGCAGCACAGAACTCCTTGCTTGGAGATCCAGCAGCTCGTAGAGGACGAACCAGGAGCCTGGAGACGGAGGTGGGACCAGAGGTGACACAGAAGGGGCCACAGAGGCTTTAGATGATAAAGACCAATCCTTTCTTCCCTCCTCTCACAGGGGAAACAGCGCAGAGGGTCAGGATACAGACAGAGCTGCGAGGAGCTACAAATCCCCTTGCAAAGAGGTGTTTTGCAAGTGCAGGGAAGGCAAATCTGCACCAGGGGAGCCCAGATGAGAGGCTGTGGCAGCGACCCCGTGCAGAACAAGGGCCTTGATGAGCTGCTGTGCTGCGTGGGAGGCACGGAGAGCAGTGCCTTGAAATTCCAGGGGCGAGGATGAAGGCTCCAGGGATGGAAGGAAATGTGCCCACACCAACTGAGGCTGCTGTGGCTTGGATCCTCATTATCCACAGGAAAGGGAATTTCTACCCTCAGGTAGAGCTGCAGGTGGGTGTTTGAAGATCAGGCCAGGATAAACAGAGCTGTGCTGAACCCACCTTGATTCCAGGGCACGGAACAAGATAAAAATGCCCCGCTGAGTTGGATATCCCCACCCCTGAGCCACGGCTTTGCTCATCCTGCAGAGCAAGGAGGAATTTCAGACGGACAAACTCTGCAGAGCCACGAAAAACTTGGGCTTCCAGGGCTCTCCAAGAGGGACCAGCTCCCAACCAAGGCTATGGATCGTGGTCCTGCAGCCTCCACATGAACAGTAATTTTCACTGTAATCTTTTCTTTTACTTTTGAAACCCTCCAAACTCAGGGAATCTCTTGGCTTAAAAGCTGGGAGCTGGTTTTTGGGTGGTTTTTTTTTAATATAAAGAGCTCAGCAGGAATCCAGAATTTAAGAGACAAGAGAAAATCGCTCACCCTTCAGATGCTGGCAGCAAGCCACTCTTCCAGTGCATTTCCCTGGAAAGAGGGCCTGAATAAATGGAAATAAATCAATTTATGATTCTGGTTTTAAACGCTTCAGATGAGCACCTTCACCTAAAGTAGATGTGGGATGGCTTTTCAAGCCAGCAGCTTTCCTCACCTGGTAGATCCAAGCAGGGATATCCACAGCTGGAAAAGCAGCACTGGGCTGTGCTTGAATGACTGATTCTATGAAAATGTGCCCTTTTTGTGGGTCAGGATCACCTCGTGGTGCTGTTTGTACCCCACCTGCCGGGCTGGGGTCAGGGTCTGAGGGATGCTGCTCACATCTGTGTTTCCAGCAATCCCAGCTGGGGAAGGATTTGTGTCCCGGGGCTGTATTTGGAAGCAGGAAATGTAAAAATAAAACCAACAACAACAAAAAAAAATAGAGAAGAGTAAGTGATGCTTCACCATGTTAATTTGGAGGTCTGGGGAACGCTGTATTTTAAAGGGGATTTTTGTGGTGTTCATGAAAATCAGAAAGTAGGAAATGAGAAAAAAGAAATTGAAAACTGAGATTTCTGCTTTCCCACCTGTGATCCATATTGGATCACAGACTCATGGAATGGGTTGGGTTGGAAGGGACCTTAAAGAGCTCTAATTCCAGCCCCTGCCATGGGCAGGGACACCTTCCACTAGCCCAGGCTGCTCCAAGCCCTGTCCA
>VZTA01005801.1:13503-44032 GCA_013398855.1 Mohoua ochrocephala | reverse complement strand
TCCAGGGGCAGCCACAGCTTCTCTGGGCACCCTGTGCCAGGGCCTCCCCACCCTCCCAGGGAACAATTCCTTCCCAATATCCCATCTGACCCTGCCCTCTGGCAGTGGGAAGTCTCTCCCTGTGTCCTGTCCCTCCATCCCTTGTCCCAAGTCCCCCTCCAGCTCTCCTGGAGCCCCTTTAGGCCCTGGAAGGCCACAGTAAAGTCTCCCCAGGGACAAACCACAGAGGTTTGGCCACTCCCAACCAAATGTGGCCTCTGGTGGGTCCAGCTCACCCCTCTTCACCAGGAGCTGCTGTGAACTTATAGAACAACAGAGGAAATAACACGTCAGACACCTCTGTCACCAGGTTGCCTCATCTTATGCATCACTGTCTTTGATGACCTTTTTCAAGAGCTTTCTCTTAATGAACAGTTATTTTTCGCCGACCGAGGAGGGACGCGGCGCTTCTCACACTTCCCTTCAGTCATCGTTTCCTTTGTTTGTCTTTGCTTTGTTTTGTCATTTCTTTCAGGTGAATTCTTGAACCAGAAATGAATCAACTTCTTTCTTTTTTTTTTTTTTTCCTTTTGTTTTTTGGATCAAAAGCACGAAATGTCCCGCAGAGACCGGGCACATTCTGCTGTCTGAACTCAGTGTTGGCACCGCACGATGACGACGACGTGTTTGATGAACTCCTAATGACACTGCAAAGAGCTGTCCCCTGCTCCTGGCTCCAGTGTGACACTGAAGGCTTTGAAGCCTGGACAAGTGTTTAATTGACATCACCGAGCTGGCCCGGTGTCACCGTGCCGGAGCTGTCAGAACAAAGTGAAGGAACAATGGAAGTGACCTTTTTGTTTAGAAGATGTTGGAGCAGTTGGAAGAACAGCCAAGAATTAGAGAAAATGGGATTCCTGGGGCTTTTCCATGATTTTTACCCTGTGGCATGAGGTATAGAAGGGACTCTAAAGACCACCTTGTGGGCAGGGACACCTTCCACTGTCCCATGTTGCTCCCAGCCCTGTCCAAGCTGGCCTTGGACACTTCCAGGGATCCAGGGGCAGCCACAGCTTCTCTGGGCACCCTGTGCCAGGGCCTCCCCACCCTCCCAGGGAGGAATTCCTTGCTAATTTCTAATCTAAACATCTAAGATCCAATTGAATTTAAAGCCATTAATGTCTTTATACGCTGTATCCCAAAAGGAATGAGATGTTCTGGATATCCAGCAAGGCTCTTAGCGCCGGGAAAATTTCCAAGTGCAAATTTTGGGGTGAAGGTGGGAAAAAATTGTTGACCGAACCTTCGATTCCTTGAAGTCTGTTTGCCCAAGGCAGAGAGTCCACGGGATCCGTGTGGATCCCACATCAGGTTTACAGACACGAGGTTGGGCTGTGGCCACCGCCAGCAGAAGAGGCCACACAGTGCCACCAGGAGCGTGATGACAAAGGCACCTCCCGGCTTGCACCGGCCGTGTCACCACATCGTGTCTGCTGCTTTTACACTGGTTCCTGTCTCCTTTTCATCCTCCCTGGCTCAGAGCAGCCAGGACAGGCTGTTAGCACAGAAATGTGCTGCTGTTTATTTTTACACATCCCCGCTTCGCAAGGATGGAGCGCGTGGGAAGAACAAATGATCTGTCCTTGGAGATTGGAAGGGAGGGAAGAAGTAAACAGGATTTCAAGGCGAGATTGGGCTTGAAAACTAGCAAGCCTGGATTTTAAACCATGACTGGGCTCTGAGGTGACTGTACAAGGAAAATGGGTGGTTTTCATCCCTGGCACAACCAGGAGAAGAGAAAGCCAGGCAGGAGGAAGCTCTGGGAGAAGTGGCCAGGCCTTCTCCAAGGGTCAAGAGGAAGGATCCACCTTCCACAGCAGGCACTGGCTGTGCTTGGACTGTAATCATGGAATCATCATGGAATCATGGAATGGTTTGGGTTGGAGGGGACCTTAAAGGTGCCATGGGCAGGGACACCTCCCACCAGCCCAGGTTACTCCAAACCCTCTCCAACCTGGCCTTGGGCACTCCCAGGGATCCAGGGGCAGCCACAGCTTCTCTGGGCACCCTGTGCCAGGGCCTCCCCACCCTCACAGGGAACGATTCCTTCCCAGTATCCCATCTCTCCCTGCCCTCTGGCATTGGGAATCCATTTCCCCTCATCCTGTCACTCCAGGCCCCCCTCCAAAGAAGAATTTCTTCCTGACATCTAATGCTGGGTCATGCAGGATTTGTGGGCACTCGTGGGTGCTGTTTCCCAAGGGTTTTACCCCCTTTAGAGGGACTGTGTGAGTACTGGATGCTTCAAAGCCGAGGTCTGACTCCGGCTGGCATCAGCTGTGGATCCAATGTTCTCACCCCGGGACTATTTTATTGGATTGATTATCCTTGCTGGTGTAACCAGCAGCTCTGCAATCATAACTCTTATTCTTCATGGATCTCCACAGACCCATTAAACCCCATTGTAATCTGTAGGATCCCTGGAGGATGAGAAAATTAATAGCAGTGCCTGTGCATCACAATTACCACCGGGCAGAACTCAGACATTCCTTTTTACTGGAAAGTTCAGTTCTCTGGAAAACAGTGATTCAGAATGACCAAATCTTAAGAAAAACAGGAATACTGAAATCAAACCACCAGAAAACCTTTCCTCAGCCATTTCCAAAGCTGCACGTTGGGCTGCTCTAAGGGAGACCAGACTCTTTCTCTTTTAATTTACTCTCAGTGTTGTATTAAAAAAACCTCGCCACAACCAGCTGCTACTCCAATTAACATCGAGCGAAACAGCTCCTTTAACCATCTAATTCAAAATGTCAAACAACTCCCAGCAGCGAGACACACCTCAAACAAGCAGATAAGATGTTTCATTAGAGCAGGAGCCGCTTGCAATATCGTGGAAAACTGATAGCGGGCGAAAAGAAAAGCAGAAAATTGAGGAGCTGGAGTGGGAGGCAGGCAGGAGAAATCCTAGGTGGAGTTGGCACCCCGCTGTTGTCCCTGGCAGATCATTAAATGCAATTTTTTTTTTCTCTTTTTATTCAATTTTTTTTTTCCTGGGAAATGGATTGATTTCCAAGAGAAATCTTCAGTCTTGCCAAAACTTCACTTTCCTGAGAAGCTGCAGTCCTGACAAACCCGCAGCACCCACGGAACCTCTGCTGTGAGGTTCACGCACACCCCCAGGAGATCAGACAATCCATTTTCTGCCTATTTTACAGCCAAAGAAACAGCCCAGGTGGGACTGAGTCCCTTTTCTCAGGGGGTTGGAGCTACAGGTTGGTCTCTAAGGTCCCTTCCAAGGCAAACCATTCCGTGATTCTGTGATTAATCCGTGTTTAATCACTGGCTTATAAGAACTGCAGCTCCTCCTATGGAGCAGGAGCTTTGTAAATATTCAGAGGACACTCCCTAATTAAAAAAAATCTCAGTTTAAGTTCATATAATCATTGTCAGGGATGAAAACAAGAGCAATGAATGTAGGAAAATGGAAGAAATTAGGAAGAAATTCCTGACTGTGAGGGTGGTGAGGCACAGGGTGCCCAGAGAAGCTGTGGCTGCCCCTGAATCCCTGGCAGTGTCCAAGGCCAGGTTGGATGGGGCTTGGAGCAACGTGGGATCATGGAAGGTGTCCCTGCCCATGGCAGGGGGTGGAACTGGATGGGCTTTCAGTTCCCTTCCAACCCAAACCATTCTGGGATTCTATAAATGTATAAATTTATAAATGTATAAATGTTGTCTAGGGACAAGCAAATGAGTGGAGACTCCAAGCTATTCCTGACTTAGGCACATCACTGCCTCTCCAGGCCTTCCACGCAGTCCTTCAGGGGAGAACCAGGGCCTCAAACTTGTGGAATATACCTTGTGAAATATGGAATTACAGATTTGTTTAGGTTGGAAAATACCCTCTAAGACCATCCAGTCCAACCGTTCCCCCAGCACTGCCAAGGCCACCACTGACCCGTGTCCCCAAGTGCCACATCCACACAGAATTTAAACCCCTCCAGGGATTTTTCGCTAAGCTGGACCTGAACTTCAGCTCTGCTTTTGACCCTTGGCGTCCAGTGATGGCTCCGGCCACCAGATGTGGCCATGGGTTGAGTTGGGAGAGCGAGTGTGGACCTTTGGTGAGGGTCAGAAGCTCTCCCACAACCCGACCACTTTTCTGCTATTTTCTTTTTTCCTTGAGGCTTTCTGGCAGAGGATTTTAGAGGGGTTCCTGCTCCACTCCAGCCTGTGATCGTTTGTAGCTGCTTTGTGCAGGGCGTGTGGGCAGCAAGGGTCAGAGAGGGGTTGGCACCACAGATGGGGTGAAAAAAAAGGTAGGAGGAAGCTTCACAGACGTGTTTGACTTGGCTGGAAGTTGCGGGAGAAGCTGGGAAGGCTGCTGGAGAGGTGGGAGGTGAAGAGTTTTCCTCCCTCCCTCCCTCCCTCAGGTGGGTGTTTTTCACAGCTCCCCCAGGTCTGACACAGATCAGAGCTGGAAGGGACCCACCAGGATCATCCAGTCCAGCTCCTGGCCCTGCACAGACACCCCAACAACCCCACTCTGTCCCTGGGAGCGGTGTCCAAACGCTCCTGGAGCTCTGGCAGCCTCGGGGTTGTGCCCATTCCCTGGGGAGCCTGGGCAGTGCCCCCAGCACCCTCTGGGGGAAGAACCTTTCCCTGATATCCAACCTAAACCTCCCCTGACCCACCTCCAGCCATTCCCTCGGGTTCTGTCCCCCACAGAGTGCAGGGACTGGAGTTTGCTGTAGGATGCTCATCCCACGGTGCTGTGGGATCGTTGTCACCCTGGGCGGGCTCCGTGTCCCTGTGCCGAGTCAGCAGCGGTCACAAGTCATCCCGAAGCCACCGCAGCCCATCTCCATCCTCATCTCTGCTCCCCGCTGTCCCACGGGACCGTCGGGGACGCGAGGACAGCGGGGAGCACACGGCACAGAAGGAGAGGGCAGTCGTGCTGCTGCTCCGAGCGAGACCGAGCCTCCTCACATTGTTCGAGTAACAAACAGAGGAAATATCTGTAATCTCTCTTCCCTGCCACTCCTAGGGAGCTATCTCGTGGCCTTTCCTGTGGAGTCCTCTGCTCTGCTTCTGCCTGTGGGAACTGCTTCCCAAACGGATTATTCGAGCTTGGAGCAGTTCTTCTCAGGGTTTGTTTTTTTTATTTTTCTTCACAGAGTTCCCCTTTTGCACATCTGTCTTTCCTGGCAGGAGGAAAAGTGGGGCGATCCCCAGTTTCTGGCTGAGTTGTGAGTTGGGATGCTCTGGCAGCTCCTCTCCTGCCAAAGCTCAGCCTGTGCAGTGCCACCACTTCTCGATGCTCTGGTTGTTGCTGACCCTTCTGAGCCCCCCTTTTCTCCAGGCTGAGCCCCTTCCCCAGCTCCCTCAGCCACTCCTGGGGCTCCAGCCCCTTCCCCAGCTCTGCTCCTAAAAGCCCCTCAGGTCATGCCAGGATCACTGAGCTTTGGAGGGCAGCTGAGGATCCTCACTCCTCTCCATGAAAGCTCCTAATTAAATCCCTGCCAATTAAATCCCTGACTATATTCTCCTCTCGAGTAGATTCCCTGCTGTGTCTGTGCGCCCTCCTACACCCTCATGAGCAAGCCCCCACCCCAGATGGCACAGATCTGCTTCTCTGTGTGGTTTTTTGGGGGAAAAAAAGTCCTTTCTGAGGCTTGGATATTTCTGATGAGCCATGGCCACCCTTGCTGGGAGCCTGGATGCCTTGCAGCCTTTCCCACACACCTGGATGCCAGGCACCCTGCAAGAGAGGCCGGACTTGTTTCAGCTCCCCCCAATCCCCCAGTTTGGCTGAAAACTTCGATTTTTTCCTTTCCTGCTCACCCTTCCACCACTCCAGCATCTCTTTCCTCCAAGCATGACAGTTCGGGTTCAGCCTCTTATCAAAATAAATCTTATCAGAGCTACCCAGGATGCTCCACTTGTGGTCTCACAGTGGCATCAAAGTTTCCTGACCAGCCGTGGAGCATCCCACATCCCAGGATGACCCTTTTTGCCTCAGTTTCCTAAAGATAAATATCCCCCATCTCCATATTTTCTCCTCTTCCACCATTCCCAAACTGTAATTTTCCCCTTTTAATCTGAGTTTTTGTTTGATCCCCTCAGCACACGCTCTCATACCTTATTAAATTCCACCCTTTTTAGCTCTCAGGCATTTTGTCTGTTATGATAATTTCCAATTCTTCCCTCTGCAGAGTCTTTATCTCTCTACCCACAGCAACCATCAGCTTCCTGCTCTTCCTTCAGTCCCAACTATTAGTGAAAAGATCTAATTTTAAAGAAAGGTGCCCAAAGTTTCACATTTCCACTCCATCAGGAACTTAATTCCCACCCATTTCTTCCCCTCCTGTCAAAACCTGGTGTTGTCCACCCCCTGGGGCTCCCTCATCTTCACAGATCCCAAACAAATCCCCTTTCCTTGGGACATTTCTGGATAAAGAAGGTGCCAGGCACCATGCCAGCAAACAGATCAGCGAGGGTCTCACACGGGAGACCTCTCCCAATTCACTTTCCTAGGAAAACTCTGGTTTGTGGCAGCAGATCAGGGATGGAGGCACGGGAGAAAAGGCACGGAAGCAGCTCCTGCTGTCAGGAGCGATTGTCTTCAGCTGCAACTGATCCCCTACCAGGACAACTGGGGTTCATCCCACCCGGATTTTGATGTCCCAGGTGCAAGATCCACTTTGAATCCCTCGTGCCCAGGAGGAGGAGCAGGTCCAGGTCTGTCCCCACCGTGCCTCTCGCTGATTTTATTGATGTGATGCCACAGGTTTGTCTATTCCCTGCTGGAAGAACTGCTCCAGGCTGAGCTCTGGGTGGGTCCTTGGCATGGGAACATTTTAAACGTGATTTAATAATGGGAAAAAACTCAGTCCCCAAGCTGATGGGAGATGGGCAGCACAGGGAGTGAGGTGGGGATGAACCCACAGGGCTGAATCCCACAGGAGCCCCTCTGCTCTGCAGCCAGGCTGGGAGAGCTGGGAATGTCCAGCCTGGAGAAGGAAAGGCTCCAGGGAGAGCTCAGAGCCTCTTCCAGGGCCTAAAGGTGCTCCAGAAGAGCTGGAGAGGGACTTGGGACAAGGGACAGGACACAGGGAATGGCTTCCCACTGCCAGAGGGCAGGGATGGATGGGATATTGGGGAGAAATTCTAAATAGAATGATAGAATCATGGAATGGTTTGGGCTGGAAGGGACCCCTGAGATCATCTCATTCCATCCCATGCAGAGACACCTTCCACCAGCCCAGGTTGCTCCAAGCCCCGTCCAACCTGGCCTTGGACACTTCCAGGGATCCAGGGGCAGCCACAGCTTCTCTGGGCACCCTGTGCCAGGGCCTCGCCACCCTCACAGGGAGGAAATTCTTCCCAATATCTCACCTAAATCTCTCTTCTTTTATTTACATCTTAGTGTTACAAAGCCAGATGTTGCTCCTGTCTTTCTGGACCGACTCCAGACTTACACTAAGACCCCCCCCAAAAGATACATTTTCCCACAAGGCATCCCAGAAAGAGAAGAAAACACTAAACGTGTGTGTGTCAGGTGCGAGTAAAATGTTCAGTGAGGAATGAACCCATTTATAGGGTCCGAAACCCCTTGATAGAGGTGAGATGAGAGCTAGAAAAGATCTGCTGAATTTTTCAGAGCACTGAACTTCCTTTAAATTGGTATTTTCTTCACGCTGACCTGTTTGTGACAGTCCCCAGGACAGAAGGACTTTGCTGCATCTCTGGGGGTGGTTTTTTTTGTGCTGTAAAATCTTTCAGGCACAAGCTGAGGTTCATTTTGTCACCCCAGGTGGAAACGATGGAGACACGACCGTGAATTTATATTTCCTATTTCCTTGGATACTTTCCTTCCGGAACTGGGCATTAATGAAGCCCACTCCCAGGCAGGATTGTCTCACCAGCTTCATTTGTGTGCTGTGAGATAAGGGAATGCATTTGGCTGCCTGTCAGTTCATTAACAGGCCACTGATGAATTTGTGCCACTCTCTGCAGGGCGTTCTCACCCTCCTGGGCACCTGCTGAACACGGGGGCTGGAGGACAGAGAGTTCTGTGACATCCGTGATGCAGAACAAGGGGCCCCTGGGGTCTGTGCCCCTCTCCGAGGCTGAGTGCTGATGCTACTCCCTGATATCCCCTCAATTAAATAATCCTCTAAATTAAAACGAGAAAATCCAGGGCAGGGTGCTCCCACGGCCTCCACGTTGTGCACACCCTCAAATTTTAATTATTCAGGCTGGACACTTGCAAGAAAATGACACTTTTTAAAAAATTTTTGCCTTTGAACAAATGATAAAAAAGTCCAGCAAGTGCAACTCGAGGTTCTGCCTTTCCTGTGAGGTCCTGCAACCCCATCTGCCACAGGGGCTTGAATTCTTTGGGATGGAGAAATAAATGGATGGATTTTCCCTGATCCTCATTCCTGGCACAATCCTTTCACCCTTCTGGGGTGCCAAAGGCGGCTCAGCCCAGGGGTCAGGGTGGGTTTCACTGGAAATGGGCAGCATCTCCCAGGGTTTGGCAGCACAAGGCCGCTGTCAGCAGGAGATGCAGGGCAGATGTAGCTTTGGGGAAAATCCCTCTCTGCTGCATGTTTTGGGGACTGAAAACCCTTTCCTGGGCAGGGGGGCATCTGCTGAGGGATGAGTGAAGAGAAAACACATGGCAGGGGAGGGAAATGTGAGCTCTGGATGTGCAGAGAATCATCTGAGCTCAGGTATGAAAATAACCAAATACCCATTTGTGGGCTTTTAACCAACTTTAATTCTTCAAATTCTTCCACTCACCAAACGTCTTTCTGTCTTGTTCTCCCTCCTTTACTTCTAGTCTATAAGGAAAGAATCGGAAAAACAGAAATAACCATCATGAGACATTTTGGACTTTGGCAATATTTAATTATTCAGGGAGGCTGGGAAGTCCCCATCCCTGGAAGAGTCCAAGGCCAGGCTGGACGGGGCTTGGAGCAACCTGGGATAGTGGGAGGTGTCCCTGCCCATGGCAGGGGAGAGAACTGGGTGGGCTTTAAGGTCATTCCAGCCCAAACCGTTCCACAATTCTGTGACTTCCATGACATCTTTAGAGTGGCCCAACTACTCCTGGGAGTTTCCAGTGGCAGCATGAGAAGGTGCCTGAGAAGGCTTTACAAAGGGAATGGGACAAATTGCTTCAATTTTGGTGTTCTACAGAGCCTCCCACGACGTTGTGCAGAAGATAGGCCTCAGGGATCTCAGAAAAGCCCCTGAAACACAAACTCATGGCCTAAACGTGTTTATTTCCACACCATCAATCCAAAACCCATCAGGTAGGCCATGTTTGGGCGGTGGGGAATGCTGCCTGGGAAGCGGTGACCGGAAGGATTTGGGGATTGGCCGGTTGAGTCCTGGTTCCCAGGTGGATGCTGTGACCAAAAAAGCTCTCAGGTCTCTCTGTGTGTGACGTGAGGCAGCTCAGGTAGGGAGGGGGTGGTCAGGTTGGTGACCTCAGGAAACTCAACCTCGCTTCGAGAAGCAGAGGTGTGAAAATAACCATTTTTGGATGCATCATCAAGGTTCCTCCTGACTGATCACAGAAATGGCCTTCGAGGCCGTGTTTTTCCCTCTGTGCAGGTGCAGCCCAGCTCTCCCTGGAGCTGAGAGTTGGGTTGTATTAACTGGGAGTTGCAAATTCCAAGGAAATGTGGGGTCTACACGTTCATTGTGGATGCAACATCCAGGTTGCGTTGCTAAACAGGACTTTAAAGGAGCCACAAGGGGACTGAGACAACCAAACCCTTGGGATTTCAGCACGGGGTGAGTGTGTGCCTTATTCTCATGGGAAAAAGGTGGCTTCTCTTTGATCTGTTTTGCCCTCTAAGGCAGAGAAAAGAAAACATCTCATCTCGTGGTGAAGGGGAACATTTGTGCAGGTCTCCCTCTCCTTAGATAATAATCCTCAGCCATTCCTGGCTTGTTGTTTACTTTTCTTTCTTCTTTAATTGAACCCCCCTGTAAAGGATTAAAAGCAAACTATTTTGTAAAAGGGCTGCACATGGTCCCAAGTAAATCTGTGCGGGCTTTCCCCACTGCTCAGAGCTCTGGGATTTGCTGATCTGTGCCTTTCTGTACTCTTTGGCTTTAATTAAAACTTGGTCTTTGCTCTTTTGCCTGCATCCGCATCTCTCCGCTTCCCCGTGCTCTCTGCCAGGTTTGGAAATGCACCAGCTCCGATGGAGAACCTGCAGAAGGAGCGGAACATGGACAGCAGCATCCCTTGAGGTACGCCGTGCCGGTGGCCTCCCATCAGCTGAACATCTCCCTGTCAGCAGCCTTTGCCTCTTTGCTCCCATTCCACGGCTGTCAGCACCTCCCGAAGCACAGGGCCAAGAGGAAATCAGGGAATGGAGCGGAAAGACCGGCAGGGAGGGAGAGGTGAGGGGCAGGGAGGATGTTTCCACACTTGGGTGGGAAGATCGAGGGGGTTAAAGATGGAGAATAAGCCAACAAAAGGGGGGTTATCACGATTCAGAGCTGGTCCAGGATCAATCCTCAGCTGTGAATCCTGCTTGTGGAATCCCCTCTTCCTTGCCACCCTCATGGACAGACTGCCGAGTCTTGGGAAGTTCATCTGTCCTGTACAGCCAAGGGCAAGGATAAATAAGGCTGCAGTGCCCGGATTTCAGTCAGGAGGCACCTGGAAGTGCTTGCAAGGCTTGCATTTGGCTCCAGAGCTGCTGCACTGTGGAAGGGCTCACCCCGCTCCGACACGGGACAGATCCTCCCTGACGGATATCAGGTGCCTCCGCTTGGTTCAGATTCACTCTGTATCTAATAAAAGCTTGCAGTGAGTTTTTAACTGCTCTGGAGAAGCCAACCCAGGCACCAGAGAGAGCAGAAAAGGGCAATTTCTGTCGATGGCACGGAAGGGAAGAGCGGCCTTTACCGGACGAGGATGGGCAAGGACAGCCGTGGAGCAGAGCAATTTCGCAGCGATTCCCCCCTGGTTCCGATTATCGGGGTATCAATAACAGGCCTAATGGCCCTCTGGTTCCAGATACAATGTGCAAGGCTGTTTACAGCCTCTGCTGAGAGCCTCTTACTTTTACTCTCGTTGGCAAATCATTGTTTACGTCTCGTGTTTCGAAATGCAGCTGGGTTCCAGCCTTTCCTCACCCACCGGCGGAGCCGAGCGGATCCGTGCCCCATGTGCTGCTCTTTAGCAACACAAACAGCACAGCCAGATTCCATTTAGCGGGGTTTGCTCACTCCCCAAACACGCAGGGCTTGGCTCCGAGCGCGCCGGCTCCTTCCCGCCGGCTCCCCGAGCGCGGTGGAAGAGGCGCGGGAGGGATGAAGGGTGGCTGAGCACCTCGGGGATATCCTGGAACAAAACGGGGCTTGATTCTCGTGTCAAGGTCAGGGGTGTGCTGTGGTTCGTCTTCTTGGCGTGCCCAGATCCCTTTTTAGGGCTGGGTTGACAGCTGGGCTTGATGAGCTTGGAGGTCTTTTCCAACCGAAACAATTCTACAGAATCACCGAATGATTGAGGTTGGAAAAGATCTCCAAGATCATCAAGTCCAACCTTTGACTGATCAACTTGACCGTGTCAACTTTGTCAACCACCCCAGAGTACTGAGTGCCACATCCAGTTGTTCCTTGGACACCTCCAAGGCATAGGGACTCCACCACCTCCCCGGGCAGCTCCAATGCCTGACCGCCCTTTCCATGAGGAAATTCCTCCTGATATCCATCCTGAACCTCCCCTGGCACAGCTCGAGGCCATCTTCTCTTGTCCTGTGCAAGCACTCTTGTCCCTCTTTGTGGGTTTGTTGTCAGCCATGGGAAGAAGGGACACAGCATCCAAAAAACCAAAAAATTGTAGCAGAAGCAGTCGAGTGATGGGTAAATGCTGAATTTCAGCCAAGTGGGCAATAAGATATCGTTCAGTGAGAAGGTTTGAGAAAGAGCGGCTGAAACTGTATTTTGAGCAGAAGGGAAGAGAAGGAAAAGAAGAAATTTAGAAGAAGGAAGGACAGAGTCAGCCCAAAGCTTGTCAGTTCATCCTGCGGAGGTGGGAAATTTGAGGTCACAGAATCACAGGATGGTTTTGGTTGGAAGAGTCCTTAAAGACCAGCTCATTACAACCTCCTGCCGTGGACAGGGACACCTTCCACTATCCCAGGTTGTCTCGTGGGCAAACAGACAAAAAAAATTCAGGAGAACTGGACATGTTGGCTACTCTGGCACCACCTTAAGCCCTTAAATCTAAAGAATAAAAAGATCAGCCCCATCTTTCCAGTAACCCCCTCAATGCTCAGGGGAAACCTCATTCACCAAATCTGCTCAAAGGGATTTCCACTCCTGTCCTAGACCATCTCAGGAGCTGCTTTCAAGACTGCCAGTGCTACTTCACAGGAAAGGTTAAAAATCTCCCTTTTTCAGAGCAGACAGCACTTTTTAACAGATTTATTCTGCGTTTTTTCATGTTTGAGCCAAACAAAACACATCATGGAAGGATTGCTGCCTGTTGGCCACACTGGGATCCCATGGAGCTGCGTTTGGGGTGCTGAGGTTGCCCAGTGCTCTGTTCCTGCTTGCTGGGAAGCGAGCAGGGCTCAGAACACCTGAGAAAAAGTCACTAAATTGTGTTTCCCACTCTGGTCCCAGGTCCAGGTCGCCGGTGGAGCAATGAGCAGTGGCTGACTCGTGTTTCCTACAGAGCTCCTGACCCCCTCTGGGTCCGTGTTACATAAAGGAGACACCCCCGTGCCAGATGTGCTGCATCACATTCCCCTTCAGCAGAATCCGTGGGCTCTCCAAACCATGCCATGTTTACGTAGACTCCCAAGCACCAATTTTGCAATCTTTCCCATTCTCTTCAGCCAACACACATCCAATTAAACTGTCCAGTTACCATGGTTTCCTCCTCGCCAACCTGGGGAGTTTAGATGTGAAGTTTGTGGAAAAGAAGAAGTGTTTGCTCGTTAGGAAATGTGCTCATTGGGCTGATGGGCTTCAAATTTTGTGTTCAGCCCGTTCTGTGTTTGGGGGTTTGATGGTGTGGTCGTGAGGGGTTCTTTGGGTACCAAAATCCATGGAAAGGGAAGAGCTTGTGAATGGTTTACCATGACAAATGCATTGTTTTCAGAGTCAATTTAAGCAGCCAGAGAGGAGGACTGGAGCTGGGGAATGTTTGCTGGAGTATCTGAACGTGCTGTTGGAAATAGTTTGTTGTTGGTAAAAGCTGGGTTTAATTGTAGTCTCTTAAAATCCCCGAATGTCATATAAAGACAAAATAGAAAAAAAAAAGCTTTACAACAAACATGCCTTTCAGGGCAGAGTTGGAAATGAATGTAGAGCCTAGAAACAGACTGGGGTTGCCTGGTCTGGATTAGTAAACTCTGACTGTTGTCATGCAGCACATTCGCCATCCTGCTTTTCAGGATCCTTCCACAGCAGAGGAAGCTGGACTCAAACCCCGGTCTCCGTGCAATACTTTTGGGATCAAACAAGGAAAAAAAAAAAGATTAAGAGTCACTGACTGATCTGCAGGAAGTTGGAATTCATCATAAATAAGGGCCATCAAGTAAGTGATAATGGTGGCTGACCTGGCCAAGCCAGGTGGTTGGCAAGGTCCTGGAGGAACTTCATCCGGAGTCGTCATTTTTGGCTTCCTCTGTTTTCTTCCTCCTCTCCATGGTCAAGGAAGATGAACTGAAATTGAAAGAGGAGGGACAGAGAGGAAGTAATAGGATGATATTAGAGGACACCTATTCTACAAAAAAAAAACTCCAATCCCCACAAAAAAACCCCAAACCCAAGAATTTTTGCTGGCAAACAGAAATCCAGATTCCACTAAATAGACACAATGCCATAAAAAAATAAGATGGAAAATGGGTTAAAAGGCTGTCAGATGATCATCTAAATGGTTTCATCTCCTCAGTAGGTATTGGCCTGGTCTGTGCCACCTTCTGCTCTCCCTAACAAAGTCTGGAAACATTGCAGGGGAGAGCAAGAGACAGGGGCTGTCACCTGTAGGGAATATGGAAAAAAAATGTCCTATTTTGCAGGCTGTGATCACAGGCCATGCTGCTCCACGTGTCTCCAGGGCCAGAGGGGACGCCTTGGCCCCGTTTAATTTGCTACTCAACACTTGGCCCTGCCTAATGTGCTGTTTTTATAGAGCCTGGTGGAACTGAGAGGGCGTGTTTGGTGTGAATACCAGGGAAGGAGGGGCGTTAGGGAAGATAACAGACTGTCTGCACCAACGCTTGTGGCGTGAACTGGGGAGGAATAAATTCCGGGTGAGGTTTAGGAGGTGGCTGTTTAACACCGTAGCTGCGAGGTGGTGAAGAGGCTGCCGATCTGAGGGGTGGGTGTGCAGCTGGAGACAGGAACCAGGTGCTGAGCAGGGACCTGTTCCTTAGTGGGGACATCCTCTGATGGAACACAGTGCTGTGGTGCTCAGGGGACCTGTGGGGACATCCTCTGATGGAACACAGTGCTGTGGTGCTCAGGGGACCTGTGGGGACATCCTCTGATGGAACACAGTGCTGTGGTGCTCAAGGGACCTGTGGGATGTTATGGGAATGCACATGGGGTCAAGGTGATCTCTTGCAATGGCACAGCTGGGGAACTGCAGCCATCCCCTGGTTTGATCCCTGTGCAGAGGGGAAGTTGACTTCCATGACTTCCCAGCTAAGGGGAAAATTAAAATCACAGCCAGAAGTCTGCACCTTAGCACAGAAACCCAGGAATAAGAGGGGTGCTCCAGAGATCAAGGCACAGAATCATGGAATGGGTTGGGTTGGAAGGGAACTTAAAGACCATTTACTTCCAACCCCCTGCCATGGGCAGGGACACCTTCCACCAGCCCAGGTGGCTCCAAGCCCCGTCTGACCTGGCCTTGGACACTTCCAGGGATCCAGGGGCAGCCACAGCTTCTCTGGGCACCCTGTGCCAGGGCCTCTCCACCCTTACAGCACATAAGAGGCTGCCTTCCTCCAGTCAATGGAAGAGGATTGGAACTGCGAGCTCTCCCATTTCCATCAGCTCCCTGGTGAAGCGTGGCCCGGGCAGTCTGAGCTCATGAGATCATCTGCTTCCCCGAGGTCAGCATGGAACAACATTTCACCACTGGTGCAAACCTCAAAGCAAAGCCAAGCCGCTGAAGCCATAATTATGTCTTTATTGTGCAGGGCCGGGCTGTGTGCGGGCTGGCAGGGAGCCTTTCATTCTGCAGGGCCCGGGGCATTCATCCTGCATTACACATTGTGGGCTGGGGCTGGGGGTGCTGCTGGAACCCGGCGAGGGCAGCTCCATTCACAGCACTCCCTTGGCCGCGCTCTCAGGGCCACGGCGATGGAGAGCCCAAAAAGAAGGATTTTGTTGCCTGTGTCCCAAGCAAGTCCCTCCTGGCCACCACTACAGGGAGTGATGTAAAAGGGCTTTGTGTGGCTTGTCAGCAGGAAGGCTCCAGCTGGGACTGGGAACGGCACGGACGAGGTGGGTGCACAGTGGGGATGAGGCAGGAGAGGAGGAGCGGAGCAAAGGCGGGTGGAGAAGGGTGGGAATGGGGTGTTACTTGTGATAAAGAGATTTTTGGAAGTGCAGTGGTCTGCTGAGGAAGGTGGAAGAGTGGGAGGAAGGAGGTTGGATGGGCAGGAATGAGGCCAGATGGGGGGATTGACACAGAGAGATCAGAGAGATCATGGAATCCCAGAATCATTAAGGTTGGAAAATCCCTCCAAGATCATCAAGTCCAACCTGTGCCCGATCCCCACCTCATCACCCAGCTCAGAGCACTGAGTGCCACGTCCAGGTGTTCCTGGGACACCTCCAGGGATGGGACTCCACCACCTCCCTGGGCACGGGAACCTCCCATTCCAGTGCCTGACAACACTTCCCATGAGGAAATTCTTCCTGAATTGGATATGGGGTCCGAGTCAGGGCCTGTTGGGCAGATGATTGTGGTTCTTGAGGTTGGCAGAGTGGCCAAGGGCTCAGGAGCGTGGTGAGAGATGTCATTGATGTGCCAGGGGTGACCAAGAGGGACAAATGTGGTGGAGATGGCAGGAGAGGGAGAGGGGATGAGCTCTTGAGGATTGGTGAAAGGCAGAGTAGAAGGAAGTCTAATTATTAAATGACAAGGAATGAGTGAGAAGAGCTGAGTCAAGATCTGGAGGGGGTGAGAGGAAGGGTGAGAGGAGAAGGGTTTGAGAGAGGCTGTGGTGTCAAAGTGACAGATTTGGGACCACTTTTCAGTCAGGGATCTGTGATTGCCCCTGACTGAATGGGAAAATCCAAGATTTGATGAAGCTGATGTGATTTGACAACTCCTGCCCGTCTTATTTCTGGTCAGGAGGCTGCGAGATGATTGTGGTGGTTGGACCACGAGGTTCTGGGCTGGACGAGCAAGGGAGGGATGAGAAAAGGGCACAGGGATATGCACAGTTTGAACTGTTGGGCTGTGGACACGTCTCCCTACGCCTCGGAAATCCCAGGGAAATGCTGAACTGGGCTAAGAATAGCCTGTCAGCCCAATCCTCAGCCACCAATGGCCATGGGAAGAGGAACACCACACAAACCACAGCAGAAATTCGGAGTGAACGAGGTCTCTGCTAATAATCAGACATTATCGTGCCACTGCTGCAAAATGTGCTTCTTTCCCCAGAACAGCCCGTCCTGGCCTCCTTCCTTGGCAGGAGAAACTGAACCGACTCCGGGGCAGCAGCAATCCATGAAATTCCCCAGGCTCCTCAGTCCACCTTGGCCATGCTTTGACTCCATCTCAAGAGCCAGGGCCTCATCCAGGTGAGTTCCCAAGGGAGATCTGGGTGTGCAGGAATGGGATGAGATGCAGTGCACTGCTGTTCCTCCTCCAGAGGGGTTTATTAGGGAGAACACTTAGGATGTGCTCCAAAGGACACTTGGGACATGTCTGTAGCACAGACACAGCCAGAATGAGCAGGGAAAAAGTCCTCATGGGAAGATGCTGGACATCCCAAGGCTGCTTAGGATGAAGAAGAAATGGGAAGCTTTTTGGGTCCAAAACTCTGGTAAATTATATTTAGGCACTACAAGGCCAGTTTACCCACCAGGCTGGGACTCAGAGGCTCTTCCAAACTTGAATAAATTGGTTCACCTTGTGTCACCTCAGCAGAACTGGGACGTTGCAGGCTCCTTCAGCAAGACCGTTGGCATTTCTGTGTGTCCTGCTGTGCACCACGAGTGGTGACAGTAGCCATGGAAAGCAGCAAATCCCTGGATGCAGCTGAAAGGTGTCACAGCTAAATCCAAGGAAAGCATGTTTAGGCATCGGAGTTGTTTCAGGAGGTACCTGAGCTGAGGAGCATTCATGGAAAAATCATGAGGATAAAAACCCTCACTGTGAAACACTCAAAATGACCCATTTTGGAGCAAAATCCGGGGAGAGATTCCCTGGAGAAGTGACCCACGCTGCTCTGCAGAAGATACCCAGATCCTCCTGCCTCTCCTAGAGGGAGGATAATGGATGCTATGGCCCGATTCCCTCCAGGCAATCCCCATGTCATCCAATCAGCAGAGAAACACCTTTCCCCTCCCCAGCTCTGCCTGTCCTGGTGTGACAGGGAGGCTTCTCTGGCGAGGGAAACGCTTTGTGCAGCACAAATGCATTTTGTCACATCAGGGGCAGAGCATTTCCGAGTGTCTCGGCTCTACCACGTTCAGGAAAAAAGAGAAATTAGCAACCTGAGTTGCCATGGTAAATAATACAGCAGCACCCCTGCTTAATGCCACTCTGCAAATAGTTTAATATTGAATGACTGTAATTTTGCTTTAGAGTCCGGAAAATAGATTCTGAGACCAAGTGAATAGTAGTTGATGAAAGTAATTTTGCAGTGGTCTCTTAAGGCAGCCAGGCAGGCAGAGGCCAGAAAAAAAGGAAACCTTATAGCCTGAGTTTTCGAAAGAATCTCGAAACAGCAGTTGGATGGTAGATGTGCTATCAGTGCACTCGGTGGGGATGTGGGTTTGGTCGTGCTGAACGGCAGGAATGCCCTCAGTGTACATCCCTGTTATTTATTGAGTAGTGACAGTGGCTTCAGAGCAGCACATGGCAGAGGAGAAGCCCCAACTCCTCAGCACAGGGTTTTAAATAGCTCTTAGGAGCAATGCAGCTTCAGGGGAAGCACTGAATGTGGTGGGGAGCTTTGGAAAAAACAAACCAATCCAGGACCCTCTTCCCTTCCCTGATGCTTTCTCCCCGATTTCTCCTCCATTCCCCTCTCTCAGCAGCTGTGGTGACTGGAGAGCATAAATTATCCTCCCTGTGGCACGGCAGAACACAACTTCACACCCCCATAACTTGATCCTTGCCTGGTGAGCCGTCAGTCCATGCTTGCCCAGGCTTCTTCCCAAGGGAGATTCTCCATGATTGGATTGCAATGGAGAAGAGGAAGAGCTCAGCAGACCTTGCTGAACAAAGGCTCAGCAGGGCTGGACCCTGCCACTGCTGTCCTGTTTCTCTCTGGTCAGGGGATACCTCTCTGTGTTGTCTTTTTTGGGTGAGAAACTCATCCCAAATCCAGAGATGCTGCTCCTCGCTGGGTTTGCCACCTCCCACCACGTACACGGGGTTGGAATGGGCTGAGGTGACCCCACAGCTGCCCCTCGGTGGCTCTCCCAAACTTCTCAGAGCAGCAGTTTTTTATCACGGAGTCACAGTGGAGCTGGACTGAAGTCTGACCCAGTCACCCCTCATGCTGTCGGTGACTCCAGCATCAGTCAGATCCTCAGGCTCTATCCTGGAGTAAGTGGGGGGCCCTAAAAGCCCTGAAAGGAATGTCCTTGGTCTTTATCCAAGATACCGATCTTGGTACTTGGTCTTTATCCAAGATATTGATCAGCCAAAGGACTGCCTGAAGTGGTGGATTCTGGATTTTATATATTCACTGAGGAAAGGGAGATACAAACACTAAATAAGACCTCAGAGTTTTTAATTTGGGTCACTGAAGAGGTACCAACCCCAAAGCCCAGTGCATTTGGAATATATTCAGTGTCTTGCCCCATTGCTGACATCAACAGCTCCCAATAGGAGAAAGGATTAGCAGGTGTTGGATTTTTGTCTCCTGAGGGTCTGAGAAGTGTAGAAGGCTGTAGTGAGCAAGGGGTGGAAGTATATTTGATTTCATTTTTCCTTCTTTGAAAAAAAAACCCAACAAAACAAGAAGCAACTGAATGTTTCGTTAAAAAAGTAACAAAAAAGTTGTGCACAAATATCTCAAAAAAGAGAGGAAAAAATAGAAAGAAAGAGAAAATGTCTCCTCCAGAAACAAGCTGTACCCTCTCCTGGACCCTGGTGTGGAGGAAAGATGACAGACCCCTTGCCCTGACGAAACACCAGTGCTGGGTCTCAGAACAGCGTGTCGAGACACCAGTTCCTCCAGGAGGTTTCTCGTTCATTCACGGGCCCAGAATACACGGTGTGCTTCAACCACTGGGCAGGCTTGTGCTGTCAAGTTTTCATTCCTCCCTGTGGTTTTGGTGGCGGAGGAAGCTGGAAATTGGGATTACTCGATATTCCTCTGCCCAGCTCCACATCATCCTGCTCCTGTCCCACGCAAATATCTCCTTTTAACAGAGCACCACCACCAATGGGAGACATCAACCTTGCTTCAGGGCTTCAGAGCTGCTTGGAGACAAACCAGAGGTGGGCAAGACGAACCTTGGTGGTGGCTGGAGCACTTGGACGTTGTCTCTAAAACTTGGGTGATGGCTTGGACGGCAACAAGGGAACGAACTTTTATTTTTCAGGGCATTTTGCTGATTTTTTCTCTAACACAGCCTGGTCCTATGAAGGTTTCAGCACTGGCCTTGCTTGGCACACCATGGGTGAGTCAAGTCTCTGTCTCCAGAGATGGCTGGGATGGATTCTCCTTGTTCTAGGATGGTTTTCTGTGATGTGAGTGCCCACCAGAGCCGGTCTGTGGTACCCTTCCCTCTGGGGAGATGCTCCAAGCAGGGCATTGAGGTAGAGCTGAGCATTTGGGACAGGAAGGGCAAGGAACAGGGAGCAAAGAAAAAATTTCCACTCGTTCATTCGACTCGATGACCTTAAAGATGTTTTCCAACCTAAACTATTCCACGATTCTGTGATCCCTTCTCAAGGGCATCTCCCACCTGCATCCTGCTGAGGCGGAGGCTGCTGCAAGCTCAGCACAGGCCCCAGGAGTGCTGGTTTCCACCCCTTTCCTCCCAACACTGGGCAGCCGTGACTCCATACCCCTGGCAAATCCCAGATTTGCAGAGGAGAGGGATTTCACACAGATTTGGAGCTGGAGAGCTGTAGTTTCACCCTTCCTTGTGTCTCCTGTCTCAGTCTCTGTCATCGTCGACGATGTGTTCGATTGGCCTTCATGATGTTCACGTCCTACAGAGAGGAGCTTCCCTTTCGGCCTTTCCTTAAAGGTGATTTATAAAGAAGATGAAGACAGAGTTTTTAGTAGTGCCTGTTGTGACAGGACAAGGAGTTGTTGCCCAGAGAATCTGTGGCTGCCCCATCCCTGGAAGTGCCCAAGGCCAGGTTGGAGCAACCTGGGATAGTGGAAGGTGTCCCCGCCCGTGGCAGGAGGGGGTTGGATTCCATGACTTTTAACATCCCTCACAACCCAAACCATTCCATGATTCCTCCTCTCTGGGAGCAGCAGAAACTGCTCTCTGACTTGTGGGCTGCACGCAAAACATCTCCAAGAAGATTTGCCAAGACCTTCTCTCGTTCTCCTGGAGCCTTCGTATCCCTTATCCCGATTGCTCCAAAGCCATCCCTGCAAGGCCAGATCTGTCAACAAGATAAGGCTGTCAGGGCTGTTGATAAGAGCCCAGCACCTCCAGTTCCAGGGGACATTTGCTGTGGGGATGGTTTTCAGGGCAGGTTTTCATTATGTGGAAAGCGTGGATCCAAGCCGTCCTGCAGGGTGGCATGGTGCCTGTATTTACAGCGCTGGCAGCTTTCAATAGCAATCTATTTTTAATGAATCCAAGCTGGAACGTGGTGCCTAAACCCTTGATTTAAGGCAGATTTCTAAAGGGAAGATTTACGCAAATTTGCTTGATTGGAAATTAATTACTGCAGCAGTCGAGTTCAGCTCAAACAATCTCGCAGAGACGGCCGCAGGAGTCAGATAATTCACGTCGGAGAGAAGACATCAATTTACATTCCTCACATTTCCATCCGGAAGGTTTCCTAATTCTAGAGCGAGCAGGAGGCATCACAGACAAAGCAAAGGGTGAGGGGGACTGGTGGCAAACTGGGGGGGACTCGATGATCTCAGAGCTCTTTTCCAGCTTAAAAATTCTGCAGTTCTGGGTCATTCCCCAAAACCCTCCCGGGAGAGCCATTGTGCCACTGAGTTATGGCACAAAACTGGGTTTCAAAAAGGGGTGAAATGTTCCAGACACTGTTGGTTCTCCAGCTCTGCTGGATGCTCCTGTGAAGGGGATCTTTGGGGGTCCAGGTGCGAGAGGAAAAACATTTGTTGGTCTTGGTGAGGGAAGTGCTTTGATTTGCAAGTGGGATTTTTTTTTTTACTTATTAATCTTATTTTGCTGTGAGGAGCCCTTATCAGATTTGGGAAGGCTCTGTTGGGCACTGGTCCTGCTTGCATTTCTCACATCCTCTCCCATTTTCCTGAGCCAACAGCTAAATTTGGGCAGTGGGAGAGGAACTGAGCCAGCTCTGGGGCTCAACAGGTGACGGGGATATGAAGTGTTTGAAGCCACGCTGCATTGCAGCAGTGTCCTTGGCCACATAAGTTGATTATTTCCTATTTAATTGCACTCCAGTCCTTAAAGTAGAATAGGAAAATAGACGTTTGGCGTGTCACAGAGATGGGAGTCCCTCACCCTTCCAGTCAGGGCTTGCAGACTTGATATTTCATTTATTTATGGCTGGACTGAGACATGGGGCTCTCTCTTCTCCCCCTGTGCTTTGCAGGATGAGCTTCATGAATCACAGAATTACAGAATGAATCACGGAATGGTTTGGGTTGGAAGGCACCTTAAAGATCATCCAGTTCCAACCCCCTGCTGCGGGCAGAGGCACCTTCCACTAGCCCAGGTTGCTCCAAGCCTCATCCGACCTGGCCTTGGACACTTCCAGGGATCCAGGGGCAGCCACAGCTTCTCTGGGCACCCTGTGCCAGGGCCTCACCACCCTCACAGGGAGGAATTCTTTCCCCAAATCCCCTCTAACCCTGCCCTCTGGCAGTGGGAAGCCATTCCCTGTGTCCTGTCCCTCCATCCCTTGTCCCCAGTCCCTCTCCAGCTCTCCTGGAGCCCCTTTAGGCCCTGGAAGGGGCTCTGAGCTCTCTCTGGAGCCTTCCCTTCTCCAGGCTGGACATTCCCATCTCTCCCAGCCTGGCTCCAGAGCAGAGGGCATGCAGCCTTCAAATCCTCTTGGTGACCCTCTGAACTCGCTCCTCTCTCCTCACCGCGACTGAGGAGCCCCAGCACTCGATGGATTGTGCACCTCTAACATCATCTCTGGGACAGATTTGGTTGCCAGTGAGCATCTTCAGAAAGCCCGTGGGACACCTCAGCTCCATTCCTGACCTGGAAAAGCCTCTGGCTTGGATTTTTCCGAGGGTCCAAATCTGCCCCTATTCATTCGGGCATTGCTGCGGCTGAGCCCGAGGCAGGAGGGAGCTCCCGTGGCGCTGTCCGGGCTCTGCTCGGGGTTTCTCTCGTTCTCCCGGCTCGATCGCAGCTCCCGTGTCGCAGAGGGAGGCTCTGGCTCCATCACTTGTGCTGTTTCCTCAGGCTCTGCGCTGCCTCACACACTCCCAGCCCCTTTTCCCCGCCGTTCTCACCGCGTTGCGCTTCAGGAAGCAGAGCCGGGATAGAAAGGATGCTCCGAATCTCTGCAGTGCTGAGGGCTACGTTTCCCTTTGAAGCTGGGCTTGTTTTTTCAGCCTTTTCCAGTTTGCTGTTGATCTGTGTGACATCCTTTCTCCCCCACCAAACGCAGTTCAGGAATTTCTCTGATCCTTTCCTTAGCCAGAGGGGAGAGCAGAACATGTCATCCCTTCTCCTCTCAAAACTCAATCAAGGAAACGCTCCTAACTGGGCTGTCACACCCTGGAACTCCGAATGACACCTCATGGGTGGTTATCGAGGGTCCCCCTCTTTGCCCTCAGGTATCAAGAGCTTCATGGCCATTGTGGCTGCAGATCATGGGCTGGGAGCTGCTGAAACACCTGCCAGCTCCTTGAGGGATTCCTCTGAGGAAGAGATGCTGGGTTTGATCCCAGAAATCCATCTTGCTACAATGCCTGGCATCCCACTGAGGTCCAGCTCTGGCCCAGTGCAGCGTGATTAATACATGAAAAAGTAGCTGTTTGCAAATAAGGGCATTAAAATAGTCATTTGTCCTGGACTGAAATGTCACCTTGCCCATTCTCTGCCACGGGACAACGGGGAAAACACAGGAATGTTGTTGTGATGCTTTCCTAAATACCAGCTGAGAGAGTTGGGGCTGTTCAGCTGGAAAAGAGGGGGCTCCGGGGAGACCTTCCAGTACCTTCCAGCACCTAAAGGGGGCTTACAAGAAGACTGGAGGAGGACTTTGGGCAAGGGATGGAGGGACAGGACACAGGGAATGGCCTTAAGCTGAATGAGGGCAGGGATAGATGGGATATTGGGAAGGAATTCCTGGCTGGGAGGGTGGGGAGGCCCTGGCACAGGGTGCCCAGAGAAGCTGTGGCTGCCCCTGGATCTCTGGAAGTATCCAAGGCCAGGCTGGATGGGGCTTGGAGCAACCTGGGCTAGTGGGAGGTGTCCCTTAGACTGGAATTGACTGGGATTGAGATATTTAAGGTTCCTTCAACCCAAACAATTCCATGTTTCTGTGATACTCTCCCAGCCTCTAAGCATTTGTTTAGGATCTTCCCGAACCAGAGTTCTCTGCGTGTTTAAGATCCTCGGTCGCATTTTTCTCCCCTGAACTCTCCCATCACAACCAGAACACATCTAATGCACAGGTGGGTCTGGAGACCCAAATTCTGCCCCCTACCCCACCCCAGGTTACCTCAGCGATGCTTCCAAGTCGCTGGGCACGATTCCTGCCCTCCAGCTTGGGGTGCTGAGGTCCAACCCACCACGGTGCTGAGCAGTCGGAAGGATCCAGACTCTTCTGGGACTCAGTCAGTGGCAGCTCTCTTCCAGTTTCCTGGAACTGCCAAGTGGCTTCGAAACACCTCGGGGGGCAAACAGATGGAGAACACCACGGAGCACAAACTGCATTTCCTAAGGAGACCTGGACAGGAATAAATAATGGGGATATTAGCATTGAGGAGCAGACAAGCATTTTGTTTTCCTACCACAGGATGCCATGGGTACAACGAGTAACACAGAACATTAAATTTGCTTCCAGAAAGTGGCTGACAGCATCGCTTTCTGCTAATTAAAGTAATTCTGGGTAGCTTTTTCTTGCTTGAAATTAGGCAGGGTAATTTAATCATATTTAGGTCACTCGCAGTGCACACACTGCATTTAGCAGTGCAGGCTTTTTCTGACTAATGTGGTTGTCTCTGCCTGCACTCATGAACATCTACAGATTTTTCTTTGTAGATAAATGTATCCCAGAATGAGAGATGAAAGACGAAATCTTGAGAATTGCCGATGGTTGTTCTCGTCAAGGAGCAGAGACTCCCCTTTGAGCTTGAGGAAGGGAAGGGTGGCCTATATTTTGTGTGTGGGGGATCACGAACAGTTTTGCACCGACACAAAGATGGTGCTTTCTCTTTTGTTGTTCACCATGCTCTAATTAGTCCAGCATTAATGGGAATTAAGTGTCCCATTTAGCTGGAGTAAGTGCCCATGCTAATGTTATTAGTGCAGTCAGCTGCGGCTGATATTCCTGAGCACGGCGGCTCTGGCACCTCGGAGGGATTCTCTCCTTGTTGAGGAATCCAGAATTCCACGCAGGCACCACGGGATCTCACGTGGCTTCACCTTCTCACTGAAGGAGCGCTGCTGTCTCTGGGAAGCTGACAGGGAACAGAAGGGTTTCAGCAGGTTTGTGACACTCGGATTCCCATCAAAGTTTCACGAAGGAAATGGAAGGAATCATAAAAGAGCCTGGGGGACAACAAGGATAAGAAGCAAGCAGACCCTGACCTGGTGTGAAAAAAGCCTTTCCTATGCCTCAGAAATTCTTGGCCAGCACCAAACAAAGGGTCCAGGGATAGAAGGATGTCACAACTTTGTTGTCCCATGGTCCATTGAGCACAGTGCCCTGTCCCCAAGAGGAAAGGAGGGGATGATTAGATAAATAGAGAAAAAAAGATGATAAGCACAGTGGTCCATCCCCTGCAGCAATCAGCAGGTCAGAGCTCCAGGGCCAGACATGACAGCTCAAATTTATTGCCAGTGGAAGAGTTATCCTCCAGAAGTTTCATCATCACCCCAAAAGCCTGGGGATAAGGTTCCCTGTGAGGGTAGCGAGGCCCTGGCACAGGGTGCCCAGAGAAGCCGTGGCCGCCCCATTGCTGGAAGTGTCCAAGGCCAGGTTGGACGGGGCTTGGAGCAACCTGGTCCTGGCAGGGGCTTGGAACAAGATGGAACAAGGTCCTTTCCAACCCAAAACCATTCCGGGATTTTATGATAATTGTGTCCTCCTCGATGCCCAAGACACTGAGTTCCAGCAGACCCCAGTTCATGTGAGAACAGCACTCACCTGGGTCTGTCTGCTCAGTGCTGCACCTTTTGTGTCCGGGAGTTACATTAACCCAGCACCTTCCCGCCTTGCCATGGACTCACATCTTGGCTGGATGGCTCAGGTGACAACCTGTCATTTAAAGAGGTTTACTGCTGTCCTGTAACACCATCGGGGTGACATTAAATTTTGGAAAGATCACTGAAAGTTGCTCCTTTCTGAGCTTTCTGCACCATTCAACAGCAAGGGCTTACGGGTTTTCCCATCCCATGCCAGGTCCCCTCGGGGTGCGTGATGATTTTCTGGGGCTGTGATACCTCAGGGAATCTTTTGCCCTGCTAAAAACATTCCAGGGAGAAGTAAAACACTGTTTTCCAGGAAATGGGGGAAAACCAAAAAGACTTGTCAATGTCTTTAGTCCAGTTTTGGTCTTCGTATTATCGTAGAAGCCCAAAAGTACCAGTGGGGGACCCAGACAGATCTGTGCTAATTTATGGGATGGAAGGACAGTCCCCGGCCCAAATTGCCCTACAATTGATGTGCCGGACAAGAGACTCTCAAATGGTTTTCCAGGAAGGTTCCTGACTGCTTCCACTGATAACCAAACACCTTGGCTGGTGGACGTCACAGGTTTTTCATCCAATTTATGGGGCTGGAAAACACAAAGACCATGGCAGTGCCTCGTATTTATGGCCAAGAGCAGCCTCTCTCTCCTGCTGGCAGATTGATCCCGTGGGTTAAAACCCTCTGGAGCTGCAATCACCACATCCACATCCCTGTGTTGCCAAGGCAACCTCAGCATTCACTCCGGGAATCTGGACACACGTGGCTTTGTCTTCTGCCTCTGAAACGCTTCCTGAAGCTGCCACCAATCGACTTTTTTTCCAGGGATAAGTCTCTGGAAAAGGCAAATTTCTGCCCTCAGATGGGAAATCCTTAATTTATAGGATGATTTAACTCTTGTCCCAGCCTGCCGGAGTTCTCCGAGCTTTAATTCCTCAGTGACACGAGAAGGGCCAGAGTGCACCAGAACCAGTGGCCAGCCCTTACTCCAGACCCTGCTTTTGACATTAATCATTCCCAGCTGCTTCAAAGAAAGATGGAAGAAACGCTCCACTTGATAAATTATGCAATTTTCCCACAGGAGAAGTTTCACCCTAATGGGCTGTTGGTAGCTTGTTTGTGCTCTGCAGCATGAGAATTGATATCCCTTTGCAGACCAATCTAGCAGAGCTGTACATGCTCCAAAACAGAGATAAATGCCATTTTCTTTCTCTTTTTTTATATTTAAACAAAAAAACTTTTTTTTTGCAATCTTTCTAACCTCTGAGCTTGCATAATTGCTCCTGGTGATGAGTTCCACAGCTTAATTAGGCATTGTAATCACACAGTTGAAATTCATGAGGTGCTCTGGTTGCCTTTGAACTGAGTTGGATGGGTTTGGGGTTTTTTTTTCTAGACATGATGAAAACGGTGGAGAACGGGATTCCCAGCCTGCTCATCCATCATTCTGTGTCTTCTTCGTGACACCTCTTCTCCCTCTCTCTGCTCCGTGCATCCCCCAAGGCAGGGAAAAGCCTTTCCCTGTGTCCTGATCTAAAATCCTTTTGAAACATGGGATGAAAAATCCACCTTTCTCCACAGAGGAACCCTCCTCTTCCAGCTTTTCCCTCTGAAAGAGGGAGGAGAGAGAGGGAAACTGCATTCGGACTTCATCATCCCATTTTATTTTGACTTCTGGGCTAAACTGAGTCAAAACAAGATGAAGCAAGATGCTGTGAAGTTAAAATAATGATTTAAAAAAAAAAAATCCCAATAGTGGATGAGATAAAAAAGGAGACAGATTTCAAACGTCCACCTTTAAATTAATTTTATTTTCATAGAGATTTTAAATGTTTGGAGGAACAAATATCCTGTTGCCCAGGAAGCCCAGACGAAAAACACCAAATATTCCTATCAGGAGATAGGATGAATTATGTTGTGGTTAAGAAAACTTATTGGGGCTCAGGGAACGTGGATTTATTTCCTGTCAGGGTTACAAATACCCTCAGTAGCTCTGAACAAGCCACTGGGAAATAAATCTTAGCGGGGATTTAAACATCCCAGTCCTGAGCACTTCATTACCCGTTTTTGAGGTGTTTACTGCCTGCAATGGGACTGAATTCCCAGAGAGAAGGGAATGTGGGCCAGGGAAAACATCCATATGGGAACAGCAGATTGTGAGTCTAGCAGATTTTCTCATTCAACATTCCTCCTTCAACCCTTTCCTGAAAAAAACCTCATCCTTCCAGTCTCCTCACAACACAAGGCAGGGAAAAAGGGAGAGATTTGAGAGGCTGGGAGAGATTTTTTAGTGGGGGCAGAGGTTGTGATACAAGAAATCTTGGGGGTCTCTTTGCTTTAGATGAATGGTTTTTTAGTTTATTGGGTCTTTGTTGACTTTTTTTTTCTGTGATTCCTGCAGGTAAAATCATGGAATCATCATGGTTTGGGTTGGAGGGGACCTTAAGGAGCATCCACTTCCACCACCTTCCATGGGCAGGGACACCTTCCACTCTCCCAGGCTGCTCCAAGCCCCGTCCAGCCTGGCCTTGGGCACTTCCAGGGATCCAGGGGCAGCCACAGCTTCTCTGGGCGATCACAACTTGCAGCTGAAAAAATGACAAATCTCCAGCTGCAGGATTTTCCCCGCACTGATGCAGCAGGAATATGGATCCCACCTCTCCTCAGAGGGTTTGCAGACCAAAGGGGAGGTTGTGCTCAGTTACAGGATGAACACAACATCTGCTCACGCTGCAGAAATTGCAGGTGGGCTTTAAATACTGCCACAATTGTTTCGTGCTGATGGATTTTTCGTACCGGAAAAAACATCTTCGGGCACAAAGATGACCCATCAAGTTGGACAGCAAAGGAAAATCAAACTGCTCTCCCAGTGTGATGTGGCTCTTTCCTGCTCCCAGGGAGGTTTGGCATGGCCAGGAGCAGCTGGGACAGCGTCTTCTCAACCCTTATCCCACCTGCCAAGGGCAAACCAATGTTCAATTTCCAGGCAGCAGATCTCAGCTGGAGGTTGGAGATTGAGACCTGACTTGATGGTTGAGGGAGAAGTTTGGAATCGGGGAATATTTCTTCCAAAAGAGCGCCGTGTCCTGGGGTGCTGTGGCCAGCTCTGGGATCCCCAACAGCAGAAGGACGTGGAGCTGCTGGAGAAAATCCAGAGGAGGCCACGGAGATGCTCCCAGGGCTGGAGCCCCTCTGCTCTGGAGCCAGGCTGGGAGAGCTGGGGGTGTTCACCTGGAGAAGGGAAGGCTCCAGGGAGAGCTCAGAGTCCCTTCCAGGGCCTAAAGGGGCTCCAGGAGAGCTGGAGAGAGACTTGGGACAAGGGATGAAGGGACAGGACACAGGGAATGGCTTCCCACTGCCAGAGGGCAGGGATGGATGGGATATTGGGAAGAAATCCTTCCCTGTGAGGGTGGGGAGGCCCTGGCACAGGGTGCCCAGAGAAGCTGTGGCTGCCCCTGGATCCCTGGACGTGCCCAAGGCCAGGTCAGATGGGGCTTGGAGCAGCCTGGGCTGGTGGAAGGTGTCCCTGCCTTCCTCCTGTGGCAGGGGATGGCATGGGATGATCTTTCAGGTCCCTTGCCACCCAGGCCACTCTGCCATTCCAGGGTTCTCCGACTCCAGACGTGTAATGCAAAGCAGAGCTGTGGGACAGGGCCCTGCCGTGGGCTGAGCGATGCCTCTTGCCAGCAGATGAGAGCTGGGGCTGTTCCCTCTCACTCAAGGGTCATTTCATTTAAAACTTGCTGCTCTGTCAGGGCCCAGAGCCACCGACCCCCTGGGGATGGTGAGACCCATCTGTTTCCTGAGCTCTGCACGTCCAGGCCATGCCAAGGAACTCGGCTGGGCCGGGCTCAGGAGGCTGTTTTGAATCTCGCCCTTTTTCTTGTGGGATTGCGTCGGGGCAGAAGTGAATCCAGAGATGCTCTTTGATGCTGCTCTTGGAGCCCGCGCTGCCAATGTGCTGAGGGCATGGGCAGCGGGCACAGCGACACCAAAATAAATCAAATATTTCTCAGGAATGGGGTGGGGACATCAGCAAAACCTCCGCCTTATGCAATTGCCGCCAGCATTACAGCAGATTTAAAGCAGCTGCTGTTGGCTTTCCCTCTTCCCTTTCATAAACCCGGTTGTTTGTCTGTTTGCTCGGGGCTGGAGGGGAGGGAAGAGGGGAGGTGTGGGATGTGGGGAGCACAGAGATGGTCGAGTGAGGGGATGGTGCCCAAATCTTCCAAATAGATCAGAAAATAGACGGGCAGCGTGAGGCTTGGCCAACCTGACACGGGCAGGAGTGGTTTTGTCATCCCAGGCAAAGAGGGTGAGCTTGGGGATGTCCACGGAGGGCCATAAACAGGGATTGGGAGGGTTGAGCCAAAAGGGATGGTCCTGGAAACGCCAGCTGGAGAGGAGCAAGGTGCTGCCATCAAGGCATCAACACCCAGCAGCTGAGGTATAGGATGAAGGAGTTGAAAAAAAGGCCTTTTCTTCCTCCAGCAAACAGAAGGAGGAGCCTGATTTATTGATTGATTTATTTTTAAGTAGCAAAAAGTGGAATTGGTGAGATATGGACAGAGCCTGGTTGGGGGGTTCGGGGGACAGGACTGGCTCTAGGGTGGTGCTGGGGTGGTGACCACAGGTGGCAGAGGGGACTGACCCTCCTGAGGTTGGGTTTGGCTTTGCTGGGCCAGTGAAAATTGAGGTGGAGAATGGGACGGTGCAAGAACCACGGGACCCTTACAACAAGACATTGAGGGGCTGGAGCGTGTCAAGGGAACGGAGCTGGGGAAGGGAAGGGGC
>VZTA01005801.1:0-13197 GCA_013398855.1 Mohoua ochrocephala | reverse complement strand
GTGGATGTGGCACTTGGGGACATGGGTCAGTGGTGGCCTTGGCAGTGCTGGGGGAATGGTTGGACTGGATGATCTCAGAGGGCTTTTCCACCCTAAATAATTCTGTGATTCCATGAGGCTCCTGCAGCAGGGAGGGAGGATGAGATGCACTTGTGCATGACGAGGAGAGGGGCAGGAGCTGGGGTGAGGGAAGGAGGGAAGGTGACAGAAGGGATGCAGGTGGCCCAGGAAAATCTGCAGGTGAGCACTTGGATCTCCTCTCTTCCCTGCAAGCAGGAAAATCCCCCGATTTCAGACACAGCAAGGCTTTCCTTTTTCGACTTTGAGAAGCCTGCTGGGAACTCTGCAGGATGAGAGAAACCCCCGCTCCCAAAGCGCAGCGGTGCCTACGCACGCAGAGCACCTGCCCGTGGGTTTGTCCTGTGGGAAAACTGGGATGCATTTCCCATCTCAGCCCAGAAAAACCATCTCTAACACACAGCACTGCAGGAACACCCTGGGCTGCAGCTTCAAAACTCAGCCATTGAGAGGAATGGTTGGATATCTCCGACCCAGGCCCTTTCCCAATCCAATATACTCCCTTCAGCCACATATTGCTGCCTTTATTGAGCCCAAATGCTCACCAGCTTCTTTCTATTCAAATAATACCCAAAACATGCTCACCCAAGGGTCAGCGTGGCTTAATATATAACCAGGATTTCAGCAAACCCCAGGAGCAATCAAGTCATCACTCAAGTAGAAACAGTCCAGCCAGATATCCACAAAGAGGCCTTTTCCATCATTCCAGGAAACCGTGCCTCAGCTGTCTCCAGCAATCCTATTGTGAATAGATGCCTTTTGCCACTTTCCCAGAACATCCATAAATGCAGGGGGTTTCAAATCTGGAGAGGACAGCGCTGTTAAACCAAGATTTAGAGTCTCAGTGGAGGCAAAGGAATTCCCTGCCATCCATCCCTCTCCCTTCGACCGGGGTGGAATGAGCTCCAGCCCTGCCAATGATCCTCACTGGTAGGAGACAATGGAGGTCTTTTGAGTTTCTTTTCACGGAATCACAGAATCCTTTGGGTTAGAAAAGACCTGGAGGATCATGGAGTCCATCCATTCCCCCAGCACTGCCAAGGCCACCTCTAACCCCCGTCCCCAAGTGCCACATCCACATGGCTTTTAAATCCCTCCAGGGATTGTGACTCAGTGACTTCCCTCGACAGCAATTTCCAGGGCTGGACAACCCTTTCCATGAAGAAATTTCCCCTAATATCCAATCTAAACATCTCCTGGCACAACTTGAGGCCATTCCCTCTCATCCTGTCCCTGTTCCCTGGGAGCAGAGCCCGACCCCACCCTGGCTGCCCTCTCCTGTCAGGGAGTTGTAGACACATAATTGGTGCAGTTGAAGAGTTGCTTGTCTTGATGGGTTCTCAGAGTCCAATCCATGATGAAGTTTGGATGGTGGCAGTGAAAGACTTCAAGAGTTTTGATCATTTATTTCCTTTCCACCCTTTCATGCCCAGCTGTGCCTTTGCAGGGAGTGGGTAAGGGATATATCCATAGCAAACACCTCCCAGCACATCATCTCTCCATTTTCTCAGGCTGTGTTTTATCTGAGGCCGTGTTTCATCTGCATCTGTATTTTACCTTTTTTTTTTCAGCTCTTCAGGCTGGCAACCACAGGTGTGAGGTCTCTGGGTTTGCACATTGTTCTAAGCAACCACCTCATTTCTGCGTCTCCAACCTGACATTCTCCTTCCTCTTTGGATGCTAAAAAAGCAACAAACACCTGCAGGGCTGGCATTTCGTGCCACTCTTCGAGCATCTCCGGTGGGAAGGTGAAAGGGAGGAAGAGCTCGCCCTGCACACCGAGTTTCTCACCAGCCTGGTGTTTGTTTTCACATGAGAAAAGCTTTGTGGACAGAACTGGTGCCCTTCGAGTGCTGAACCTTCACCCACGTGCCTGAGACCTCCTTTTTCTCACAACCACTGGACTTGGTTGAGTTTTATCAACTACAGCAGTGCTCTGGTGTTGGGTCACAGCTTGGACTCAAGGACCTCAGAGGTCTTTTCCACCCTAAACGATTCTGTGACCCATCTCCTTTCAGGAGAGGCAGGAAAATAAGCACAGGGGGAATCTTCTCACCTCCCCATTCTCCTCCTGAGCCTGCAAGGCATCCTCACGCTGTGCCAGGGAGTGAAAGTAGATGGAGACTCCCACACAGCTCTCAGCAGTTGTGCTGGTGGCACACACTCCTTGAATCCCTGATGATTCCCTGACCTTGGCCAGGAGCTGCTGTAGCTGCTCTCGTGGGCTTCTCCAAGTACCTCAACAGTAGCTTGAAAAGACCCAGCGAGGTGAGCCGAGCCCTTCCCTGCCCTTCCCCATTTCCCCTGGTGTTTATTTAGTCCCAGACCGGCCTTTTGCATTTTGTGCTGTTCTGTATTTCTGCTCTATCAGTGCCGTGCTTGATGCTCTCTGTCGGTTTTGTATCACGCACCCCTTTTCCCCTCATTTATTGTTCAGCATTAACAGGAGAAGGTGCATTTCCGATCCCATTCTCTGCCTTTCACCTGAACTCAAAGTTTTCCAGTCCCTAAGGTGAAATAACCACGTTATGCTACCAAAAACCTCTTCTTTCACCTAAAGGAGACTCTCTCTGAAGAACTGGCTGAAGCACGGTTTCATGAATATTCTGAATAGCAATTGTTTCTTATTTCTTTTTATCACAACTTCGCTCCTGCTTTAGTCCTGAAGCCGTCATTGTTGTAAGAATTGATGGCAAAAAAAAAAAATGAGGCTGAGAACCCTGTGTTGCATATCAGCAACAGCAAGGGCAACAATGCAACAAAATGCAGAAAATCTTATAAAAACCTAAAATAAATTATATGCATCCAAGTTAATTAGAAAATGAATTAAAGGAATTAAAAAATGCCTGTAGTTAATTTTTTTCCTGAGTGTGAAGGGTTGCTTTCTCACCCAGATGAAGTTTTACATCCAGGGATGCAGAGAATATTTTGGCAGAGGCGAGTGACCTCTCCAGAGCTCTCAGTGGGATGTGTGACTGTGGCCATTGTTTTGTTCTCCTTTCATTCAGCTTTCCTTTCCTTTATATCAGTGAAAGCTTCGGGTGAGGAAAGATGCAAAAGGAGGCTTTAATTCAAGCCAGAGAGGGGAGCAGCAGGCTGAAGGTTGTGCAAGAGGTGAGGCAGCTCTACCTGAGCATTAAAGGGCTCAGAAAAACCCACAAAGATGAAAGAGGATTTGAAACCAGAGCCTGTAGTGTTTTTTTGCCTTGCAATAATACCGGGAGAGTTTTAAGGAGTTCTGATATAAATGAAGCATTGGACTTTTCACTCTTTACTTGAACTATTTAATTATTAAAAATAAAAAGAGATGGACTAAAATGATGCAGTTATTTATTCTCAGCGGTTATTCTTTAAGGACAGTGTCCACATATAGAAAAGATTTTTTATTTTAAATACTTTCAATATCCTTGAGGCAAATTTCTGGCTTGGTCGAATGTTACTTGAATTCAAATAAACTCTTCCTCTGATCTTTTTTTCACTTGTAGCACACCTGAGGGTGGAACCGAGTGTGAGCGAGAACCAAATCCAGGGTGCAGAGGTGGAAGGCTCAGCTTTTGAGTGACATTCTCTGTCACAGAGCCCAGCATAGCTCTGATGCCTTAAGTGGCCACCTAAAACACAGAGACTGGACAAGAATTAAGAGAATAAAAGGAGGTATTTATTTGAAGGGCCTTCAAAGGCTCACCCTGGGCAGTCCAGAGGCTCCACCCCAGACGGACCCTGGGTCACGGGTTCTTCCCACATTGATAAGTTGGGTTCATTTGCATCTCAGGGTTCATTCTCCAATGATCACCTCAGTTCATGATGGAATTACCCCAAGTTTGCCCCCCTTGAGAGGCTTTGAGTTGACACATTTGGGGCCCGGTGTCCTTGGAGTGGGAACCTGCAGAGGTTTGTTGTGTGTGAGCAGCAGGAGAGAACAGCAGCTCCCAGGGCACAAGGAACTGCAGAGACACACACCAGGCAGGGCAGGGGTTTGGAAAATATAAAAGTTAAAACCTAAGGCATCAGCCCCAGGGGACACCTGGTGCCACTTGCGCGTCTTTCTCGTGGTTGAAAAATTCAAGGTAAACTGAGGAAGCCCCGTGGCCACAGAGGGAAAGGATTTGAGGAGAGATCGGCATCCAGGAGGACTGAGGACAATGGGGAGGCACCAAATGACACCGAGAAACCCAAGAATTTTTTTCACAATGGTATTGAGCCATTACCAGACCAAAATTGGGGGGAAAAAAAGTGTTGATAATGATGAAGACAGAAGAGTTCCCTAAATATTTGTGCCCTGGCACTGGGAATAGCCCAGTGGTGGAATCCCAGCCTGGATGGTGAAGTGGGGCTGGGGCAGCAACCATTAACTCTTGACTCACACAGGTCTAACTGCACCCAAGAGTTTTCAAAGAGCCGCCTGAGGAGGTCTCTGGAACAGAAATGATGTTTTTTTTCACTTGGTTTGGGCGGTTCTGAATGATGAGAGCCGGGCTAAAGCCGTAACCGTGTTTTCCAAAAGGTAGATGGGATATCCTAGGAAAGTGTACGTCCCTTGTCCTGGCATTAATCCCGGGCTAAAAAATGCAGAATCTCACACAGGACGCAATAAATTAAGGGGAAATAATAAATAGAGGAAGGAAATTAAAGGAGGGTAACAGAAGTAAGACAAAGTAGTAACGCTGTCAAGTGAATTTGGTACCTTACAAAAATAAGATTACGAAGTTTTACAGAATTGTAACGGATCTCAAAGATCTCGCCCAAAAGTTACAGAAAGCGGTGCTTTAAGTTAGTCCTGGGTTTAGTTTGAGTAACAATGGTGAGCAAGGCATGCGGAAGACATTAAATAGCCCTCAAAGCAGCTAATTAATGGGATTCAAAGTGTAATTGTGAAGGCAGTAATTAAAGTAGTGACCATGTTCCCACTGGGGTAGGGCAGAAAGCATTTCCATGCTCTTTAACATCTGAATTAATGACCTGAAGACAACAGACATTGGCCGCTGATAAAACCTTCCAGGTGACCCAGAGATCAGGGAAGTCATAAATGACTGAGGAAGGAATTGTGCAATGTAGAAAAATGTTTATTCGTCCGCTGGCACGCGATGAGGATGAAGCTGAACATGGCCAACTATGAGGGAAGACAGCAGCAATCCACGGGCAAGGGCTTTGGGAATTTGGGGGGTGTGGTGGGAACCATCCGGATCTGGGCTCCCACCGCTGACTGGGGACCAAAGGATGGATGTGAACACGGCATGGAAACATCAAGTAGGAAGGGGAGGACTGGGCTCAGTCCTGAAACCAGCACTGGAGGGTGGTTTTGAAGTTCAGGGAGACGCAGCTCGTGGGAAGCGTCAGCAGCCGGAAAGGACTGGAAGAGCCCTGGGAGGATTTGTGGAAGGGAGAAATGCCTTACAGAGAGTTTGGTGTGCTCTGAGCTCACGGCTCCAAGCTCAAAGGCAGGACCCCTCTGGGAACCCCCCCGGGAATTTTGGAAATCGTAGGTGCAGAGCACAGTCAAATCCTACACTGGAGTGTGCAGCTCAGCCTGGCAGGGCCTGCTGGCCCCAGGACCGAGGACACGGACACCGGGCTGCCACACGTCCTCCAGACACGACTTCCCAGAGGTGCTGAGGCTCCTGAGTTTGCTGCTCGCAGACCCAGACCCAGCACGGCCGTGTCAGGGAGCTGAGCCCGTTATTGGAGCTCCTGGTGGGAGCTTTGGGATGGAAAACGGGGCTGCTCTGAGTCCAGGCTGGTTTCTTCATGTTCAGTCACAAAATTGCAGAATCATGGAAAAAATTAAGTTGGAAAAGACCTCCAAGATCATTGAATCCAACCTGTGACCAATTCCCACCTTGTCACCCAGCCCAGAGCACTGAGTGCCACGTCCAGGAATTCCTTGGACACCTCCAGGGATGGGGACTCCCTGGGCAGCCCCTTCCAATGCCTGACCACCCTTTCCATGAGGAAATTCCTCCTGACGTCCCACCTGAAGCTCCCCTGGCACAGCTTGAGGCCGTTTTCTCTTGTCCTGTCCCTGTTCCCTGGAAGCAGAGACTGAGTCCTCCCAGGTCCTGTCAGGGAGTTGTGGAGAGTGTTTCCACACTGCACTTTACTGAGGGACGCAGGGACACCTTTACGTGTCCTTCTGGCTGCCACAGCTCGTGTCCACCAGTGTCTCCCTCACGCAGGCCCTAAACTTTGGTCTTTTTTATCAGTCCTGCCCTGCTGACCTTTGCAGGTCACTCTGTTCCTCTGCGATGGAGGAAATCGTCAAACAACTCAGGAAAAACTCCTTTTCAAACTCTCCCCTCAGAGCTTGAGGGCAAATTTTGTCATCCTTTCACTTTCTCCCATCTGATGTTCACCTTGGGAGGAGCTGTAGCTCCAAGATCTCAGTGGAGCCTTTGGGATTTTGGGAGAGGGCAGGTACCTCTTGACAGAACTTTGGGGCATTACCTGGTTTTCCAGAACCTCGTGCCTACAGCCTTGGCCCTGAGCTCTGTGGTCACCGTGAAACCTTGTCCAAATCTTTACAAATAAGATCTGAAAGACAAAAAGACAGCGAGTATCATGAGCTTTAATGCAAAAAAAACCCCAAAAAAACCCAAAAAATGAGCTTTTCTTGCTTTTATCCTGTCCCTGGTTTTCTTTTCCTTTTTCAAAATAAGTTTACTTCAGTTTAAAGATGCCATTTGTCCTGAATGAAAATTAACCTTTTGCCTGATTTGTGAGACACTGTCAGGAAATACACAAGCTGCCCACATGTTCTTTGCTACCTCCCTTAAATCAATAAAATGGTAATTGTTAAGGCTGGACAGGAGTATTAAATTAAGAAGACCTGAACTCTTGTATGGAAGAGACCTTTTCATTTCACCCTGTTAGCCCTGTAAGGAGACTCAGAGCTTGTGTTTGTCCAGGGCTCTCCTGCAGAAAGACATTTGGCTTTGAACTCCAGAAGCGAAGCAAGAGAGAACTCCACTGCCCTCAGAGGATTTCACTTCCACTGTGAAAAAAAAACGAGACTTCATTTCCCATTCCACTTTTATCTGGCTTCAATTACTGTGGAGAGAACATCAAAGTGCCCCCTGTCATCCAGAAAACCCCCCTTGCTCTGTTTTTCTTGCTCAGGTGAGGATGCCCCGTGCTGATGTCTGTGCTGGGCTGGCTCTTACCAACCTCGCTGGAGATGAGAGGAAAAATCAGAATCATGGAATGGTTTGGGCTGGAAGGAACCTTAAAGACATCTAATTCCACCCCCCGCTGTGGTCAGGGACACCTTCCACTATCCCAGGTTGCTCCAAGCCCTGTCCAGCCTGGCCTTGGACACTTCCAGGGATCCAGGGGCAGCCACAGCTTCTCTGGGCACCCTGTGCCAGAGCTTCACCTCCCTCACAGGGAGAATTTCTTCCATATTTCGGACCTAAATCCCCCTCTTTCAGTTTGAACCCATTCCCCTTGTCCTGTCACTCCAGTTCCTGATGAAGAGTCACTCTCTGGATTCCCTGTAGCCCTTTCGGATCCTGGAACGTGCTGCGAGGTCTCCCCACAACCTTCTCCTCTCCAGGCTGAACAGCCCCAGCTCTCCCAGCCCATCTCCATAGGAGAGGTGCCCCAGTCCCTTTATCAGCTTGATCTCTGGTAGCTCTGGCAGGAAACACCCAGGAGAAAGGAGGTGATTCCCTTCCCTCCCAGTCACTGGGCTTGAGAAGAGCAGAGGCAATTTAAGTTGAGAGAAAACTGCTTTACTTTGCTGCCCCTTCTAACCGGGGCTCCCCTGCTGTCTCCAGGTGCACCTCCCCTTTCTGGCATTCAAGACGAGCCCAGAACAAGTCGTTGTTCAACACCAAGCCACAAAAACATCCCCTTGTGCCTCCCCACCTCTTCACGAGCTGCTCTACGGCCCTCGGGAGCTCGGCCCTGTTCTGTGCAGGGCCAAGCTCTGCCCCGGAGACAGGACAATCATTTCTGTCCCACTGCAGTTGTAGGTCACAGTGTCTGCTGCTGTCCCCATCCCGCTGCCTCTGCAGCACCGCGGGAATCGCGCTGTGCCTGGGAAACACGATCCCCACCCCCTGATCCTGAGGCCACCTCAGTGTAAAACCGCAAACGTCATCAGGAATAACCCCGGGGCTGAGGAAACCTCCCAACGGAGGCTCCACTGCCTGGTAATTAGTCTGATTACCAGGGAGAACTGAGCGGTGTTCCTGAAATTCTGTTCCCGGTACTCCCAGCTTTGTTTAACTGGGAGCTCCAGAGCTGCTGCTCCAGCTGCAGACTGAGCTCAGGCTGGCTCGCAGAGAGGTTTCCTGCGTGCAGACATGCGAGGTGACGGTGCTGTTCTGCACTGGTGGCATTCCCAAAACTCCCACACTCGGGGCCACGCTGAACACAGATACAGGCTGGGCTGGATGGAGAGCAGGTCGCCAGGGCTTGTTGTTGTTCAGATGGGGGATTTAAAACACAGCCCAAAAGGCAGCCGGCATTCACTGCCGCGTTGATCGATGGTGTAACACAAAGAAAAAACTTCTTTCTTGTGCTTTTTTTCCCCTTAAGAAAACGCTTTCGCTCTTCTGCCTCAGCGCACCCGAGCGACCCTCGTATCACCGAGCAGGGAAATTCCATTCCCTCAAGGGCAGAGCCTCGTCCAAAGCTCACCAAAGTCTGTGAGGGCCAGGAGATGTCAGACCTGGCTGTGCCAAACTGCTGAGCACGTCTTGGAATTGTTCCCTGCTTTCTCCTACCCCGGCCAGATCAACGCTTGCTTTTATTTGCTTATCGGATCGGTAGATGTGATTTCACAAATTGATAGGAAAAATGAGATCATAGAGGGAGTCCATACGAACCAAAAAGCAGTGGGGAGAAATGGAATTTCTGTGATTATTGTTCACGAGAAGATCAATGCACCATCAAACAGAAATGCTGTGGGCTCCTAAACCTTCTGTAACACTTTTTGTGGTCACTGCTCTCTGGGACATCACAAACGAGCTCTTGCCACCATCAACACCTGAAGGATTTCCAGCTGCCTCCTCAATCTTTTCTCAAGTAGGGACTGCAGTGGTAGATTCCAGTAGGTTTGACAAGTTCTTCTTTATTCTGCTTTTTTCCCCCTCCCCCCTTAGGGATAAGTGGTTTCTTTTAATAACGTTTAATCAACCCACTGCAGGATAACGTTCCCACAGCACGGAGAGGGACTCAGGCATGCAGAACTGGAAGAGTTTGGGATTGGAAGTTCCACTCCAGTTGTGTCCCCAGTTCTCTCCAGCAAGGGGCAGGTGTGGCAGGACGAGATGCACGTGACTTTTAAGGAAATTCCCCCCATATTTCCCTGCAAATCCATCCTGTGAGCACTCCCTGGGATCCTTCACCTTTCCAGTGCCTTCTGCATCACTGATACTTTAAACAGCCCCTGTGACTTTGGGGACAGAGTTAGCACAGGGCCGCTCCCACCACCACTTACTGACTGTTGTCTCTTTGTCTTCTCTGAAATTAAATTCCATATTATCTGCTGAAATTTGGGCTTAGCCCTCATTGTGAAAAGGGGAAGATCTTAAAATACACCAGCGGTGGTATTCATTCAAAAAGAAACACAGCTGAAATTGCTCCGTTTGGACTCTGCTGAAAGGGCTCGGCAGCTGGTGGCTGAAGCGACTTCTCTATCGCAGAAAAAGAATAAATTCTTGGCTGTGGGGAAAAAGCAAAATTTTTTGTGGAATCGTTGAATATTCTGAGTCGGAAAGGACCCACGAGGATCATAAAGTCCAAATCCTGGCCCTGCTCAGGACAACGTCAAAACCCCCACCATGAGAGGGTTACACCCTCCTGTGTGTGCCGTCAGGAACATTTTTACTGTGACTTCCTCTCCGTAATTCTTTTTTTCCTATTGTAAGCAGCTTTGGAATGATGTGCTTAAATCTAATCATGAAATTAGAAAAGGGGTTATCCTCATTAAAAGCCGCTGACAAATCTACACGCGGCCTTATACAACATCCTCTGATTCTGCCAGGGAAGGGTGGCGTGAGGAGATGTCCCCACTGACACATTCGGCCAGCAGCCTTCCCTGAAAATGTTTATTTGGGTTCCTATAACACAAACAAGTTGGTTTTGCTCTTGGGGAGAAGGTGTGAGTTCCCACAAGGAGCTGAAAGCTGGGTGTCTTCACTCCCAGCCCCGACCAGGCTGCGAACTGGGACAAATGTTGTCAAAATCTTGGCAAAACGTGCTGAAAGGTGACGAAAGGAGGACTTTGGGAGTCGCAGATGTTTCTCTGTCATTCCCTGCATCTCCAAACCACACGGAGATTGTTTCCCTGCTCCAAAGTCAGGGCTCGTGTCTCCCCGTGCTCCTCACCAGCCTCAGCCTCGTCGCTTTTCCTTCCCTCCTGCTGCTTTTTTGGCAAGGATGGATATTCAGCTCCCTAAAAACACCTGCCTTGGCAAATCCACCTGCACAATCCCAGCCTTTCAGCACAAAAGTCATCGTGGTCCCTTGGTAAAGCTGGGTCTCAGTGCTGACCTGGTTGTCCTGTCAAGGGACAGACGGATCTGACGTCGTGGGGACACGGTGAGCTGCTCTTCCAGACATCCTTTCCTTCTTCCCCAAATATTTTTACTCAGCTCTCACCCAACTGGGCTCGTACTGGTGGAGCAACCAACCCACTGTGAGTCTGCTGGTTCACCCGGCCGTGAATTCAGGTGGCTCTAACTGGGACCAGCGTGAGGAGAAAGCCCTCAGGCCTGGTTTGCTGTGACTCCACGTCCATCTGTTGTTGCTGCAGGCCACCCCAGCGTGCATTTCCGTGGCAAGCTGCCTTGTGAAATAATTCCCAGCAGAGCGAGGCCGTTGCCAAACGCCAGCGCTGTGACCGAGCGGCGTCACTGCAGCTGGAGATCTTCTGGTGTTTTATGGGTTCAGAGAGAATGCACAGCACAAAACGCTGCAGAATTTCTAGGAAAATGCCTCTGTTGACAATTCACAAGAAAGAAATGTTTCCTCTGGTGGCAGGGCACTCAGCATGTCCCAGTTTTCATGGCCCAAAGCAAGTCCAGCTTGAGAGCACCACGCTCCTCTCTCGCTTCCAGCCTTGGGCCCATCTGGTCACTGATGACGTGGCCACCTAAAACACAGAGACCAAACAAGAATAAGAGAATAAAGGAAGGTATTTATTTGAAGTGCCTTCAAAGGCACACCCTGAGCAGTCCAGAGGCTCCACCCAAGATGGACCCTGGGTCACGGGTTCTTCCCACTTTGATAAGTTGGGTTCATTTGCATCTCAGGGTTCATTCTCCAATGATCACCTCAGTTCATGATGGAATTACCCCAAGTTTGCCCCCCCTTTAGAGGCTTTGAGTTGACACATTTTGGGCCCGGTGTCCTTGGAGTGGAAGCCTGCAGAGGTTTGTTGTGTGTGAGCAGCAGGAGAGAACAGCAGCTCACAGGGCACAAGGAACCCCAGAGTCACACACCAGGCAGGGCAGGGTTTGGAAAATAGAAAAGTTAAAACCTAAGGCATCACTACCACATCTGGCGAGGTGAAATGCCACCCTCAGGGTGTCCTGAGGGCCACACTGGAAAACCCAAGTGGGGCTGGCCAGCTGCTGGATGGGTCCAGGACGCGCCGCAGCCCATCACACATCGATATCAAACTGTGGCACGATGGCACTGCTTGCTCTAAAGCAACGACAGCAAGGTGGCTGCAAGTGCTCTCTGGGATTTGACCCAGCCTCAAATCCCTCCAGACAGTCTGGCTCCCGCCTCAAAAGCCAAATTTCCCCAAGATGCCATGCACAGACCCACTGTTCCCATCCAAGTGTGCTCCTGCTTACGGGATAAAGACAGTTCAAGATAATATACAACCAACTTTCAGACAGGCTGCAGCTCACAACTCTGCCTTTAAAAACGTATTTTACAACCCCACCATCCTTGATTTCCAGGAACTCATGAATAGAGGAGATATATTGTTCTTGGGAACTAAATAGTATCATTAAAACCATTATGAATCTTGCAAAAAATCATTCCTGTCTACCTAATTTAATCTTGGAACAATGACTATTATTAACTTGTCTTGTGCTGTTGCCATTTGAGATGATGGCCCTGCGTGCACGGGGAGCTATTACAGGATCCAGTTTTTGTAAATGTGCACTGCTCTTAAGTGCTTGAGTGCCTCTCCTTCAGGGAGCTCCCGGGATTTATCCATTCCAGGGCAGCGTGGTGAAACTGAAGAAGAAAATGAGGAGTTCGGGGGATAACAGAAAGCTTAACTCCTGTCCTTATCATATAGATAAGAGCCTCACGGCTGAGTTCTCATGCTCGGCTACACAAGAGATCCACTGGAAATTCTCCGTGTGATTGACAAGGACATCGCTCCACGTGGCTTCCCGAGGGTCTACAAAGGGCTGGATACCCTCAATCATGTGGCCACTCCCGACTGTCTGCAAGACAGCAAGTTGTGTTTTTGAAGCCTCCAAGGTTCGGCCAATGTTGGCTCCACACCCTCAGGCTCTGTCTCACAAGTGCTCAGCTGCAGAGGAGAGAAAAGGAGCCGCTGTCCGTTCCCACCCTCGGATCGCGACCGCGCGTCCCCAGCCCTCACCTCAGAAACGCGGCACGTTCAGCGGGCAGCACTCCTGAGACTGGGGCTGTTTGACCTCCCCCTCCACACAGCTTGATGGAATAGGCCTCATTTCCTTAGGAAACTGGCTTCTAGGGGGGGAAAAAATAATAAAAATCCTCTACCTGTTTCCCTCGTTCCTTGGTAATAAAAAAATCAGTGAATTGTTTTTCCCTGATCACAGAGTTGAGATGAACCAAATGAATTCCTTGGAGCCCCCCAGATAAAAAGAATAATAAAGTCTGCTGTCCTTTGGGGTGAAATCACTGCAGGTCTCAGCGTCAGCAGAACGTGTTTCGTGTGCCTGCAGAGAGCAGGGCAGGACTGGGGCTGTGGTTCCCCTCTGTCCTGCTGAAGGTGATAAATGGGCCTTCACCCAATTCTCATTTCTCTGCTGCAAAAATGTTTATTCTCCTCATTACAGGGGCAAATAATAGCCGTTTCCAGGCATCTCCAGCAGGAAGGAATGGTGGTGGTGGTGTAAAAAAGAGAAAACAGGAAACATCAGAGTACTTTTCTAACACAAC
>VZTA01005798.1:117581-163048 GCA_013398855.1 Mohoua ochrocephala | reverse complement strand
TTTGTCTCAAACCAGGACACTACTCTGATTCCAAGTTCCAGTTCTTAAATCTTTTGTCACTTTTCTCCCAGATATTGATGAGCCTGTTGAAATGGTATCTTTTTGTGTGACCTGACACAAATCCACTAATTTCTCCCTTTTCCCCTCCTTCTTATTAAACAAGCCAAAATAAGACTTCCTTAAGTCTCAAAGCAATAGATCCTGACCTTAGGAATCAAATAACTGGGGAAGGGCTTTTTTTCTGAGTCTTTCCTGATTTTTCCAACATCCTTTTGAAATGATAATGCTAACAAGTATGTGGCTGCTCACTGCTGGTCTCACTGAATGTATCTGGATGTAACACCATTTTCCAATCCATTATTAGTTTTACCTACACATCCCAACTCCGATTAGTTAGTTCCTCATAAAACAGTGCAGGAGACATAAGCAGTTATAACCTACCTTGACAGCCTGGATCATTTTTAGGATCCTACATTTTCAGCATAGTCTTTCCTCCTGTAAGTGTACCTTTAATTCTTTCTTCACAAGATGTGGAGTTTAACTGTAACATTTTTGGACACGACCTGCTTACCAAACAATTCACATTAATCTCTCCTCTTCATTGTTTACTTCTTTTCTAACCAGTATTAGAGTATTTTTTAATTTTCTTCTGGGTTATTGAATAAATTGTTAACTAGAAGTACAATCTTACTTGATGCAGCTGTTCAGTCAGTGATAATACCACAAAAATGATTCAGCAGTAAATAGTTCACAACTCCTTAACAATCTGTTGGTACTGTAAAACATATTTAAAATCAGAACACAATGAAATTAAAAAGGTTTAAATATGATGAAGCATAGCCATTGTTTCTTTAACCAGCTAAAAATTTGCAATCTCCTCCCATACTCATTTGGGAAGACCTATCCTGTACTTTGTCATTAACAATTAATCTTCCAGGCTTCTAATTTTCTTTTAGCTGTCTTTCAACAGTTTTTCTAATACAAGCTTCAGGTCTGATCTCAAGCTGTCTAGACCACATTTGGACAGGACTTCCTCACATCTCTGACACTTCTTTTTTCCCACTTCAAAAACTGGCACTCTAGCATTATTTTACTCTGTAAGAACTATTTTAAGGTTTATTAAAAATCAGCATCAGAAGTTACCCAACATTAATTACTGGGGTTGCCTGTTTTAAGAGTATGTACTTAATGTTATGCTTTATTTTTAATAAATTCTTTTAAGTTTACATGAATAAAGAACAGGAATCTTGCCTGAAGTCTGCAACCTTGCTGTCTTTTTAACATGTTACACTGCAGACACTCTGACCAGGTAGGGCTGATGAGACCGCGCCATTTACAGCAACGTACCATGACGTGTACACTGCAACACGATAAAAGAAGATCAAATTTTTCAGTTTAAGTCTGGATTTCAACCTATTCGAAACATCCAAAAATTTAACAAAATGGTCATGGCAGAACAAAGAAAAGCACTTGTAATGGTATTACATGGGTGATTTTTGATTAACACCAGCCTCCCTCCTTTATTCTCTTCCACATCAGAACGTTCTGCCTTTACCACAGCTAAGCCGTGCATCAATAATGATGGTGATTTTCTTCAATTGTTGTTTCACAAAGTGCTGGCATTCACTGAATGTGAGGACAGCAGGGACCCAACTGAGTGACAGGCAGATGGTGCTAGGTGAGAACCATCGTCATGCCAGACAGGAATTTCCAGTGTAATCAAATGCTGGAAGTCAGAAACACCCATGCATTGCTGGTTGTTGCCCTTCTTCATTCTGCTCTCAGCATCAGCTGTATTTCTGCTTATTAGAAACCTCATCTTAAAGGAAGACAGTCTTCACTTCTACCTGTTCATTTAACCACCTCTTCCATCACAGGAGTTTGGTACCTTTTGACAGCTTCTGAAGATGAGCTGAGCTTCCATTCATTTTCTGACGAGTCTGGCAAGCCAGATGACCCACTTGTTAGTCTGTTCCCAACACTGGCACTTTCTAACATGTTTTTTCTTTTCTTTCCCTCTCTCTTATGGGATCCATATGGTAATTCAAGCTGGAAGGCACCTCTTGTTGTCTCCCGTCCTATCTGTGCCCAAAGCATGCTCAGCTGTGAGGACAGACTCTACATTGCTTAGGGCTTTTCTCCTGTCTGGTCTTGAAAACCCTAAGGATCGAGTCAGCACAACCTCACTGGGCAGCCTGTTCCACAGCTTGACCATCCCAAGTTCTTCCTCATATTTAGCTGGAAACTTTCCCATTTCAGCTTGCGTGTGTTGTCCCTCATCCTCTCATCACACACCACTGTGGACTGGCCCCACTCGTGCAATAACCCTCCTGCAGTGCTGGAAGGCTGCCAGCAGGTCTCTCGAGGTTGCCTTTTCTCCAGGCTGAACAAGTTGCCCTTCCTCAGCCTCTCCTAATACAGCAACTGCTCCAGCCCACAGGGCATTTTGGTAACCCACCAGAATCCATGGAAGCTCAAGGACAAACCAAAGGTCAGGAAAAACCCTGGGAAAAAAATCTTAAATCTGAAATTTATAAAGTAATGACACAAAAAGGCTGCTCTCAATGTGCTGGCTCATCTTTGCTTTTCCTGACAAATGAATGACAAGGCTTTTACAATAAAGTGTGTGCGACAGTAGCCTCATCTTTCTGGAAGCAGACAGGGCTGAGAAGTGGTGAGAAGTTGTTAAGTCAATGTAGTTGTAAAGACAAATAGCCTACTACACTTCTCATAAGCAGACAAGAGAAAGGAAATCCCTACAGTAAATAATTATCTATCTGGGAAAAACTGTATATGCTGTCCTTCCTACTGGTGATCATTCCAGTAGAGTAACAGCAAGTTGGTTGTGGTTTTTTTAAACTTTGCCCTTTCTGTATTAAAGCAGCATCCAATTTTCAGATTTCTCACTACTATGAAGATTTTACAACCTATGCATTCACTGATTAAGAAATGAGGAGATTTGTGACAGTACAACCTTTCATTAAAGATTCATCCTTTCATTCAATTAAATAAATGGGCATCCATCAAGGGTTGGTGCCCCATCAGCTGCATTTATTTTTTTCTTCTCTGCAACAGTTGCCACCTTTCATTGAAGGAAGGTTCAAAAAAAAAACCAAGAAAGTTTCCAAAGTCATAACTGCTTCTCTTTGGTTAAGACAAATTCCTATGGGAAAAGCAAAACAGATTAATTGTGAAACAGTTCAAGAAATCCTTAACCTGTTACACATGTCAAAACAGACAGTCTTTCAAAGCTCAGTAGCACTTCAGAAAGTGCAAAAGATGCGCACTGCTCCCAGCACTTATCTGCAGGACCATTTCAGAGGCATAAATACACACTTGGCAACTCTTCCTCTTTTCCTCTTCTTCACATCATGAAAAAGTGCTGGCAAAGTAAAGGAATTAAATGTACATCCCCTTCCCGCCACCTTTTACCCCAAACTGAGCCCTTATACCAATCCTCATTCCCTTGACCATCATTTAATCTTTCTTAAACCGAATTCTAGTTTCTATCTCCTTACAGTATCTTCTCCCACAGACTTCCTCAATAATTTCCTGTCCACGATTTCATGTCATGTTTTGTTCCTGCTCTTAATCTTCATTTTCCATCTGTACATGTGCAACCACTTTTTCCAGAGACTGGAACCATACAGTTTAAAGTTATCTTTCACTTTCCAGTTCCTTTCATGCTATGCCTGACATTATTAAATAGGTATTTCTCTACCTTTCTTTTTTTAAAATACGTTTCTACTACTACTATTTTTTGTAGTCTTTGACTAGTCTTCTCTTGTTTTCTCATTCTTTCCAACTTACACCTTCTTCTCTTTTTATGTCCCTCTGCAAAGACCCTGCTATAATCTGTTCTTTCATTACTGCTTCCCTCCTCCTACTTCTTCACTTCTCCTTTCCTCATCTCAACCTGGCCCCTCACCATTGGTCTCTTCTGTCTTTTTTTGTTTCTCCTCTTTCACCTGAACACTACAACCACGTGACTGCCTGAAATCAAGCAACTATCAAAAAAGTCTATAGACTTTCTCTCATTATTCATTGCTGCCTTTACTAGAAAGCTCTCCCAAAACAAAGGTAATACAGAATCATAGAAGCATTTAGAAGAAAATCTTTAAGATCATCAACCAGAAATATAATAAAAACTTATTTCCCCCAAACCACTCCAGTGTTTAAATTATTGAATTCCGTTTCACAGATTTATCGGCAACCAAAAGAAGCGAGAAAAGTAACATCTTAAAAATGTATGTTCTGTCACATTTTCAGTCCCACCATGACCTTATCTGAGGACTATTCCAGAATAAGAACCAGAAGAAAACTGTCAGATTCTTTCAGCCTTCCTTCCCTAACATCCCTCTACTCACTCTTTGCAGGTAAATCTTGGATCATACGCTGAAGAACGCAAGGGAAAACTGGAATAACCAAAGTTCCTCTGCAAACTGAACTGCCATTCAACATCAAAGACAATTTGAATCAACTGTCTCATCCACAACAACCTTGGGTTTAGCATTAGCACTGCAGAGAATGACAAGAACCTTGTGTTTAGCATTAGCACTGTGGAGAACGGCATCTTCCGTGAGAAGCAACACATTCAATTACCCTCCTCTCCCCCAGATTTTTTCCCCAGGCCCATAAATGTAATTTGCTTGGTTCACTCACGTTACAAGGTCTGATACACACTGAAGGTTTTTGAATTGTATCAGCTGCTCTGTTAATCACCCATACCCCCACCTTCCCACAGATTTGTCTATGCACAATCCCTTAAAGAAAAAACCCCACGTAACACACTTCACATTTACCACAGAGTTTAAGCGCACCCAGGAGCCCTTACCACAGTCAGCACAGTTATTAATACTCTGCAGGGACTCCCTGGAGTTTGTGGAAGTATCAAATCCTGACTGCAACAGGAGCCTGCAGTGACTAAGCCAGTTCAGTATGCTCTTGCTGGTGGGAGCAGAGGATGTGATCTAACAAAGAGGTTTAAGGAGGAAGCACGTGGAAAATAGATTAAAACCTGTTTTGAGGACATAGGAATATATGACAGAAAGCTAGGACTGAGGAACATGGGATGAAAAGTTAGGACATTAGGCATGAGATTTTAAACAGAAGCTGGATTGGAGTAGTAAGATTGACCTGTCATGCTGAGGAGCAACATGAATGAAATCAGGAGGCGTGAAAGAAGAGAATATACTGGGTAAATTATTGCCTTTTGCATCGTAAGTTATCGAGAGCTCTAAGGGCAAATTACTAAATCACAGCAAAAAATCTGGGCCCTCTGTAGCACAGATGCAGTATCCCAAGACAGCTAATTCTAGGTCTTGTGACGAGCAGTGAAATGTTCTAAAATAACCCTAGAATTAGAAAAACCACAGAGCTTGTTAAAAATGCCCATGCGCGTTTTATTAATAAAAACTAACAGTGCCAAGGTTAAACAAGTCAAACAATTATAGTCTCTTTATATTCCATAAAATATTACAGAAAAGTTTATTTGTGTTTCAATAAAAAGACTACTGTCTTAGAATAGGCAGCTGACAGTATTTGTGCAGTTAATTGTTTGTGAATAAATTTAAAAAGACTACCACCTGCCCTGAAATTCCTTTTATAAAAATGAACTATTAAAAATGATTGACAAATTTTGAGTTAAAAAACTTAAAACATTCTCTATATTTAATTTCAACTTTATAATAGATTACAGGAAGATGCTTATGAAACAAATACAAACATTTGTTTCAGTACATGTCTTTATATGATAGACTTATAAGTATGTAAACAACTATATAATAAAAAGTTTCCAAAGACTGCCTGTAAGAAATCAGGCAAATTTTACCATAAGCAATAAATCATTCCAAACCTTCAAGACATTTTATATAGCTGCACCAACTGGCAGTAAACATTTGCCAAAAACTTTGTAATTCGTATGTCCCAACATACAGTGAAAAGTATATAAACTTGATGGAATCATAATGTTAGATATAATTTAAGGGAAAATAAGTTCATAACAACATTCCTGGAATTTAACATGTAAAAAAGTAGGACGTATCTTTCTTGTTTGGTTCTTTGGACACTGCATGATTAACAAAAAACACTACTACATTAGCTCACTATCCCTCAAAAAGTGGCATAATCAAAATACACTCCAAATAAATTGCCATTCAGTGTATTCATTTTCCACAGAAGGATAGTATTTTATTTCTCAATGATGTGTCTACATTTTCTTTAGCAAACTTTGAAAGAACATTTGGGGCAAAATTCTTTTTCCTTCAAGTAAAAAAGAAATCCCAAACAAAAAACAACCAACAAACCAAAAACCCCTAAAACAAGAGTAAATAAAGGCTCTGCATTAACACACTGGTATCAAAAACACACATCCACACCACATTTAAAAATATCCTACATAAAACAATCCTTGTTTGCTTATCAGAGGTGCAATTTCTAAACTCAGAACTGCTTACCAATATTCTCCTTGGGGGATGGGGCAAAGTAATTTGAGACACTTCTCCCTAGAACAATTTATTCCTGAAGCCTGCTGAATTTTAACAAAAAATAGTCTACAAGCAAAGGGCATCAGTCGTCATCATCATTTTCATTAAAATCATCGTCATCATCATCGTCATCCCCAACATAAGAAACTGGTGTTTCAACTCTGGAGCCACTGTACTGAGATCCATTGGAACTTGTAGCCAACATCCCATCTCCACCATTGGAAAAGTCACTGAAAAACAAAAAACCAGGCAGTTGGCATTGCTTCATGATCTCTCCCGTATCTGGCCCATTCCTTTAATCAATCTGCCACTGCCACTTTATAAAGTGTCTTTAAGGTATGTCCAAGCTGTCTCCAAAAAGCTGAAACACTCTCAAGTAATTCTGAAGTGGTTCTTATCAGGTTTCTTCCTTTAGGTTTAATATAAAGATTAAACCTTTTCACAGGCACTTGATAAATAAGTTTTTCAGGTTTCTTCTAAAGTGCATTTAGCGTTAAGCCTACGCAGCTAAGCTCTTCAGTATTTTTATGTAGTCCTGGACACTTGAAAGTGAATCATGTCTTTTAGAATCACTGATCTTGATTCAAAGACCTGGAAAATTGAGGAATTAACAGCTTTTCCTTAACTCCTTGATATGACATAGCAAACTGTCATGTGCTCTATTTTTAATTTGAAACTGTTTTCTTCTCATTGTGCAGTATTTTATTTTAAAAGAGCAAGAAAATTCCTGCCTCTGTTATTACTTGCTATTTTGCCAACCTATTTAATTGCTGACTTTCCAAATAGTTTGATAAACTATTAAATTTGGCCACAAATTCTTGACCAAATATTTTTTTTAAAAATATCACAGAAATAGTATCTCCCTTGAAAGACATTCATCATCACAAAATTGCTTTCAAAAATATGTTTGCTAGTAATTTTTAAAATGCTAATCCAACTAATGCACATAATCAATCATGCACACTTGCTGCTGTATGGAGTCAATTCAATAGTCTATCATCATGCAGAATGAAACTGCAGTACACCCTAGAAGCTCACAGGAAAAACATATCCAGTAAGATACTTTCAAGAATTTCTGCTGTTCTGCACACTTATTCAGCAGCAAGAAACACAGATATCTGTCTAGCTGGAGTCAGATGACTTACAACAGCTCTGCCATAATTATCTGCAAAAGCAGTTTCAAAAGCAAAGAAAAAACAACAAAAAAACAAAGATTATTCTTGCGCTTCTGTAAACTTTGAAAATACAAACCCAAAATCTGTTCTCCTCTCTTTCTGATAAAAACAGAACTGGATTTCATAACCTGAGTGTCCTAGCAAGTAAGACAAAGAAACTGGGATGAAGGTATTGGTAGCAGGATCTTCAGTCTTCTGCAGACTTTCTTTAGAGACCTTGTTAAATAAACGTACACCCTTTATTTGCCTTGGCAGCACAACTTGTATTGCCATGAACGTTCACAGCTATTGCCATGAATATTCATATATGTCCTATAATTAAACACAATTTGTCACTCCCCTTTTCCAAACTCCTAAGAAATGGAAATGGTAGAAGTTCTTGTGCTCTCACCAAGACAATGAACCCCACTCAGCCTCTGGTTTTCTATTAGTCTCTGGCTAACAGTGGCCTACTCAAATTTCGAAGTCTTAAATACACATGGGGCTCTTTTTCACTACACCATGCTCATTACCACAGAAGGAAACTTAGTGAAAACAGTAGATTTTAGGTACTGTTCAGCATCTCTAAAGATATTTTGGCAGAATTCTCACTCAAGCTTCAGTTCCCTTGCACAAAACATGCAGAACTTAATTCAAGCGTTTGTTAAGAATGTCAAACATTTCAAAGATCACAGAATCAATTAGGGTTAGAAAAGACCTCAGAGATCACAGAATCCAACTGCTGAATATTTGACTCATTTTACAACCTTGTGGAGCTCGCAGAAGGACATCTTTTTGATTAATACAGCAATAAGAAACTAGTGAGTAACAAAGTTAAATACTAGTTACGGTTTATCACGCTACCAGCTTCTGACTGCTGTTTAAAACCCAAAGACCAAAACCTTTTATTAAGTTAGACGCTGATGACCAAGGAGTAATCTTTCCAATATTGTATCTTTAGAGAGGTATCTGTTTTCTTGTCACAAACCCTAAACTAGAAAAAAACCCCCAAACAAACAAATAAAAAATACATTCAAGATTAACACCAGTCTAACACCTTTCCACTATACAGGAAAGGATTTCTTTAATGACACTGCTAAGAACCAACACAGAAGTGATATCTGAGAATAAACTTAAAACACATATCCATAGCACACTTAATCAAAGCAGAACTTGTTTCGTGAAGTGTTTAATATCCAAGCTTCTTCGATGACCACAGATTTAAAAAACTAATTGAAAATTTCATCTCACCTGGCTGAAAATCTTGTGCCGTTTGATGCAGAACCTGATGAAGATGTGACATATACACTGCTGATTGATCCCTGAGCCATTTCTGTAAAACAAACAACATGCACTTCAGGAACACTTCCAAACACAACCATCTAATTCAGTGGAAATGCTTAATCCTTTTAAAGCCCAGAAAAAGGAGTCCTGCAGCCCAAACAACAAAATATATTGATGTACTATATCCAAAACAGCATAATTTTAAAAAAGGCTAGTGCGACAACAAAATTTCAAAATGCATTTAAAAAACGCATTTATTTTGAAGTGAGCAAGACAGATGACTTCAGTATTCATCATATGCTTGCACTTACTATCTTTTGCCTTTGCTAGTGAATCAAGCAAAAATACTGTCCTCTTAAAGGAATTACACACTGCAAAGATCTACTTGTGCAGCATAATGTGAAATGTTTTGCCAAGAGCAACAGTCCATTCTTTATCAGTCACTATGTCATCTGCTCCCTAAGGTACACTAAAAAGCAGATAAATTTGAGAACTTGACAGAAATCTTTACCGCAAACCACTGGAAATTGACCGATCTAAAGTATTTTCATGGTTTTTTCTTAAGAGTCCTATGTTAAGGAGGAAAACAAACCAACTCTTTTTGGAGTAACTAACCTGTCACATATGGTTCCAGAGCTTTAGGAACCAAACTCCTTGCAATTTTTAGGTCCTCTGCTGAACAGCTTCCAGATTCTAGCCCACAAGCCATTCCCATTCGTTTTAGTACTTCTATATCATCATGAATTTCAAAAGTATTGTCAAAATTAAATAGATATTCAAACCTGGAGAGGAAAAAATGTCTCAATTAGCTTCGATAACTTTATCTACCTTTCCATTTTCAGGAATTGCAGCATTTCAAAAGCTTTACACACAGTGTTAAGTGTGTTAGCGACACATCACATTAAGCAGTCAAATTTTTCAAAAATTATGTATTTGCTCATGACTGCTTACATTCAGTTTTTACTTAGCTGAGGAAAAATACAGCTTTTTGAAACAAAAGTGGAGAACAGCAGTCCTGAAAGCGAAATCAATTTTCAGTTCTACTGGCTGCACTGCATGGTGTTAAAGCCAAAGCAAAACACTACTTGGTTAAGTATGACATAAAATGTCAAGAGAGATGCCCAATATCTCTAGATAGCAAGTCTTAAATAAGTTATCAAATGTGAATCAATTAGTCTATTTACTAAAAAACACCTGTCTGAAATGCATGTTCTCAATTTACAAAAGGCACAAGTAAATTAAGTTTGTGTTTAATTTCTAACGAATCTACAGGAACATTTATTTACATGAACTCGGAGCTCCACCAAAAGCCAGATGGAAAACTTTGTTAGCTTACTTGTCATTTGAAATACTGCAGTCGATCACTGTCTTCTTGCTGGTGTTCACAATAATAAATGGCAAATGGATGACAGAATTGGAAGGTGGAGGTCGGTTTGCCTGCTGTTCTGCTTGACGGTTTCGCTGGACGAGGTTCTTAAAGGCAATTTGCTAGAAAAAGCAACAGCGATATCCAAGCATGAATGAAGCTTTTAGGACCACGTTAACAAAATCCCTCAGATGAAGAATTCCAGCAATGATTGCAGCAAGTAAATGCAGAAAAGGGCAGAGAGTGTTTACCACATTCCTGCATGTTAAGATGCAAGAAGAGTCACTGACTGTAGTATTAAAAAAGACAATACAGTAAAACTTTACAGAGAAAAAAAAAAAAAAGCACATTCTACTAACTACATCAGGACAGTTTCTTGGACAGATCCCTGACAGAATGGAGAGGGAACAATGATTAGAAAAATAAATTTTTGTAGAGCATCCTATTTCCTCTCCATTTACTCTTCTCTACTACCTACTGCACTTCAAAAAACACACAAATACACCTGAATGTTAATACTGAAATGAATTATATACTAAAAAAGTTAATGTTTGGGATTTGAATATCTGGCATTAGGTTTCTGAATTACCCGTTTAAGATTAGTGACTTTAACATCTTACCAAAATTGTTTTTTACAATGGAACGTTCCCATTTCAAAAATTAACAATTTGAGTAATTAAAAACCATTGAAACTCAAGTTATAAATCTTACAGTAAGCTACTGAACAAAGAAAAAGTATTTTTCTGGTCATGAAATCAAATGAAATAAACAAGAATTAAGACCAAAACCCAAAGCCAACACAAAGACTGATGAAAATCAGGCAGCTGTCCCACAGCTGTCTGTATTGTCTTTCTACATTCCCGAGATTCTCATTCCTACTGTGCAGGTAATGCAGCTACCAAGGGATACATTTCAGTGGACCAGCAGCACAGGGACTTGGGAAATAGACTACTGCTTCCCCCAGGGTAGTAGGGGAAATCTGGGAAGGAGTTCAGCCACTGTTTCACCAGTGGGAGCAAGTCTCCAGAGAGGCACAGAGCAGAGCATTATGACAGACAACCTCTACAGCCACATACTTTTATCTACGGACGCTAACACAGAAGAAAATTTTACATACAGCAAGCGAATTGGAAAATTCAGAGGGTACAGTATGAAATACTGCTCCTATCAGCATAAATCGTGTTTAAACATACTTGAAACTCCAAAGAAATTCATCGTAACTGATGGAAAGTTGATTCCTTCCCCAATAGCAGTGGCCAACAGCATGGTCCCAGCTAAACTACAGCATTAAATAAAAACTGCATACACCTTATCCTGAAATTCACCTCTAGTCTTCCTAGAAGTTTCCCATCCCTCAGACTAGGATAAAAAAAGGGGAATACAGATGTAAGTTACCTTGCCCTATAGACAAGAGTACCTTGACTGTACCTGTAGAATGAGTTCTTGTAGTTGAGACTGTTTTTGCTTTATTCTTTCAATTCTTCTCTGTTTCTCCACCTTAAGACAGAAAAAAAGGACTGGTCAGTTGGTTTTAAGCAGCATTTTATGCCAACATTTTTTCCTTTTAAAATAATTTCAATATGAGAGAATTGGAAGTAGGAAATAACATATCAATCAATCATTAACGTTCTACACATAATTTAGAGACTTAACTATCAAGACACACCAGTACTACTTATGGGAACTAACAAAAAGCAGAGTTAGGACCCTGGGGAATAAAATATAACAGCCTCTGAAGAAGATAAAAACATCTTTGCAAACAGAAGTTATGCCTCAAGGGGTTACTGGAATTCTCTCAAGGAGGCAAAGGTACACAAGAAAGATCTACTTGATGTAGAGCCTATTGATATTGGAGGTACTGGAGAAGAGCCATCAAAGATGCTTAAAGATATGAAGCTGTTATGGAGCCCAAGGTTAAGGCCTCATAGTAATTAATACGTACTAAGTAACAACAAAAAAGGTAGGAGACGGAAAGCTAGGAAATAGACAGCTTTCTCAGTGGAAGAAGCTCCCCAGCAGATTCCCACAACGACTTAACTGACAGACTGTTACTCAAGACTACAGACAATCAGATTAAGGTGACAAGGTGACAGAATCTGCTGGCAATGCTGGGTTACCTGGCATAGTAAAAAGAGTTTGTCATAAAGCAAACTCAAAGTGTCTTGCAGCATTTCGTGATTGCATCATCTCAATTATTTCTGGTAAATATAGTGTGGTATGTGTGAGAAAACAATCTAATCCATGGATACTTTAGAAATAAAATGACATTCGGTAGAGATCTTAAACTACAGCATCTGCAAAATGCATCAGCTCAGTATACCATGACAGCAAAAAAATTGGAATTTTTAGACAAGAAACAGAGAACCAAACAGAAATTATCACTACATTACTCTATGAAGCAGAATGTTTACATCTTGAATTCTGTAGGTCTGATGGTCCTTTTTCAAGACAAGCATATGAAAGAGCAATCAGGATCATCACTGATACAGAACAGACTCCATGCAAGAGAATAATGAATAAATTAGGACTCTACTGAAAGGAGAATGAAATAATGGGGAAGAACATGAGAGATCCCTATAAAACAATGAACAGGATGGAGAAAGTGAGTAAGTAATGACCATCACTTCCAATTAAAAAAAATATTCAGCGGATATCAACCAAATATAGTATGTTCAAAACCAAACACAAGGTATTTCATAAGAAGCTTCTCATGCACCTGAGACTCACTGCCACAAACGACCCAATATTAAAAGCAAACATTGAAAAAAGAGTAAAAATTTGTGGAAGAAATATTGAGGGCTATTAAACAGAAAGATAATGTATCTGCCTCAATTATGCCTGAACCACAAAGTTATAAAAGAAAACATCACTAAAAACCTTCTCTCATCACGCACAGAATAGACAGGGCTGGAAGGGACTACTGGAGGTTATCTATTCCAACCTCCCTGCTCATGGAGTGTCCCCCCAAGCACATAACTCAGCATTGTGTCCAGACAGCTTTTGAATATCTCCAGGGAAGGAGTCTCCGGAATCTCTCTGGGCAATCTATTCCAGTGCTCAGTCACCCACACCGTCAAAAAGTTCTTCCTCATGTTCAGGTGGAACTTCCTGTGCATCAGCTTCCGCCTGTTGCCTCTTGTCCTATTGCTTGGCACCACTGAGAAGTGCTTGGATCCATCCTCTGACACCTCCTGTCAGATACTGATAGAGAGTGATGAGGTCCCCTCTCAGCACTCCAGATGTGTCTCACCAGGGCTGAGCAGAGGGGCAGGATCACTCCCCTTGACCTGCTGGCAACGCTCTTTCTGATGCACACCAGGACACCATTGGCCTTCCTGGCCACAAGGACACTGCTGGCTCATGGACAGCTTGTTGTCCATCAGGACCCCCAGGTCCTTCCCCACAGAGCTGCTTCCCAACAGGCTGTCCCCAACCTGTACAGGTGCATGGAGTTGTTCTTCCCCAGATGTCAGACCCTGCATTTGCCTTTGCTGAATTTCACACATTTCTTCTCTGCCCATCTCTCCAACCTGTCATGGTCCTTCTGAAGGGCTGCACAGCACTCTGGGATATCAGCCACTCCTCCCAGCTTGGTGTTGCCACTGAACTTGCTGAGGAGACATCTGCCCCTTCATCCAAGTCATTGATGCCTAAGTTAAACAATTCTGGACCCAGCACTGACTCATGGGGGACATCAGTTACAGGTCTCCAACCAGAATTTGTGCCACCAATCACAACCCTCTGACACTGTCATTCATCCAGTTCTCAATCCCCCTCACTATCCACTCATCCAGACCACACTCCCTCAGCTTGCCTATGAGAATATAGCGGGAGACAGTGTCAAAAGCCTTGCTGAAGTCCAGGCAGACAACATCCACTGTTCTCCCCTCCTCTATCCAGTCTGTTATCTCATCACAGAAGGCAATCAGGCTGGTTAAGCACAATTTGCCTTTGGTGACTCCACACTAACTGCTCCTGACCACTTTCTTGTCTTCCACATACTTACAGATAACCTCCCCAGGATGGACCATTCCATCAGATTCCCAGGGACTGTGAGGCTGACTGGCCTGTAGTTCCCCAGGTCCTACTCTTCCTCCTTCCTAGGTAACTGCTACTGTCAGCCAAGATCCTGAATAGACAGATTGCTGGCCCTGAAAACAACTTATTTTCTTAGATCCTTAAAATGTGCAACTAGCAAGGAAATGACTCAAGTTAAAAATTCACATGAGTGCAGTTTTCTGTTTGGTTTTGATGAAAAACAAACACTCCCCGACCCCCCAAGTGTACACAGTTGAAAAAAACAAAAGATGCAGAAGGGCATGACGCTATACTAAAAAAAATTTTTTTAAAGAATAGGATCAAGTCTTACAATTCAGCATTAGGAAATAAGCCAAATAAGTGCCTCTCTCCAAACAACATAAAACTCACTGAGAATTTTTTTTTTATCACATATAAGTAAACTACACTGCCTTACAGACTACTTAAAGACACAAACCTTATTAATCGCCCCACACCCTCTGTTTTTGCATTATCAGGACATATTTTACCAAATCTAATATTCCAATTTACACACAAAGGACAAGTTTAAGAATATTTAAAGAAATAAACAGTCGATGAGGAAGCCCTCAAACTCCTATGTTCCTTCTAAACTATTTGGCTTGATTTTCAACAGTGTTAAGGGTGAGGCTAAACAGTATCAGATAGAATAGCAAAATAAACTTTATTAGGCATAACAATTTTACAAATTAGTTATTAGCCTTCAGAAAGTCACTGTATTACACTCATGGCTTAATTACTCAATGGTTAACAGAACTCTTTCCTCCTCTTGTGACAGACAATTAACAAGTTCTAACTTTCTTTTAATCACAAGATATCACTGTTCCCATCTTAAATGCACGAACCTTCACTGTGCATTATTACATTCTAAGTTGTTTTTTTACTTCAGTACTAATATTATCCTACTCTTCCTTAGGACATTATCATTCATGATATCAAATCCAGCTGGATGAGCCACACCTCCTTTTTTTTTTGCTCCAACATTGCTGGCAATGCCATACTTTTGTGAGACAGATCCAAGGAGATATACTTTTAAAATCCCTCCAGTTAGCTGGTTCCCTGCTCAGCATTATCATCTTGGAGCCACTTCACCTTCCACACTCACCCTATTAATTATGCCCCAATTATCACTCTCTTAACTAATAATTTTCACTTGGGATGATATTCAAATAAATCTCAATTCATGATTAGATGCCCTGTATTTACTTTATCTAGACAGCAATTACAGTATTAAATAAAAAATCAATTATCAGTATCAAACAAAAATTAGAATTATCTCTTTGTAGATAAGGCTCCAAAACACTTATCTTCCACTTTCCCCCTCACTTTGGCAGCTTCTACACTGATTTTTTTTAGTCCTGCTGAAGGAAATTTAGACTTATTAGAATAAATACGAAGTCTCATTCTGTTCTGATGAAGTGAATTTATTCAGTAAACCTTAGTAACTTTATTATTCTGCAAATCTCAGGACAGTAAAAAAGTCCTGTCAGAACTCATGAATCTCTTTCAGTATAAAGCATTCCACTTCTTCCCCAAGACAGGCAATAAGAAAGTCTGACATATTCACGTAAGAGAACTGTCACAAAAAGCTAAGTCCTGCAGCAATGGAGATGCCTGTATGTACTGACCTACAGGCAATAGCTATCATCACAGATCTATTATCTGTTTGGCATCTGGAGAAAACAAATCTTCCTGACTCCTGAGCACCACTACTGCAATGCTGGAAATACACATCAATCTTTCACTACCTTCACTCAGAACAATTTCAGATGTAGAAGCTGTATTTGACACAGAAGAATTAAACAAAGACACATTTGTACAATCTGGATGTTGAAGAGTTTTGTTCAGTACATACAAATTAAATAAAAACAGTCTAAGAGGACCATACTAATCTATGTTGCTATCTCAGAAGATTATAGGCACATGTTGTATCAGAACATATTAAAGCTGTAAACATTTACTCAAGCACAAAGCCATTGTGAACTTCCAAATGCATATACCTCCAAATTCTGACATTCCTGAGCCGAGTTAGTAGGTAGACCAATCCATTTGATTTCCTTCTTCTCCTTAGAGATAATGTTCATGGCCATAAGGACATTTAAGGCATCATAGACACGTCGTCTAATATTCTTCTGGTCATAAGCCTGCTGTAAACATAGTGCATTAATAAAAAATGTACCCGTGTCAAAAATATCTGAAAATAAACATATCACAGCAAATGGTTGATCTCAGTTATGTCTGAACTGTTTCATTTAGCAGCAGGAAAAACAGAAAAATCTCAAAAGAAATTTCTCTTCCCCCATTCAGTTCACATGTAATTGACTTCCCATATACTTACTGATTCATTTGGTGAAATGTGATTATCAGTGGTAGTGAATTCTGCAACCAACTCGTCTGCCACCTCATTGTATGAGGTGGTTCCTTTTCTTTGTACCTTCTCACAAACCTTCATAGAGAAATGACGTAAACCCTTGCCATTCTTCTCGCCTTTTTTGTTCCGCTTCCTAAATATACGTATAATATATATTTTAAGAAGATTTGAACTTTGGAATATTTGATGTCTCTTTTTCAAATACAGGCACACTGCTGCAAAAAACCCAAGCCTTCCCTTTTCTTCTGCTTCTTATCCCTTCCCAACATTCTCTCCTACATTTTTTCCCCTACAATTTACAATATTTATAAACAATTCTAGTATCTTGATGCTGAAACACAATATAAATTTATTCTTTTGCCAAGTTTGCTAGCTCCAGTAGAATCACAAAATCATAGAATAGTTTGGGGTGGAAAGGATCTTTAAAGGTCATCTAGTCCAACCCCTTTGCACTGAGCCAGGGCATCTTCAACTCAATGAGGTTGCCCAAAGCTGTATCCAACCTGGCCTGAAATGCTTCCAGTAGCAGACAATAAATTAACAACAGGGATATTCCTTGAAGAAGCCAATAAAGAAAGCCTTCCAAACTTCTAGACAAGAAGACAGAAGGAGATAAATACTAAAACATGAAAACTGAATCAGAGGAGAGAACTTTTTTGTCCTTTTTAAAAATTTTTATTTTTAATTTAAAGTAGCACATAGATTGAGCATTTTCTATGCAATTTGATACTGATACTGACTGAACAGACAAAGTCTGGTACTGGTTGAACTCACTAAACATTACACTATTACTATAACACAGATTTGAAGTTATACAGTATATGAAATTGCTATAAGAACTTCAAAGTTACAAGATACAAGCAGTATAACAAAGTTTTCTGCTTTGCAAAGTTTTTTATTTAAAACGTTCCTTGTAACTAGAGGAAAAATACAAGTATCGACAAAATTAGTTTCAGCAAGGGGAAGTCTCAATTCTTACATCTCATTTCACTGTATAATTCCAAAGCAGAAATCTATTTATGTGGAACAGGCCACTAATAATAAATTTAGTCTTAAAGCAACTACATTTAACAAGATGCCCTTAAAACAAGCTTGCATGAAAAAAACCACACCAAAAGAATGCATTCCCTGTATTTAATACTTTTTCCCAAAAAGGACTACATTCTTATTTCGAATGATACTCTGGAATACCCTTGTTCAATCACAAATCTACGGTATTTTTCTGAAAACACACCAGCATAACAGAAATCATAGAATGAAGTCAGCACATTCCTGTGTCCTTTTAGGAGCTAAATTCTCTAAATGTTAGTAATGTCAGAATATCTACCAGAGTTTACAGAAAATATTCTGCATTCTTTTACAAGAAATGAAGAGGTGCTTATTATTGTGTGACTACTCCCTATTTTAGTACAACAGACTTCAGTGGTGAAGTGCTCTTGATGAAAAGGTAAGCAGACTTTCCCACACTGCTACCCTGAGGAGTACATACGCTATCACACCATTGAAAACAGAAGTTCCAACAATTTCTTAATCCTTTCTAGCTTTCATTTTGCTCACCCAGCAGACCACGGCGAAGAATCTCCAGTCTGGTTCTGTGATGCAAAATGTGTGTTAGGGGTATGTGGGCTTCCTACCAGGATAGTATTTTGCGCTGAAGGTCTCTGAGGTGTACCGATAACCTACGGTAAAGATAAAACCATTTGGAAAATGGTAAGAATTCCAAGATATTCAAGCGACACGACTGAAATGATGCATTATCCAAACACTAGTACTTTTTTCTACATACTTCTCTGAGATGCATCTAATTTATACACACTAGCATAAAAAACTTCAGACCATGCTTAATTTAGTTAGAGCACTCTCTATGTTATGAGCATCTCTATTTTAACCTCCTTAAATGAGGTTTTCGTGCTTGCTGGATTTCTTAACACTTTTCAACACTAACTTAGACAAGATCAAAACACACACACACACTCTCCCTCCAAGGAAAATCAGGGGAAAAAAGGAGGGGAAAAAACCCCCAACCCTACCAAATTATGTGTAAGGATGCTGCCGTAAATTACAGTTAAAATATGAACGTAAGAAAACCTGAAAAATCAGTAAAACCAGAGAGAAAATGCAGAGCTGTTGCAAGAAGCCTCTCTCCTGGTGTCAGTCTCTATCACTAGAGTCAAAATTACTATGTTAGAGGTGAGATACAATAAGGGTGGACTTTCCTCATCACTGCAGTAAGTGACATCAAATTAGGCAAAACCATTCCATTGCAAACATGTCAAGAGCACACACTTGAGTCAATCAGAGTCTCCCAGCCTCCAGGTGAATGATCCTGAAGATGTGTTAATTTGATCATCAGTAATAATACATACACTAGCACATGAAACTATGCCCTCCTAACCTCTGAAGCTAGCTAAACAAAACACCCACTTTTGCAGGTGATGTTTTTTCTCTCTGAATTGTTTTAAATGTAACTTTCTAGAAAATATGGATTTAAGGGGAAAAAATGATACCATACTGATTACTCTTTTGTAGAAAGATATGCCTACTCTTTTCGAGTACATTTATCTCCCAGTGGAAACAGTTGGTTGCATCCCTGACATCAGGTAAATGAAAAAAACATCGAACAAACCTAAACCCATAACCACCCACAAGCTTGCCATATTTTCCTGCAGCTACATTCTGTCTGAGCAGCAAAAACTTAATTTTTCTTCCTCAGACCAGCTTCAATAGTTTAGCTTCAACAAGAGTAAAATACAAAAACTGGAAAAGAAACATTCCGTGTGTGAAAGTTACATATACGCTGCCAAAGGGAGTCTAGTGACTTTTAGATGTCCGTGACTTCAACTGCCTGGAAAGACAAACAGCTGTATTTTTTCCCAAATATTCTCTTCCTATTATGCCACCTCTCTGAGCGGTTAACGTATAAATTTGTTACATCCACTTCTGACAGCTAGAATATCTTAGGTACTCCTTTCCAGCAGCTTTGTACCATACTTGAAAACTTTCTGTCTCTTATGAAAAGCCAAATAATCTCCTCTATTGCTTTTCACAAACCAAACTTCCGATTTTAGGAAATGGAACTGAGGGTGAGGAATGCTGGCAGAGGACACACGTGAACCCGCTCACTTTCTTCCCATGAAAAAAAATACCATCAGTACTGATACCAACTGGTCTGGCTCACCAAATGTCTCCAAAGAGTGTGAAAACCATCCGTGTCCTATTCAAGTTAAGCAGACTGCATGGAGAACTGAGGAAAGCTGTTAGTTAGTTTCTATTCCCTAGGAGGCAGGGACAGAAGACTGCAAGAGATGATTTAACACCTTGCTTGCAGAGAGTCCCGCTCTCTAATTCCCGAGCTTACGAATTCCATGAGCAGCCCCACCATGGTACCACATCTAGAATTCATATCACTCTGCAGTAAGATGAAAGCCAAACCAGTACAGGAGCATGGGAGTGAGGAGGAGTGGAATGACAGCTGAGAAAAAACAAACTGACAGCAGCAAACCCTGGACCTCTACTGCACTCAGGAGTGTCCTGAAACACTCAACACTACTAAGGAAGAAATGAAGTGCGCACTGTTAACCTCTGGTTTTGATACTTTTAAGAAAAAATTTTGTATGCCACCTGAAAGAACAAGTCAATTTCAACATTTACCCTAAGTATGTACATGGTCTCACAATAATGCCCAGAAAGGACCACCGTTGTGCCAGTATGGCCTATGATCTATAAATAAAACACTCTTCTACTGCTGATCACTAATTTTAAATGAAAAGAATGCCTAACTACTCTGAGTTCATTTTTTATGAATTTATTGACAAAACACCTCCTACTGAAAGAGCAATTTCACTTAAACTCACTTCCAAGTGGCTACAAGAAGTAGTTAAGTCACCACCACTGCTGGAAATACAGCACACTGAATGATATGCACTACACCTGTACAGATGAAGGGGTACAGTTTATAGATTCAGGCAGCCTCAGTTGTAAAACTCTCCCGAGACCCAACTCAAAGATTGGAAAGGCAGATAGGAAACTGCTTTCCTATCAAGAAGAAACTAGAATAAGACATTCTAGTTCAGATGTTTACATGTTAAAGTTGCTTTCCAGAAGACTGAGACCAAGTCTACTCAGATCACCAAATTTTAATTTTGATTACTGCAAGAATAGTATAACCTATGTATTGTCTATTGCATTATAAGATTCTTTGAAACATCTTATTTCATACATCTCACACAAAGCTCGAAATAAGTATTTCAGCAAAAGAATATTTAAATTAAGCACTAAAATATAGTTCTGTTTTAAATTTTGTTCCACCTAACTCAAATCTCCATAAAAATGTGTTTATGGACTTCATTTACATTTCCCTATGCCGGATTTCAAAGCAGAATCTGAAAGAGACACTGACTTTAAATGGCAAGACTAACAAAAGATAAAGCCACCTGAATAGTGAGGTAACAATGCTGATTTGAGAGTCATCTTTGAATTTTTTTATGCAATACACTTTTTTTTTTTAACATAAGTCTATTAAAATTAGAAACAACCTTAGATTATCTGCCCATGGCAAGTGATACAGGCTACCAGGCTATGTCAGATTTGCAGTATGTGTAAACAATAGTACAAGCAATTAAAAAAACCCAAAAAACCCCCAACAAAATAAACAAAACAAACAAAACCCCCACAAACAAAAAAAACCCTAAAACAAACAAAAAACCCCCAACAACCCAAAAAAGCAGACACCCCACAAACAAAGAAAGAATTTTTAAAAACCCCCACAAAGTCTCCTTACCACTTGTTGTGCAATGTTGACATTAGACTGTCCGAATGTTTTTGGCAGGAGCTGTTTTCCGATCGTATTTACTGTAGAAGGATGAACAGCCAATAGAGAAACAACCCCTAAAACAAATACAAGTAGAGAGCTTCAGGTCAGCACATTGTATTATTTTAACAGATAGTCTCATCTATACTACCAATGCATATTAATGGAAATTAGTCCTGAAACACGTAGTCTCAATAGAAATGTAGCATTTACACATTTGAAGCAAAAAAAGAAATCAAGAGTCACAGTATGTTCGCCCAAACTTTCTTCTATATAACCTTACAGGTCAGTGATATAATATGATTATATTTTAATTTCTTGTATTTCAATTTTTCTCCTAAAGCACAGTAATAGAGGCAACCAGCATTTGACAAAAAGCATAAACCTCTCTTCTTCTACCCTTATCCTTTGTGGCTATTGAAATCTTTTTCAGTACCACCCAAGACACATACTGTAGCATATGGCATAACCTTCTGACACATGTTGATCAACAGGAGATAAAATTTGGCTGGAACAGGCCTTTCCAAGAGAATATTCCCAGCTTTGCTCTAAGTCTCCCCTCCTAGATGAAGGCAGGGAATTAAAGAACAAACATCTTCAAGAATCCATTATTTCGGAAAAATACTTGCAACTCAGCAGACCGATCCTGCAGGAAAGGTTGTGCTCTTCCTGTTCATAACCCATACACAATCAGCACTGGTAGGTAAAGCAAGTCTTAAGCCATGTAAAAGCTAAATCAAAAATAACAACCCAGGTATCCGCTAGCAGTTTGATGCTCCATGATACAGTTTAGAGGAAAGAACCCCAAACCCACCAATTCGAAACAAACAAAAACCCCTCCAACCAACAACAAAACAGAGGAAAGAAAAAAGAAGCAACAAAGACTGACTACACTAAGAAAATAATGATCAAATCAGTCTTAAAATACTGGAGACATTTTTTTTGCCTAATCAACTTTCAAGTGGTTGTCAGGTTCAGCAGTTGTTTGTCTGAGATCACTTTTAAAGGGGCCAATGGCGTCAGAAGGACTTGGTACAACTCTCATTCCTCTCTCTTCTCCCCACTGTCCAATACAGATGCAATAAATAAGCATTTTTACAAGGGTTATATCAGGAGGGCCCTGACTGGTCCTTGATGCCTATCACCCCTCATTACACATTCAGGAAGTCTACAGGAAGTTGAGGACAATTCAAATCTTGTTTAAGCCCTTGCTTTCCAGAAGGCTTGTATTTCCCAGCTGCTATTACTATACCATGTCAAAGGAACAGCTTCACCTAAGAATCTACTCTCAGTGATCAATCTATTCCCAAAGAGGATGCTGCAGCATGTCCTTCTTCCATTATTAAGCAGCTTCCCAGTGCTCTTTCAGAAAGTCAGCAGCTATCCGGTTTGTAACACGTGTCTGTTCTGCCCTCTTGTCCCATTAAGTATACTCATCACTATCATGACCTGAATTGTGTTTGTTCTTCCTCTCTGCAGAACACAATAAATCAATATAAACTACCCTGGCTAGCAGTGCTTATGCAGCTTCTTCTCAGCTTCCTGGAGGGCTTTTTTTTAAACTTCTCCTCATTGCTTTAAATAAACCAGTGCAACCTGAAGACTGTATTTCTAGTATAAAACGGGAGTTGTAACTGCTTTCCAAGGTTGGCACCTCATCTGTTTGATCACCTTCCCAAAATCACAGAATATTCTGAGTTGGAAGGAACCCATAGGAATCATCAATTCCTACTCCTGAGTGAACGGCCCATACAGGGATCAACCCCCCAACCTTGGCATTATGAGCACCATGCTTTAACCAACCTTCCCTTACCTCTGTCAGTCCTTGATGCCCATGCTTTCTACTTCTCCTGCCCTTTCTTTTGCAGGTGACAGGCATCCATACAGTATTCATGACCAAGGAATGCTATATGTTATTTGTATCTCCATAGCTCATTTTCTATTTTATTCCCTGTTCCCTTCCAAGTAATTCTCAAAATTCAATGTGCTTGTTCCCTGCCAAACACTGATACCACATTTTCATTAATATAACCTACGATGACTTCAAGATCTTTCTTGGGTGCTAATAGCTCACTTGGGATACTCACTGTACCAAGTTCGGTTTTCACCAATTATTAATCCATGGGAGGACCATCCCATTCTATCACAGCTTAGTTTAACGGGCTGATTAAGGACCTTGATAATCAAATTTTTTTTATTATTTTTAAGAAATCCAAGGACATCACTCTGATTAGATAATCCTTATCCACATGGTTGTTGACTCTTTCAAAGCATGACTTTGAAAAGACGTAACTGCAGACCCTCCCTTTTCCCCTCCCTCTAGAAAAGCCCTGTTGAAGGCCATTATCACGTCTGTGCACCCTGTACTGCTTCTCTGTTACGCGCTCAACCGAGCTGCCTAACAGAAGTGCAACTTGCTCATCTGCAGTTATCTGAGCTCTTCAGAAATTGGTGCAGGCTATGTGGCTTTCTGTCCTTCTGGTACTGTATCAATTATACACATACTGAGTTACAAGGATAGAAGTACCATTGCTAGCTCCTTTAAGAATTCAAAGACAGACAATTTTCTAACAGTGAGTGCTATCCATTCATGTTATGAATTTTCTCCTAGGACAGCTTCCAAATATTACTTCAGTAGGACAATTTCATAAAGAACAATACTGCCATGAGACCCTCTACAGATGCACTCAAGAGACTTAATTATTCTGGTACGTTTAAAAATAAAGTAATTCTTTAAGCTATCATGTTGTTTATTTAAAAATTTTATGCAGTCAGCAAAGACAAAAATGTTGTGACAATGTAAGTCAACACAAGTGCAGAGGTCGGGGTCGGTGGTTAGGAAGCCGATGCTCAGGAAAGCACCAGGGGGCTTTTTTTTATTTTTTTTTTTTATTTTTTTTAATTCCCTTTTCTTTCAGCACTCCTTGCACTGCCCCTGGATGACTCTGTTCAGTTTTGGGGCCCACAGTGCACGAGAGGCCTTAGCAAACAAGAGAGAGGGCAGCAGGAATACGCCAGTGTGCCTCGGGTACTGGAGTATATCCTGCACAAGGGGAAGCTCAGGGAGGTTGGTGCGTGCAGCCTCTGGAAGAGAAAGTTAAGGTGGAGCAAGGGGTGTTATTTGCAGAAATCTAATCACTGCCTTCAGCTATTAAATGGAAATTACAGAGATGACAGGACATGACAAAAGGAAAAGAGGGAATGGTCACAAGTTGTTGCACAGCAAATTCCAACTAGGGAAAAATGCCACAGGCAGTGCACGGCAACAGGCTGCATGGGAGGTTCCTTGGTGATACACACCAAAATTCAAGAACTGAAGGCTCTGTGTGTCAAAGCTGACCCCGGTTTGAAGGTAAGGTTTATTAGACTGCCTCCAGCCTCCTGTTATTATTAATTTAATTTTCTGAACAGAAGTAGCTATCTTGCAACTAAAACATCCACGTGAAGGGAAGAGCTGTTTCTTTAAATTTTTTAATTACATTAACATTTCCTGTGGTGCTGTGCCACAGTTAATTCATGCAACTGAACCAACCTGGCTCTACACAGAAATTACAAGGTTCATCTTTCTGTACAGCACAAACTGATTGGCAAGGAAACATAAATGCAAGTGAAAGAATAGTAACACGAGCTTCACAGTTCAAAGCAAAGTCAAAGTCAACTCATAAAAGCTATCATACAAAATACAAAAGAGTACAACTGCTCAATTATACAAAAAAAAGGAATTTTTTTCAAAAGGATGTTTTCAATGTCTCTGTCCAAGTGCATTCTATTTTCTCATTCGCCTCACATGCAAACATTTTTCTCATACTCATCTGCATTTTCAAAGGCTCATAATATGTGGGGAGTTTTTGTTTAAGTACAAGCAGAAGTAATTCTATCAACTTAGATCTGCAAGTGACTGACAGCTCAGTTTCTCAAACAAATCTTACTACTAATTTCTTAATTACTGTTACTCAGCAGTCACTGCAATCCCAGTAATCCTGTACTTTGCAGACAACATACAGTGTACACAACAGCATGTAAAAATTAAAACCACAAGTTTGCAAACAGTTTTGCTGGCATCAACTCTGTTTCCTTTTCAAAACAAATTATTAATACTGCTAGTTCTGACACATCGTTTTTTTCCCCCTAAAGACTTTGAGAACCACAGGAAAATGCCCTGTAAAGCAGAAAAAACAATGTATATGGAAGGATATTACTACTACCACTACTTACAGTGTCCCAAAGGTTTGGAAAACTACTTTTAGTAACTTATAAGCAATCATTCAACCTAAAGGGAAGTAGAACTACATCAATATGATGTTCCAGAATACCTCCAAATACAAGACGATGCAGATGGAATCAAGGAGCAATGGCATAAAAAACTTGCATATCAAAAGAAGCAGCACTCTTAAACAAAACCTGTTATTTATCTCTCTACAAACAAGTAAGTGCTCTCTTTGTTACTGGTTAACTGGATCTTTGCATATAAAAACAAACCAAAGAGTTTTACCAAAAAGAAAGAATCCATTGCAGAATTTTGGCAGCTTAAAGGACTGGTGAAATTAAGAACATTTTAAATAACTTAAGATGACACAGAAAAAAGACACAGTACATCTAAAATCAAAGAAACGAGTGCCCTCTGCAGACAATGAGGCAAATCTCCTGAAAAGCTGACTGCTCCAGCTCTTGAAACAGCAGTGACTTTGAATTTGGTGTTCAGGTTAGAGACGATGGGCTGAAGTATTCCTTGCCTCAGGAGCAGAAATCCCACTCATTGTAGATGCTGTACCATTTTCTGAAGTAATCTGCCTTTATGTTTTCTTTACTTGTGAAAAAGAGAGCAGTCAATGGAAAAGCAATTCAGTTCCCTCATAATGCAGTCTCTAACAAATTTAAGTTATGTCAGACGATAGAGGTGACAATTTTATCCTGGGAGCTGATTCCTCAGATGTCGCTCCTGTGATGCCGCAGTTGTTAACGTCTCTGTCGCGAACATCACAGATAATTTATGTTATTTTATTAGTTAGTTATAGGCTAACTCCCAGAAAAACACTGAATTCTTTTTGAGGGTATCTGTGTGACAACACACAGATGACTGTCTCCAGCTGTGTGCCAAGTCAAGTGAAAGCACCTGTATGTACTGAATGAGCCACACCACCGTGTTAAGACAACAAACACGCCTATACAGCAATCTGGAGCTTTTGTACAGACATCCATCTCTCCGTGTGTAGTACTCCAATTGCTTAAATCAACTCAGACTTCTATGTGATTCTTACCATCCTTAGATATGACTAGTAATAGTTCAGCTATTACAAGCCAGTTTTTCCAAGTCTGTGTTGAAATAAATTGGGGTTTACTTTTAGACTTTCCAAAATACCATTTCTACTTCCAGCAATAGTTTTATTTCCTTAGCTTGACTTTAGACAATAATAACTGGATTTACCTCAGCTGCAGTAATACATATGCATTTTATAAACAATTTCAAGCATGCATCTGTTTGCTGAAGCATAATTCATGGGTTCTGAAATTGATCTCTAGTTCTATTCCAGAGGAACAATTCCAGTCACTGTTAAAAATCAGGGAGTATGAATTTGCAAGTAAAAGTAACAATAACATTACACTGCAAGCTTCTTGTCATATAAATAAAAGAACAAAACAATCTTATAGTTAGGTAGTGTTGAAATATGAGTCTAAACAGACCTTAAAATGTTACATATTTGACTTCGATTTTTTCAAATCTGAAATGTAACTATAACTAGCCTACAAAATGTGAAACCTTGTTTTAAAGTGTAAGTGGTGAAAGGAGCTAGAGACATACCTTATAAGCACTTTCTGGTTACATACCAATAACGCCACCTACTGGCATAAGAGAAGATCCAAACTCTCTTTCTGAGTAATTTTTAAACTAAGAGCTTTAATTTCAATCCAATATAAATACCACTGGTTACCTTTTCCCTTGCACCCATCTGAAGCAAATAATTTCTTTCATCCAAATTTCTCCACAAGTGAGGGGTAGGATTAGAATTTAATAGTTTTCTATTTAATACTTAAATATCAACACTAATCTGAATATGGCAAGGACCAGAATGTGGCAGTTTTCTCCAAAGCGTAACCTCCAGGAACAGCAAAATTTCTTGATTTCTAAAATTCACTGCCAAATACCAATAGAAAATACAAACTCATGAGGAAGTTTTACTAGTTCAGTCCCTATTAAAAATTCTTTTTATCCTTCCAAACCTTATGTATTTGCTAACTCTCAAAATGAATTAGCCAGTTGGAAACCACCTTCCCAATTACCAAGTAAAACAAACCTTTCACAGCCATACTGTTTTTTCAGGGCTATACGGAGTGTTACTCTCCAGTAATGGAAATACACAGAAGTATCAGAAAACATGGGCAAATTTACAGTCAACCTTTTCTGGAGGTTGCACAAGCACTGGAAAAAACAAAAGTTGCCATCTCACTTCTACCACTTATAGGTTGATACCTCTTATTTCACACTAAAGATGGTTGTGAAGAAATAAATTTTTAGAGCATTTTCTAGAACAGTATTTTATGTGCATGACTAATTTATTCGAAATTGCATGCATTACTCATTATGAACAAAACCTTGTGGGGTTGTTGTTTTGGTTTCTGGGGCTTGTTGCGGTTTTGTTTTGGGTTTTTCTACATACTGTTTTCTCCTCTTAAAACAAATAAAGTCAGTCTCTGCTTTAAAACAAAAATCTTAATGTGAAGTTCATGGCTCCGACCAGTCTCTCCAAAATGAGCTACTGGAAGCATGTCCCCAATTTGCTGAAGTAAAAAGGTTGTCTACACTGGTAACCTGTTTCTGACAGTGGACATTAATAAACAGTCAGGGAATGAATGTATGGATAGGACTTGCATACAGAGATTATTCTCTAACATACCCTCTCTCTCTCTCTCAGATTCCAAAACTTTAGGACTTTCTGAGCAAGAGGTTGTTCGGCATAACTGTTCAGCAAGATGGTGACTTCCCTTCTTCATTATTCATCTAAGAAACAACAACGACATACCCTACCACCAAAACTGAAGTTGAAAAGAACTTACTCAGTTACCATATTTCTGCCTGTGCAGATGAAAAATTTACAGAAGTTCCTTCACAGCCTATTCTGAAAGCATTGCAACAAAGCTGTTCAGGCTGCGAGAATTTTTGCATCATAACCTGTTTTGGCCAGCAAAGTCAACCTTTGCTTATCTTTCATAGTTGACTCATATACCTACCACTTAGTCACATACCTTATAGACTGCTGACAACAACGTTACAGAACCATTTCAGCAACAATATTCTGCTCTTTCCCTTTAGACCTGGTTTTGCAAGCATGTCCTTATGATCCAGCACACAAGTAATTTTTTGTCCTGTACCATCCCCCTAAACCTTTATTCCTCTGAGAGCTGAACTCCTCCTCCTTTCACATCTGGCTAGCAACAAGTAGAAACTGAAGCAAGTAATAGATTTCTTGTCGAATTTTCGTTCTTAATTCACTGAGTCTCAAAGTTGGACTTTTCCAAAACTATGATGGAATGCACCCTCTGGTATTACTAGTCCAATGACTTTGAGTGCTGTAGGAGCATAAGAGGAATGAACTTCAAAAAGTAGCCAGGCTCCTGCATTCTCCCTCAAGAGCCTGCCCAATTACTGTTGTCAAGGGCAGCAGATTGGGCTAAACAAACCACTCATCTGACACAGCATGGGGACTTGATACCATAACCAATATCATGTAATGTACTCTCAATCTCTTCTTGTGATTGACTTGCAACTTCCAGAAAAGACTCCTTCCTTTTAAGAAATACAAATTCTAAGGGGAAGGCAGAGGAAAAAAACCAAAACAAAACCACAAACAAACCCATCAAAAAAACCTTTTAATGATGACCACCGGAGAAGAACATGAAGATTTTTCCCCCTAACCGCCTTCAACTGATCCTAAAAAGTACACCAGATACACTTCTGCTACCCTGTGTAAAACTTACTCCATGATTGCTTTGGACTGAATCCTCTCCATTGTGAAATTAAGAGAAATTTTGCACAGATTTTAAAAAACAGCAGAGGACAGCACTTGGTTGATATAATGGCATGCAGTGTAGATAGCTACTTGTAGAGATAGCGTAGTACTTTTGTGTGTAGTTGTCAATGTCAGCATTTAAAGAGTGTACAAAAAACTCTAAAAATTATAAAAAGTGGCAAAGAAAAAAAAGTACTACTTTAGTGAATAAGTTCTGATACATATCTGAGCACTTTAGTGACAAAATACTTGCAACTTTAAGCTCTGATTAAGACTACAGAGCCTGCACATAAAACACAGACAAGCTAGAGACAAAACATAAACTGATCAAGCCAAGAGAAATAGCTGTTTCTTCTCAATATTAAGAATTAGTTGCTGTCTATTGACTTCAGAGAACTCCCCTAAAAGCAATGAGATGCAGAAATTGACTGAGGATAGTTCAGTTTGCTGTGTTATACATTGAGAGTAGTATAACATTGAGAGTAGATCTCGACTCTCAAACTGGACAAGCTGCAGGCCTATTAGAAACTATTTAATAACTTGAATTTATTTACAAAATTCTATAAGCAATAAAATGCCCTCCAACTTGACCACTTCTACTTAAAGAGCTATGTAATAATGGAAGAGTCCTATTTCCAATTCTTGCTGTCTAGACTGCACTGTTTTGACTAGCTCTCCTCTGACTGTAACAGGGTCTAGACACAGACGCCTATGTGGGTGCAAAATGTACCCTCCTAAAGTATCTGCCCTGAAAAAACATCAGTTTTACTGCCCACAGGGTTAGCACATATGGTACAGCTGTTAAGGATCAGGTACCTACTTGCACACTTCTCTAGCTCAGGGGTGTGTGACTGTGCCAACAGATATACATCTGCGCCAGTAAATACGTGTCTTTACTCAACCCTTAGTGCCCTCTCCACAAAATGCAGAACAGGACAGATTAGCTGGATACCCCCCTGTTTGTAAAGCAATGTATATTTTAGACAAGGAAATATCCAAGACAGAGTCTAGTGAGATGCCAATAAAATACTTGCTGTACCTAGCGGAGCTGACAGAAATTAAATGGGTTTCCTGAAATGGTATAGAAAATACTAGAGCAGTAATACTACAGGAGTTCACCTGAACTGGACTACAGACTCACCTGAGAGTACTAGAGTATTCCAACAATGCTTAAAGCCAGTAGATTAGTCAAAAGTAAGGTTTACAGACAGTAAGTAGATGACTGTCCTAATAAAAATTTCACCCTACTTCAGACAGCCTATCAAAGGACACCATCTGTCACACGCAAGAATAAAGCAGACTGTCATTATTTGGAAGCAACAACAAAGGAAAATGGCCATTTCGCCAAAATATATTGTGAGATGCCTACGAACCCAACATGATGTTGTACAGAAAAATTACTGAACTCCCTATACAAAAATGACTGACACTTTGCTTGGGAGTCACACACACTGTTCTAGTCTCCTGTATTTGATAAAGTTGATGAAAGCAATCAAACAGGCTCAAAGAATGACAATAAGGAAAACACAGAGGACAAAGAGCTCATCTGATGAGCAATCTAGGAAACAGTGGCTAGTTGGCCAGTCAAACTGGTAGACTGTTAAGATACTCAATTGCTATTTATGAAGAGTACAGAAACATACTGGAGGAAATTATTAACCTGATGAACAATTGTCACCAGCAGAACACATAAAGTAACAAGAATATACTTTACTGAAATTAGAGATGAGTTCTACCATCTCACTATGGAAACAGCCCTCCCATAAGAATATACAAAATGTAGTCTTCAAATGTAGCATAATCAGTTTACAGAAGAGGTTACATGGCATAGCTGTCCAGAACTGCAGGTGACTGGAACTCAGTGTCGCTTCTGGTTTTTCCCCCAACTATGCTAATTGTGAAAGTGCAGCTCCTAACTCCCCAAATGCTTAGATACTCTCAGTTTTTGAGCTCACATATCAAATTCAAGTTCAAATTTATATCCTGTGTTTTATTAAATTGCTTAATGACACTACATTATCATACATGCACAGGCATTATCTGCAAGTCCAAAACAGTTCTGTTCACAATATATTTTGAGATAAGCTTGCAGCAGAGTGGATGCACTATCGTAAAAACTGCCATAACCCATTTTAAACTTCTACCCTCCTGCATTTTTTTTCCATTTGCTAAAACATAGTGCCCTAAAGATGTTGTAGAACATCCTGGTCTTTATACTTAAACACAAGCTACACTAAGGAGATCACATATGGGATGACAAACCACCACTGAACTGCACCTGTAGTTTTAAGACAATTATAAACCACAGCAAACCTACAGTTTGCTTACTGATCATATAACTTAAGAAAAACTTTACAAAAACTATGCTAAGAAAGCAGTTTAAAGCCAGTAATATGCACAACAACTAAAAATCATGAAATGGAGAGTCTTACTACAAATTGTGTTCTTACCTTTTCCAGGACTTAGGTTTTGGTCTATAAACACCTTAAGCTCTCCATTGGCTTCAATTAGTCCAGCCTGTTAAAGAAAGCAACTTTTATTAAATTTACAAACACAGATAGCCTTTTATTGTTAAAGATGAAAGGTATCTTACCAGAAGCCTCTACTGCTACTACTCTCATTTTGTTACAAATCTGCCACTACGTACTGTTTGGGGTACAGTACTTGTCAAATTTTAAAGTCTTGATTTTATAAACACCATATTCGTAAAAAGGAAGCAGAAAACCAGTTTATACCTACTTTGCTATTTGTGTCCTGAGCTCTTACAGTGTGCATGCACTGTTTTAACAGACAGCTGAACACCCTTCTAATCTGAACCACTGACACCTGCAACTACACCTTTCTCTCTGTAGATACTACTCACCTAATACATAAGGTAAAAACATTATAGCAAAAACAGTATAAAGAGTGGAGAGTGCCTTGGGCCATTTTAATCAGGAAAAGTATTAATAAGAAATATCTTGAGCTTTTCAATTATTACTTTTTTAAAGATCAGATTACAAACCTCTTAAGTGAAAAAAGCTATAGGGTGACATATGGGTTTATAAAGTCATCACCATCCTTCAAGAAAGCTCACAGTAGTGGTTACTTTTTAAAATACTATTAATTTTTGACTAGAGTGATGCAGTGATTTCTTTATATCTGCAGACAAAACAGTTCTGAAAAAAAAAATTAATAAACACAGGACACACTGTTTCTATTTAGAAACAACAGCAAGAAAGTCAACACCTGTACCTAACCACAGTGTAGCTTGTGGTGTTCCAGAGCCTGAGAAGTCCTTAGGCTGCATTTTGCACACAGCAGGTACATGCAGGCTACTGACAACCCTGAGCGAGAATCAAGTGCTTTGCTATCAGTCAGCAGCAATGATTCTCCCTTAGAACTCCACCTGAAGAGCCCTACTTGCCAGGAGTTTGGGAAAACAAGGAAGCCACTAGATGATGCTGTGGAGCCATTATTACCCAGGTGTATCAGACCAAGGATTTCTTATGAAAGACAGGGAAATGAAAGACAGGGAACTTTAAGAAACGGGAAACTTTCTCTCCTCAGTGAACGGGGGCAGAGAGGGGGTAGAGAAGATGATAAGAGCACGGGGGACAGGCTGGAATTCTGCAGAAGACAAATTTTGCTAAGGGAGGCATAAAGAGCAGTGGCCTGTAATGGCATGGCAGCAATGAGGACCTGGTCCCACAAAGAAAACATAAGTGAGCAGACAGTGAAAGTGCTGGATAGAATGAAGAGCCTGTGGCAGTTCTGGCCTTCATTGCCCCCCCTCCTAAAAATTAACACAATAGCATAGTTTTAGGGAGGCTGCAATAACTTTTTAGTTGTTTCAGAACACTGCCTGTCGTCCTTCTTGCCCACAGTAGGGATTTCAAGGATCCACTCGATTAAACAACAGTTTTACCACCCTATTCCCAGGCACCAGAATTCGTTATAAGCCCAATTCTTTATCACACTTAACTACATAGTTCAGAAATGCAACAGACTACATCAGACACTTCCAAAGAAAAAGGTATACTCATCAAAGTATTGTGTACAAAGATGTTATTAGAGCTACACTACGGCAACATGACATTCCAGAACACTGGAACCCCGTGGAAAACACAAAGAAGAATTTTTGGGTAAGTGTTACCTTACACGAAGAAGAATTTTTGGGCAAGTGTTACCTTATACTTCCATTCTACCTAAATGTTCACAACAGAAGTGTTAAACCAGGCAGGAAGTGCGGTCTCATTGTCATCATTTCTTTAAATGCAGTACTTAAGTTTGTATTCCACAGCAGAAAGCGGCTTGTACTCAGGACACCTGCACATTCTCTTTTACATGAGAATAAAAGATTATAAATGAGACTGGAAAAGCATTTAATATATTGTGGTTTTGATCAGAAAACCACCAAGAAAATGGCTATTTTAATCTGTAATGTCTTTCTTTTAAGTACATGAATTTAATAATTTTGAATTATTAAATCCATTCATTGGTTTAATATGCAAAAGCCAACCTGCACCGAGTGCACGTCAGTTACAGTGATATTCCAGAACCAAATACTTAAGCTGTGGTATTCACCAAATTCAAATATTAATGCAAATCACTATTTCAGTAATTGGAAAATTAAGCAATTTGGTAATCAATTACTTACTGGTCCCTTACATTTTCCATTTTTTTTTCAATTAGAATGTTTCCAGTATAATCTTTTCTATTCATTTTAAGTACTCAGCCAACCAGCATCATAGTATCAAATAATCTCATCAACTTCGAGTTTTCTTCTGCATAATTAAATCGTACCGTGAAAAAATATTACCCAAAACAACATGCAACTCCAAAACCCATAAACTAATCTAGCATTACGAAGGCTCAGGTTAATGATACACGCTCTATACCGTGCTTTTGTGTGACTGAAATTACACAAGTCACTGAAAAACTAAAGAACATTTGGGGAAAACATCGCATTTAATCAATAAAAGAAAACAATTTGTGAAAAATCAGGTAATAGCAACCACCAAATAACAAGAAAAATCCCCTCAGGGACCACAATACTAATGGACAGTATACAAGTTACAGTTCTACCACCTTTCTACCAGTGTCTTACTAAAGGTTCACCTCTAGCAGTTAAAATGGCACATTCAACTCATTTGTGAGCATGTGCCCAGAAAGACTCCAAGAAAGGTATTTGGAAAGAATACTGTGAATCCCACAGCAAAACAGCATCCCCAGCTGCTATTATTTATTCTTAGTGAAAACTGATTTCTAGTGAAAATTCTGTTATTCCAGCCCCAGTATGCTCTTTGCACTTCCAGATACACTTTTAATTCTAAGGTTAGCAAAACTTATCACTGGTTGAAGAGACAAGTTTTGGTGAAAGAAAACTGAAAAGCAAAACTTCCATCCCATACAGAATTCTGGTGTCTTTGTTCTGAAATGGAAACAATAGACAAAACATCTCTCAGTGTGCATTTTGAGGATATTCTCGCTATTTTTCAAGCCAGGTTAATTTGGAGGAAGCACCAGGATTATTCCTCTGGGACCTCCTCATAGCGCCCAAAAGAAAGAAAGAAATTAGAGGAAAATGTGACTATAGCTCCCATTTGGTCTATTATAGTCGCAGATTCACAATGCACCAAGAAAAAAAAAAACAAAGGAAAAAAAAAAGAAAAATCCCCAAAACACCATCAAAACCAAAACCCACACAAAAAAAAAAATCCACTCAGGAAAAGGTGGAAAGCCCAAAGGTAACCTTCTGTCAGGAAGGGTTTAGACATCAAGGAAATTCTATTTTCTGACGAGAAAATACACTTAGTTTTTAGGCCTTATCAAGCCACTTGTAACAAGGTATTTGGGTTTTTATTATTTTCCTTTGTATTCTTTTTGTATTCCACACTTTCTCCATATCTACTCATGATTCTCAAGCTCAAGATGCGTTACTTCCTTTGATGGTGATCTTGGGGCTGCTTGAAATAATAATGCTTTTAATATCTGATTTGGAAAGCTTATTAACTATGTGCAACTTCACAATTCAGCAAAGTTTTCCCCTTCGAAGGCACATGTTGGCTACGTCTACTTCTCTATGGCTACACAAAGAAACCCCTGAAATCCTGAACAGGCAACAGCTACAGCTACAGCCTTTATCCTTGACACACTACAACAAAGCCAACAATGATTTCAAAAAACAGCTTTTGACATCCAACACAGCATCTAAACTGTAAGAAGTTAGTATCTTCCCAGAGATCACCGGAAAGGAGGGTAAAGCCCACTGGACAAATTAGCAGATCTGGTAATTTGAACTGCAGAAGCTGTGGCGGAGTGGAGATCCCAACCATCACCAAGGTTTGGTCTCAGCTCATTGTTCAGAGCTCCTAAGGAAAAAAAAATTCATTGAAGGGCTAAACATATAAAAAATCAACTAAAGTTAGCTTTGGCCTGCTATGAGATCATCGGCAGTCCTAACGACTGGGAAGTCTATTTTTGTTTTGTTTACAAGTGAAAACTGAAAAGCACTACAAGTGCGCTCAGCCTGGAAATCAGTAAACTGGGAAGTATCTTTTTGTTGGGACTGAAGTTAATCTGAAACAAAATTTTCTAAAGATGCAGAGAATTTCAGTCATTAAAAAAATCTCTACAGACTATGAGAGAATAATTTAGTATCTTACTAACAAGCTACTACTTGCGGTCTCTGAAGTCATGCACTAGAAAATCAACATCCTTACAACAAAAATATAATTTCTTCCACAGCTTTCCAGCCTTGCAATTCAATTTGTTAATAAAAACTGGCATCAAATTATTCACTAAACCTTCAAACTAAACAGGAAAATATGCAAGGTGAATTTGAACTAAAGGACAAGGAACCTATAAAAGCAAGACGTTTATCTGACACGAACAAGACTGAACGAGTACATGTGCTACGTATATCAGATTTAACCCGAGAGGTACGTTGCCCCACACTACCTTAAGTAAGTATGGGGAAGAGAAGGGTGCTTTTGTGCCACAGAAATACCTCTTCTACCTTGCTTCTAAGTAATGAGCCCATTTTAAGAACAGTAACTGAAAAAGAGCTGAAAGAAGAGCAAAAAGGGTAGACATACATGGAAACAGAGGTACCTGCTACAAGGCTGTTTCCCAGAACAGAAATTTTCTGTTGTTAACAGCAGATTAAGCCCATAGAGCACGGAGGCACAGGACTGGGTTTGACAAGAGATACAGCGGCTAAAGATATTAAAAATGGTTAAAGAATGGGAGTCAGAATGGGACAGTCTGAAAAAGAGACAGTTTTGGGACTGACTGGGAAAGACACAAAAAATGAGCTAGAGAATCAGATGGAAGATGGCAGAATTAGGAGCTGAGGTAGAGAAACTGTGAGTCGCTGAAAAAGTACAGGCAAAACAGCCCATGAGAACCCAAGAGAGCTTTAACGGAACAATGAGATCAAATCCTGTGAGAAGAAGGGAAGAACACAGGAAGTGGGAAAACGAATACTATCTAAACTACAACTGAAAGGGGAAATAAGCTGGTACTCAGACAGAGAAGTTCAAAATAAATTAGGAAAGAAGCAGCGATGACAGAATCAGAAAATGGAGAAACTGGGAAGGAAAAGCATTTCCACCCCGAGCTTGTCACGGGCATTTGGTGGTGTTGGGTTGATGGCTGGACTTCATGATCTCGGAGGTCTTTCCCAACCATAACAATTCCACAGTTCTGTGACCAGGAGGATGCCTCTGCTGCCTACAGGCATTTGCAGAGCGTACCAGCAACCAACCACCCATCTTGTGCAAAACTGCACCTCACCCGATCCACGATGATCCCCAGTCATTTTAAAGGCAACACATCTAAAGGTCCCCTGCCATGCAATTTTACTATGGGACACTTTACTGACAATGCAGGGTTCTTTTTTTTGTTTGCCTTAGTTCAATATCAGGAAGCAGCAGAAAAGGAGCACAGTTACAAAGCAGAACTGGAATAAAGCTTATAATCAGAAATAAACAACCTTATTTTAAGACTGCTGAAACAACCTTTATTCTTCTTTCACCCCTATCCATATGCAAATGTCATTTATAACAAGATGATAATGAACTACTTTTCCCATTGGTTTCTCATCTCATGCAGGGACCAGAGCAAACATGCTCTGGGAATGAATTATTATACAACTACAAAAGATTATTTTTATGGGACATCCATTTCATTTTTTGCAAAAATTAAAAGACAATCAAGATATTAAGTAGAGGAATAGTGTAGAAAAGGGCAAAAAGTTTTTAAATTTAAAACATTTTGATTTTATTTTGAAATTGAAGCCAGGGAGAACTATTCTTTACTGTACAAATAACAAAAACTTTTGAAGTTGGGCTACAAGAGTCTGATTGTTCAAAATCCTCAGATGTGTTATTTTACTGTTTCAATAGCCTTTTTCTGAAACAGAGATAATCATATCACATCCTCAGCTCATGGCAGTATCTTCAAGATTAATGCGTCTGTCAACCACTCAGCAGTGAGCTACACCACAGAAATGAGCTTTCCAAAGAGTATATTTGAATTTTTAGCACCTTAACTAACAAGGCATAATCAAAGCACTATAATAAAGGTCTGGATACCACAGAATTGTGAAAGCAAAAAGCTAAATACAGGTGAGAAGCTCAGTTAAGCATTGTCGACCTTTGTCTGAATACAGGCTCTGCTGATACTGCAGGTAAGCTGGACACTGAGTAATACGCAGAATGACACCCGAGGTCTCCTTTATTGCAGAATCTGTCAAGACCATTAGCTTCTTGGCTGTTCTTTCCGATAAGAGCAACACATCCAGAATTCAGCAAAAATTAAGTTAAGAGCTCACTTTGAAGACAAGTCAAATGGTGGTCCTGTCTAAGCAGTCAACAGATCAAAAACACCTCGAGTTAAAAGTCATTCCATGGTGTTGCTTCTTACAGTAATTCAATTGCTCAAGTGATACAGTCATTGCAAAATTTAAAGCTGACATCCCCAAAACTAACTGTGAAGCTGTAAGAATGAAGCAGAATTGAATACCAGACTCCTAGCATCGAGTATGACATCAAAGCACTGGTTTTCCACTTTTACCACATAAATTAATCAGAAAATAAAATCATCGTTTGTGTCCCGCTGGACCAATATGCAGAGGAACCAGCAGCAGCCACTTCCACAACTACCTCCTGAAACCATTTTAGGTTTGACCATTACAGACTGTTGTTCTTCCAGCCAAGCCAAGACTTCAGAGCAGCTTGTTCACCCGCATCTGAACCACAGCCGAAATCAACAAGTAATGTTACACAGGACCCCTTCTAAAACTATTTGCCTCACCAACCTCCTCATCAGTGTATTACCAGGCTAGAGTGGCCCATAGGGTAATTTTCAAGCAAGTCTGTATAACCAATAATGCAATACTGGACCCGTTAGCAAATGTAATGCAACACAAGACAAGTAGCCAGAAGCATTTTTGGGGAATATGGACCACTGTCCATCTTTAAAATCAAGTTGTCTGCTACCTGAGAACCATTTCAATACACACAACATTTAGCAAAGATTGATCCATTCTTCTTCCCACTCCTAATTAGCCATAATAAATCTCCATTAATAGGTACCCAGGCAATCAAATACAAACATTAAAACAACTGATCCCTAGCGTAACTTAACTTCTAAAATCTGCATTTTTGTGGAGCCTGTTGTCATCACAGTGCAGTTATTCAGTAAAATACTACAATATACCTACATAAAGCCACTACCATTAACTGGCACATACAATTAATAAAGTTTAACATTTAAAGGCTACAATAAAATGCTTTATTTATACAAATAAATTGGCAAGGTGACAGGCAACTTCTGACTTGCTATTTCCTGACTTTATAATACAAACCAACATAGGAAAAATACAGAGCTCTGACTGTGTACTTGGAACGTATAAAAGAGAGCTTAAAGATAACTTTCCTTCTGCCTTCTTTGAAAAAGCATATTAGAAAAATTAGCAACATTCAAAATCCCAAACAGAGATGCCTTTTTAGATGACCTAATTTCATAACATTATTTGATCATTAGCTTGCAAACTTCTGGACATGTTAGAACTCACTAAAGGCAAAGAGAAGTAGATCAAGCTACTGAGAAGCCGCTGAACTAAAACGATATCAAAAAAGGTGCATGACCGCTTGAGATTCCTCAAAGACTTAACTTCTCTACTCCGCCTCACTGAAATTCCCAGTACATAACCAAAAATAAACATGAAAGGAGAAATGCATGCAGATATTTTAAGAAAAGTATGAAAAATGTTTTGATGACTTCTCAATACTTTCTAGGGATTGAAAGTGCATCGTGTAAAAAAGGTCCAAAATAAGTGGTTTTCCTACTTCCATTGGGCTCTTGTTTTTAATCCATTCCAAACTTAACTTTTTCAGACTTGCTCAAGATTGATGTAGAAGTATCATATGAAAGTTATTAAAAAGCACAACTTTTGTGGTGTTCTGGCAAAAATTAACAATACAAAAGCACACATTTTGACTTCCCACAAAAACAGCAGCCCTATTAACCTATCCAGTAAAGCTGTGTGAAGAAACCAGTTCGCTGTGGGTTTTTTTAAATATTCTTTGAGCAAAATATTTACTAATACTGTGAAATAAATCCACTGGATTAAGCTACATACCTGAACGTATTCTGAATACTCAACTAAAATAAACCAGCAGCGTTGATTCCTGCATCTGTACATCTCTTAATCAGTAATGTTAGATCAGGTGATGAACTTTTTACAGGCACAATTTCTCATATGGTGTGTCCTCATATTTCCACATGTTCACGGGGCTTCCTTTGCAAAGCTGGATATATGTGCCATATCTACTACTCAGTATGATTCATTAAAGTACCATAAAAAACTAAAGAGATACAATAATTTTTATGCAAACTAGGGATCAAGAGAAAAATCCCTCATAAAATAATTCAAGCAAAAGATGACAGTAGAACATAATTTTTAGAAATAAATTTAAAAATCTAATTTTAGAACAAGCAGTTCCAAAGCCAACACCACTGTCAGTTACCTATGAAACAGTAACTCAAGAACAACTCTCACGAAAGGTATTTTAGTCTGTGAGAAATTCTGAAGGCTAACAGTGGTGTGTCATTTTAAAAAGTTTGTGAAGTTATTCTTCAACTTCAAGTTCTCTATGCACGATCTATTTTTTAAATTACTTGAAAGAGTCCATCACTAACACTGAACAACAGATACAACCATAAACAACAGGACTAGAAAAAAGTATTTCATTTATGTGACTTATCTATTCTGATAGGTGTAATTCTGGAGATCGGAAGGAACTGTAACTCATTCCCTTTGACTAGCCCCTGTCTCTTCAATATTCACTGTAACACCATGCATTAGGTACTATCCTCAGTAATAGACCCAGTTCCTGCAAGTGGTTGCTTCAAGAGTGCAGAAATTCAGCAGAAAACAAACCCCTTTGCTCCTGCTTCTTCCCTCCTATGCAACACTGAGTCTTGGAGAAAAGACCCACAAGCTTCTCTTTCCTTGTGGCTGCTCGAGAGGCCTCAACAGTTCACCAGTGACAGAAGTAACTGCGGGGGGAAACATGGTCACCACAAGTTGGATCTTCAGCCATGCCACAGAAGCTGATAATTTAGTAGTGGAAGGCACATTAACCAATGCTACTAAAAAGAGTATTTATTGTCTCAATTTACAGACAATTCTCAACATACAACTGAATATAAAAGTGGCCAGCAAACAGTGCTCAGTCTTACACTGGAAGCTGGAAAAAAAATTAATCTATCAAATTTGCTTTCTTGCTACAGTTATCCCCGCTACTTCATTCGATCCTGCATCCTGCCTAGTTTTAGGCATGCCAAGGGTGGACGGGTGACCCCTGCACACAGGGAACTGCTTTCCCCCCACACTACTTCTCCCATGAATCCAATAAGCAGCACAAGCAGACCGAGGACCTTGGCTGTACATTTGGCTCCTTCAGCTCCTGCCTGGAAGGTGCCACATTTGTAAGCAGTGGAAGAGTTCACAGTAGACGAAGCCAACGCAGAGAGACACTGATTAACCAGAAAGAGGAATTCAGGCTAAGATGAAGTTTCTGGAGACTGCCCATATGCAATGACCAAGAAATTTCCCACAGAGTGCAAATGTAGGTGTAAAACTGTACCAAAACCTACGGACCTCAACCTGTCATCCAGACTCTGAGAAGCAACGCAATGATCCCACTCCCAAGGTACACAAGTCCTTGAGAAACAGCAGTTGGTGTTCCATCCACACGTGGTTTTTCATTGTTTCTTTAAATTGTAGAGAAAGTAAAGTCTTTCTAGGAACTAAGATGTCCTGAATTGAACGTGATATACCACATCTGCCTGATTCTGTTAGAATTGCTTCTCAGCTTCACATGGTGCTCATAAACTCAAAAATGGCTTTGCTTTTGATATTACTAGATCACACTGGAAAATGAGCACTCCTTTTTTTCACCCTTTATCTTTACTGCATTTCAGATCCCCTACCCAAAACATAAACTGGTATACCCACAGATACTTTAACCTTCACAAGCTAGTATTTCTTTCTACATTGCTGTTTTTCAAGTTATCCAGCTATAACATTGTGATTATGCACTTAAACTCCACCTGCAGGCTCTTAATTAAGGTACAGATGAATGTATCTTTTTTTCCCCCCCACCTCATAGCTTCCTAACTACTGCTGAGGAAATCAAAGTATTTTGCATAAAACCCCAAAATATAAATTAAAATAAATTTTAAAATCAATGCTTTACTGCTTATTTTCTCTTGATTGTACACTCTGAAAAGCATTAGAGGGATACTTTTTAAAGTTAACACTTCATAGAATTTAGACTTGGGTCAAATAGTTCATAAACACTGTTTTGCTAGCTTACCTGATCGGTACTTTTGTAATTCTTTAATACTTTATAAAAACATTTCACGGGGTTTGCCAGTACTCTCCATCACACTCCCCCATTTGTTCAATTATCCAGTAAAGTCTCAGTCTGCAAACTCTTGTAAGTATTTGACTTTTCTAGCAGGTCTTATCAAATTATAGTTCTTATAAAGAAGCATCAGAAGAACTGGAAGGGAGCAACAAAAGGAAAAGTGCTCTCCTGCAGCAGGCAGGAAGAAGCACAAAGAAAGAGCATGTTCTGTTGTGGTGCACTGTCTCCACACCTTCCCCTTCTGCAGGGCTCCCTGCTCCGCTGTCCCCAGGGCACGCCGGCCCCGGCAGCACAGGACAGCAGCGCGATGCACATCACGCCTGCGCTCCCAGGCTGCAGCACTCTGAACATGCCTGGCCATGGAAATGCCACCTGAAGGAAGCTCAGACTTAGGGTTGTAGCAGCGCGGCCCTTCCCACAGTTTAGCCATCTCAGCTCTGCTGAGAAAAAGGGAAGGAAGGGGCAGGAGCAATCATCAACTATGCCATCTTCTTCACTGCTACAGCTCACAGACAGTTTTAGCACTTGGTAGGTGACATGGCAGAACCACAAGCCATTTATCACAGCAATATTTTCACATCAGAACGTTTAAATTTACAGCAACACGGGTTTTCAGAGACTCGGTGCCCAGAAATTTAGTGATACTGCCTGTATCATGCTTAATTCCACTATTCTGCTTGAAAAAGAACTTGGACTTTGAACAAAAATATGGAAATAAATCTCTTCCCTTCTGAAAATTAAAAGAAGTGTTACACCAATTAGCATCTCTATGTTATAGCATTAAACCACAACTCATAGGGCCCATATTCAGACCTGGAAATTTAAAATTTCCCAGCATTCACCACACAGTTTAGATCTCATGTAATGGTGGGTATAGTCTGCAGAAAGGTAAGCAGTTCATATTTCTTCCCTGAGGCAGGTTTGAAGTATATGTAGATGTTTTTAAGAACAGGTTAGACAATATCCAGTTAAGATTTCATATCCTTTCTGGCTACCCTGTTCCAGTGCTCAAGAACACTTAAAATTTTACCTAAAATCTGACCTAGATTTTCATTTTACCAAATTCAGTTTATTACTTCTTTAATAAAGATACTGAAAGCAATTTCTTTTCCTACCTGTAGCACCTTCTGACATTTCTTAAGTTTACCATGAGGTAGGTTATTCCTTCCTTTCTTCCTTAACTAACCTCTTTCCTAGAATAAACTAGATCTTTCAAAAATAAGGTTTGTTCTTAAACGTCTTATTCTCACCTAGATCTAGTAGGACATTCATCTGTATTTTCAGGTGCTAGCAACTCTTCACTTAGTTGATCTCTCTCCCAAAAGCTAATATTAAACAAATGTACTTTGGTATCTCAATTACTTTGAACCGTTTCAATTTCATCTCCTAGTCTAACACTCCACTTTCATTTTCTTCCCGCTTATATGGCCTATCATTCCCTGAACTCTGCTATCTGTAATGTACTTGGCCACCCTTATCTCTTCCAGGCAAGCTTTGAGTGACTACGTATGTCTGGCCGCTTCTCCGCACATTAAGATGTTTTTCAGTTGAACTACTAAAATTCCCTACAAGATTAAGTTTTTAAACCAATCACTCTTTCATGGAAATTCTCGCTATTTGAAAGCTGCAACAGTCCACGTTACATTGCAACCTGGTGTTTAACCAGTGAGTTGTATTGGCTTGCATGCTGTTGTTTTTAGGGGTTTTTTTTGAAAGGCAAATATACTCTAATTTGAATAAGGATGAGTATATTGTCTTATTTTCAATAAGAAAACATGAAAGCCCAATAATATTGGGTATTAAGAATGACTGACATCTTAGAGGCAGAAAAAATTGAAATGTTTTTTGTAAGTACTGGAAGGGGTAAAGAGCAAACGTGCTCCATGAGGCAGGTCACAGAATCAAAGCCGCAAACCTTAACGCCAGCAGTAATGGAAATCTACGATGAAAGTTCCCAAAGCCTGTTTTTACAGACACTAACGAGCATCTTTTGGTAGACAGAGATAAACAAAGTACACATATGGAGAATGAACCATCTTCCCTCAAATGTCTGATGTCTTCTTGAACTCAAGAAAAGCAACGTTAGTTGACAACAGTAGACGACGACAGCCCCGCCATCTGAACAACACTTGCTGGGTTTTTTTCAATCCAATCCAAACCCAAGCTGTTTCAGCGTTCAGTATGAATGCACATAATGACAACGGCCCGAGTGCTGTTATTAGCATAGGGAATTCTCAAAATTAATCACTCTGAAAAAATGGCGGCAGATCTGAAGCTGGTTTATGCTGTCTGCAGGAAAACAGCCTAGGCTTGATGCACAGTATAGATAAAGTTCCACATATTCATTAACGCCAGCTATTATAAAGCATGACCCCATTTGCTTTTGTTAATAAAAACATTCTATGCTTTCACATGTTACGTGCCACAAATATACTTACATCTTTTGCCATGTTACCAAAGACTAAAAACCAGTCGTCTTAAAATCTTGATGGCTGCAGGACACAGGGACAATGCTATTTTCTAGAAAGCAAGCAAAGACAGCACCAGCTATAAAAAATGAAAGGAGGGAAAGTTTTTGCAATTGAAATTATTGACTACTCCCAAGTACAATTTAGGTTTCTTTTTGAAAAAAACACGTTTTTAAAAGGGAAAAGTTTCCCATCACCACCTTTTCGTCCCTTGAGCCCCACGCTCACGTGCGGGGGGCACTCCTTTCCCGACGGCGGGGGTGAGCTGTGCCCTGGCAGAGCCCTTCCCCCCGCCCGTGCCCGATCCCACGCGAGGCCAGTCCCTGTCCAGCTGCGCCCCTTCCAACACCGAGCGCTGGGCGCGGGCAGCGATCACGGCCTCCTCCTCCCCACCCCCATTTCCAGCAGCAGGCACAAGTAGGCCCCAGGGGCAGCTCCCCCCGGGGCCTTCCAGCCCCGCTTTTCTCCTCCTCCTCGCAGGCGGACGGGCCGCGGCCGCACCGGGCGGCACAGACCGGCGGCCGCCCCCGCGCCTCGGGCA
>VZTA01005798.1:77745-113444 GCA_013398855.1 Mohoua ochrocephala | reverse complement strand
AAAAAAAAAAAATCTCAACCCCAAAATAGGCTAGCTGAATGAGTTGCAAGTCAAGCACAGAGCAGACCTTCCCTTTCACTCCCTTAAGCTCAGCTTCACCACAGGAATATCCTCTCACCACTTAATGAAGTTTCTGCTCTGTATTAGCTTTTCTGTATTCAAATGATGCTGATCATTAGTTAATGACTGAGACAGAACCACTGTCCAACAAGCTGGAACAAGAATTTCCAGAAAAGACCTTTTATTCTTCAAGAAACCTTAAACAAATCAGTAGATTTTCCTTTCAGGACTTCTGAAACTCTGCTTTAATTTTATCTGCTTGACACAGAAAGAGAATATTCCACAGTACAAGCATAAGGTTTCCAAAAAGCTGCAATTATATCTAAGTGGGCTGGTTATGCAATATTCTCCCCATTTTCCATACAGGAATGAGTGATCATTCAGGAATAAGGTCTGTTGTTTCTATCCTAAAATTGGATTGTGAGACTACCCCATTTGGACATGGAATTATGCATGGAGCCATTATTTGCATTTCAGGAAACATTTACAGTATCTCAATATACTTCCAGATTTCTGTGAGGCAATCTCAAATATCTGATTGTAAACAAAGTTACCATATGTCTGTTAAGATTACTAATTTGCATTTACATCTAATATTGAACCAGGCAATCTAAGTCTGTGTTAACAAAGAGGCACAGAACACCGATACTCACATGAGGCTATTTCTCTTTCCCCAGTTCTCCTAAAGCCTAGCCAATTTGTCCTGGTTTTGGCCAGCACAGAGCTTTTTTCACAGTAGCCATGAGAGGGTGGAACCTGGAGTGGTGTGGGCATGTGTACCTCATTATTCTATACCATCTTATGTTATTGCCAGAGGCAAGGAAAAGGGGCTCCCTCTCTTACTTCCAGGAAGAAAGGTGGCCCCTTCCTGTGTGGTGGGGTGGGAAACTCTTATTGTCTGGGGGTCCTCTTTGTACACTTGTTATTAATATTGTTTCCGTTACTGTTTGTTTTCTTATCTCATTGCTGTTTCCAGTAAATGGTGCTTATCTCAACTCATAGTCTTTGCCTTTTGTGGTCCCAACTGGGAGGAGAGGGGAAACAACTGACAGCATGGTTTTGGTGAGAGCACTGAATTGGGGAATACCATTCCTAAACCATGACAAAGTTTATCTGGGAGAGAACTGAGAGAGGTGAGGCAACCAGTAAGGTATCTAGATGCTGGCTTTCCTTTTTTGAACATGGTACCAAAAGAGCTTTTCACTCAAATCTTTTAAAAGATAATCAGGAAAATATTTTCTTTCTCTTAAGAGACACAAGCACTCAGTATTTCCTGGTCTCCTAACTGGAATTTTCTAGAGAACTACAGCTACCCACAGCAATTTATTTAGATAAAAGGCTTACTCATCACAGGTGTAATACGTCATATAATTGCTTCAAGGGCTAACTAAGTGACATAATGGAAACCATACAGAGGTCTCTACCATGACCTGTCATACCATTTTTCCCCTCTGAAACAAGTGGCAAACTACATGTGAAATAAGCATTTTTCAAAGCCAAAATGAAGCATTCAGAAGAGATGCTTGTCTTTCATGCAGAAACTATGAGCTAGATCAGTGGATAGAGTAAGATTTCTCTCCTTAAAACAGTTAAGAAACAAATTATTTCAGTGAGGCACCTGGAAAAGAGTAAAAGGTCTGAGCTAGTAGATTGTTAAATGGAACCATAAAACTTCAACTGCTCCACTATTTTGAATAAAAATATTGAAATACACCAGCATATCAGTTTTGAGTTTCTTCTCTGTTACAGATTCATCTTATAAAAAATGTATTTTATTTATAGGGCAGCTTTTTGCTCTGCATTTGTCTGTTTTGTGACAACTTTTGAAACCATTTGAGGGGAGGTGGAGCTGCCACACATTCCTCCAATCTTTACGGCGCATTAGTGCCTAGAGGGAAAGCCCCAAATCCAGTGAGCAAGAACTCGAATATGATGATCTCTACCCTGTCCCACCATTACATAAACACTCCAGACTAGTCCAAGCTTCATTTGGGCAAGCCCAGCAGATGTCAGAGAAAACACAGATGAAAATGAGGCTGCTAAGGGGGAATGAGGTATAGAGCACAAAAATCCATCCAAAGCTTTGTTTTGCTACTTGGAGGACAATTTTCATTTTAATTGGCAATTTAAACCTCGTAACATGCATTTTTCTAACCATTTTGTGGGTATCAAGGTTATTTCCGATGACACCGCAATACTGACCTGAAGTGTTAATGTATCTTAAATAGTATTGGTTTTAGCAGATAAACCTCAAGATGATTCTTAAATGCTTTGTCACAGAGTAGACTATAGCCTATGAGTAAGCTTTCTCTATGACACTTAAAAAATGGACTTTTACAAGACCTATCTCACTACATACAACGTTTTAAAGAAAAAACACATTAAGATCACATTCAAAACACTGTTTTCTAAAATATCATGGTATTTTAAAAAGACTAACAATTTATTCAATGTAAATGGAACTTAAAAGGTCATGGAGTTGCAAATACACATCCAGTCTGCCGTTTCTAGTTTTCTGCAAGTTAATTTACTTAAAATAATTTCAAATCTAGAATAGTGTCAACTAAGATCCAACCTCCAAGGTTACAGAAGTGCTATTTTTCACATCTAATTGAAATAACACTTCCCAGTTTTACTACATTTCTTTTTGATTTAAAAGAAAGAAAACACCCCTGTAAACCATTAATGTAGCAGCAGTTAGCAACAAGAACGGGTAACAACTGGCAGTCTGCAAACTTAAGTTACGCCCTTTCTTACTGTCAATTTTTAGTCAAATATGTAAATAAATACAAGAGCTAACACAAAATATACCACTATAAGAAAATACATTATATGCTGCAATTTGGAATAAAATATCATGCAGTACTGGCTGCATGATTTGGAATATGTAATTAACTGCTTGGAACTGAGGTTAAACAGTTAAACCTTTTCTTTGTGTAGAAGACCACTCTTTTATTCACCATTAGAAATTTGTTTTGTAATTAATTTTATACTGCTATATTAAAATCCTAAATGTGAACATGACTCAAGTCATTTAGTGAAAGAAGATACCATAGGCACCATAATATATATATATATATATATCTTTTTTTCCTTTTTGAACAAAATCTGGTGATGAACCAGCATTAACAGGATGAAAATTAAAAGGCACATTCAGGCAAAAAAATAATCAACATAGTTTGCATGACACTATATTTTAAAAAAATAATTTATGCTCTGAATAACAGATTGGGTCAGAAACAAATATTCTAGCAGATTCCAATCTGTCAGAGTTAAAGTAAATTTTGTAAAAGGTGTGCAATTCAAATGACGCAACTACTTCTTAGTATTGAATTTTGTTTTGTTTTAAGGTCAGTATAAGGCTTATAACCAAGTGCTTGTTAAGAGGACTGACTACTCAACAGGTCTTGTTTTCTGAGTGCATAGAAATACAATGAGCAATGAAGATGTTTTCCTTGCAAGAGGACATATTCTTCTATTTGTGCAAATCTTGATCAAGTACTTGAACGTCTTTCAGGTCTCGGAACACATTTCATGATTGCAGCTCTCCACAGGGCAGGGGCAAGTAAAAGGCTTAGAGTAGTCACACTCAGAATAAGAAGATAGACCTGCAAAAGGCACATAAAAGCCATTACTTCTCTTGGTTACATGGTTGTACAAAGAAGTGACTAGAAGTTTGGGGAGATTAGACTCTTCTAGACAGTATTTTCAAGAGACTTCACCCGTCTTCCTAAGCAACTTTGCATATTGCTACAAAAGCAAACAAGTGCATGCTCAAATCATCTAATTACCTGTTTACCTGGTGTGAAGATACAATTGCAAAAACATCACTATGAACTTATAGAAAAACAATTGTTTATATGTATAGTTAAGTGATCAATTTTGAAAATTCAGTATTTGTTAAAAAGTCAAAGGTGAATTATCACTTTATTTACAAAACAAAATGAAAAACCCCAAACAAACAAACCAAACTAAAAAGACTCCCAACCAATCAAACAAATAAAAAAACCTCCACCACCGCGCTAAACTATTCTGGTTTAATGATATAATGGCAAAGTTCGCTGCTAGTTCACTTATCAACAGAAAAAAGCAAACAAAAATCCCTTTAAGTCATACTGTACATCTTCTGAAAAAAAAGATCCTAACTACATAGTCTGAGTAAGTCTTAGGAAACAGTGGCAGGAAGTAGTTTTGAGGTCTCAAGCAAAAGAATGAGTTTTTAGGAAATTTCAGAGCTGTACAAACCTATACAGTAGATAATCATGTGAGAGCAGAAAAAAATGAAAGCCTAAAAGCCTCTGAGCTCAGTGGGTGGGCCCCTAAACTGGTTCTGTGATCACATACTGATATCTTGAAACTCTATGCAAACATGCAGTATTTGTAACTCTTAATTATATGAAGGAGTGAACATGAAAGTGAATCACCTTTCCCTACAAGTGAAGAGCATTGTGTACATTTTTCACATGTGCTTTATTTGGAATTGGTTCCAACACTATGCAGTCCACTTGCTCATATAATGAAAGCCTCGGGGCACCAGGAGAGCATTTTTGTGAGCAGAAGCACAGAGGACAAAGCAGCTAGTACTAGAAAGTGAGGTCGGTTGTTGTATCTCTATAGCCATAATTTACTTAATTTCATAAATTCATCTTCAGAAAAAAAAGTAACATTCTCACAGCTTCAGTATAAAACCAAGTTTAAGGCTTCTTTCCTGGGGGACTTTTTTCATGACTACCAAAAACATTGGTTGTTTCTTCTGTGGAGGATTTAAAATGAATAAGCTTTACAGGTTAAAGTGATTACAAGCTTATTTGCTTGTTTAAATGTTAAGGCAATTTTCACCATATCTGCTCTCTAGTTCTTATTTGCTGGTATTTCCTTCTTCAAATCCTATATTCTCTCTGTATTGTATACGCCTATACCTCTTTCAATAGCTGTATCAAAATTTTAAAAACAAAGGCTTCTCAGTCGTTGTTACTTGGGTGCTATCTGCAACTCACTGTTCACATAATTAATTTGTAAGTGAGAGAAGTTAGGGTAAAGCGTTTCTAACTAAGCTATTTAAAATATTAAAGTACAATATGAAACAAGTAAAAACCAGCCCTAAGAACCTGTCAAGGACGTACGAGTATCGATTTGTATGCGTTGATTCTACTTTTATTACAGTTGAGAGGTACCACAAAATCGGAGTGTTTTGGTATTTCAAACACTGGGATTTTGTATTACAGTGTAAGTTATTCAGGTGCAAAAAATGAAGTTAATAACCACAGAACAGCTTACCTCCCGAGATATGATCCCTGCTCTGCGTGCTCTACTTCCCAGAACAAAAGAGAATTCACTGACTTGGGCCAGTCCTGCTGAGACAATCCACTTGATATATTGGCTGGTCTTTGGAAGAATCAAAGAAAGGACAAGCACTGCCAAGACAAACTTTAAAAACAGGTTTTTTTGAGTTATTGTGAGCTTGTTTTGTTTGTTTGTTTAAATAAAAGAAGTGCAATAAATAAAATAGTATTATCTATGTAAGATATATAGTGTCAAATACAATAATTTTGGACATAACATAAAATAATGGACTTCCAAGTGTGTCTTCTGGATTAATGTCAAAAGAGACAAATGTACATTGCACAGTAAAAAGAAGCATCTCCTTTACTATAATAAAAACACTTGATAACTGTCACAAATCCCAAGCTAGAGAAATAGATGCTCTGCCATGTGTAACTTACTTTTAACACTAAATAATTTTATTTTTAAATACCTGAAGAATATTGTATCAACTGTATTCTAATCAGTAAGATTCCTCCAAGTACAGATTTACAGCAGTATTCTCTGTTATATCAGATGTTCACTTCTTGCATAGAATTTTCTTTAGGCCATGCAGCACAAAGATTACTTAGATTATTGAAGATTTAAATATTTTTAAAAAGCGTAAAAGAAAATACCTTCATTATGACGACAGACAATGTAAGGAATAGCAAAACTGTGAGTTCATATATTACAAATGTGGGAAAAACATGAAGTCCTAGAAGGAAAGAAAACAATATTGCAGAGTTTGAGGCCAATATCTTACTATGGTAATTTTCTGGGTTAATAATATATTTAATTGCAAGACTGTAGTCTCAAAACCAACCTAACAAAAAGCCTTAACTTACCTACCAACCACTTGATCACTAAAGCCCTAACTACCTACTTGACCACAAAAACATTTCCTGCAATATCCAGCCCTTTTTTCCTTTGGGGAGGTTTAGCACAAGCAATATTCCCAACTGAATTAAGTTGCACATGACTGATGCATAAACACTTTAATTTCTAAAGCTTTCTATCCTCCGCACCAGTCAACAGTACAAAATCTGAACTGAAACTTACATCTAATGAAAGCCATAAAAATCCTGCAGGAAAATAATTCCATTGTTCTGCATGGTCATTGTAATATTTTGCTGGTCATTTCACTTTTTTGTATGATATGGTTAGGGACTATCACAGTGGGAGGAACTTGATACTCAGTATTTGCATAGACTATAGCTACAACAGAAATCCAAATTGTTTTCATTCTATGACCCTCACTTGCAAGCACTGAAAGTCACCTGAACTTGAAAAGTCACTGAGACTGGAATCAAGTAAGGCCATAAACCCCTGAGCACAGTCTAACAATGAAGGAATTACAGAAAAACCCATTGCTATGATGTTGCTGGGTTTCTTTTGTTGGAGTGAATTGTCTTTTTTGGTTTTTTTGCAGTATTTGGTCATTCTAACTTGGTAATTATATGAAGAAAGGTAACAAGAACCACAAAGAATGCAGAAACATAAAACTAAATCCTGCTAATATTAAACATAAGAAAAAGAAGTATTTGTTGGAGAAGTCCTAGAGTCACTGGGGAATAATCTTTCAACTAAGTCCATTTTTATCTCCTGAAGTATGAGGAACTTGTGCAGGCAAACATAACCGTGTATCTTTGGAAGCTTGTTCCTTTTTCATAAAAGCTTCTAAAAAGTGAAATCAAAATAGTGGTGGTGTTCCCGACAAATTCGTAATAGTTGGCATTTCTCCAACCCAGGTATTTCTGATGAAGGACAGGAATTTAGCTTTCTAAAGCATAAGGCACGTAAATCAATGCTGTAATTAACTTCTTATTTTAATGTGGGACAGGTTTCATTAATTTTCCCTCCCCATAGCGCAGAGCCAGACAAACTGCAGAGGACCAAGAGCTGTCATCTCTTCCAGACCTACAGCGACTTCACGATGTTTTGTCTGTGTGCACATTCAATTGCCGATGGAAACATTCTTCAAATACATCAGAGATCTTTACACAAGTACCACCCAGTCAGCACACACACACCCTGTTTTATTTCTTAATTTCCTTCCAACTACTGAAGCACAAAAGACTATCAAAGTAAGAGGAGAGATGGCAGAATAAGAGATGAAAACCACACTGAAAAAAAAATCCACATATATGCACAGGTGCACGTGGAAGGGCAAGTAGCTTCTCTGTATTTTCAGTGTATATCACGTGCACAGTGCTCCTTCACCTTTAGGCCGACCTCAGAAAATACATGAAAAGCAATTAGAGAAATACAGCCCGTAGCAATGGCATGTTTGATAAGAGGGCCAACTCTGCCACATCTAGAAGGTTTCCAGGGGAGGCTATAAATAAAGCCTAGTGCTCTCATCACTACTGGTGGCACTACACGTTCAGTTCTGGAGCACACAGGCAGTCTGAAGTCCATTTGAACTGCTGCCCAATGTCGAGATTATTGCCATATTCCAAAGAGCTGGAGCACAAACTACAGCAGATTTCTATACCAGTCCTTTGGAGGCGCGTATCTGCAAGGTGAAAACAAGCCTAAACGTGTCACATACACCATTCTGAGCAGACAAATCAACATCCCAGAAACCAGACACTTTTTGGAAGGAAATAAATACCATCATATGGGATTTTTATGGTCAGTACAGACCTTTGCCCTAGTCCTAGATGAAAACCCACGATAAGGCCAGAAGTCATATCAGACTCCTGAAGCCTTCCTGACAACACAAACACCATCAGAAAGATTAAATTCACAGGCAGAAGGTGCATGAATATGGCCAGTTATTGCAATGGCTTTGATCAGATTTTGACTAAGTTCAGGAGTAATTTTGAAATCATTCTCTAACATGGAAGAAACACTTCAAATAACTCAAAAACTTCAGCAGTGTCATCAGCACATGTCACATCGGCCAGCAGTCAACAGCTAGGATAACACTCACACTGTCTGGTACACTGTTACAGAGCTGACCATAAGCTACCAGACTTCAGCTCTAAGCAGTGTTCACAAAGAGCTGGAACAGAGGCCTTGGGGTGCATCAATGTCAAGCCAAAAAGCACAGTTCACTCATAGAAGTTGGTATGGATTCTGTGGACAATTACAGGCAAGACTTTGCACATTCTTTTTATAAGTACTTTTTTCTTAACAAGTAAACTCCCCCTTTCCTCGATTAGACAGATTCTACCGATCTGCCGGATAGCTTCTTTAACAGCATGTGAAGATCCAAACATCTTGACCACATCCTGGTTAGATCCAACATCGCAAAAAAGCAACCTTGGAGATCCTTGATGGCGAACAAGAGTACAAAAATCAGAACTCTGTGGGTCAAACTGGAGCCAGTAGAATTAATTCCGACACATCCTCAAGACAAGACATCACTCAGAAAAATCATGTTAGCTATGCATTGAGATGCTGTGTCTACTAAGAGTCTTAATGAACCTAAGATCATAGCCAGCAAATGCAATAAATGCTACAACCCTGGCCAGATCATTAAGGAGCAAAGGGGAAAGCCAATCTTCTTCATATTTCTGCAAAGGGTAAAGTCCTTTTGATTCTGTTGTAAGTTCTGAGAGCATGAAACCTTCAAGTTTCATTGTGTTCCACTGCAGGAAAACAAAGCAGTAGAGCTGGATGGATAAGGAGAAGGCGATGCATGCCACCTAATGAATTCCAGTTGGGATCTTCCTTTGGTTTTTCTCAGATTCAACAGAAATGTTAAGAGGCTCATTGGACAATCCCCATGTGCATGTTTGCTCCAGACAGTTGTGGTGCTGTCAGTGTCAGCATCACCCATCTTCCGCAGAAAAAGACTGAGCTGTTAAAGGGTTTTCAGCATCTTGTATTCAAGGTCCAACACAGACCACAGGAGTTACCCAGAAGGGAAACATGGAACCTGGCAGGTGGGTACATCTGTACAGCCAACTGAGAACACAAAACTTGTCAGTGGAAGTAATCTGTCACCTCGCCAGTGGCAGAGAGTGTCCTGATGCCCAATTTCAAACTCCATATTCTACATGTAGACTAAAAAAAATTGGAGCTTTTTTAAAACAGTCAAACAGTCTACTCCAAAGATGTCTTCCATCTTTCCAAAAGTAATCAGAACAAAATCAAATGATGTACGGGTAAAGATCTGCGTACTAGGTACCAAAACAGAAATGAGAAAGAAAGTGCCCAAAATGTGGCTCTAAGAGACTGGTCAAGATGTTCTCTCAAAACTACTAGTGAGGACAGACATTAACAGGAACTTTCTAACCTCAGCAGGTGGCATAAAGAGCGCCAGGAACCTTGAAGAACACCCAGAGGCCTGAATGAATGTACAGATAGAGAGTAACTGGAAATGCAGCTGTTAATGCCTAACTGCAAAGGTGCATTGTTCCCACAAATGCACCCAAGCGCAAATTTGAAAGCAGTACCATTGCACAGGTCAAGCTAAGGGCAGGTCCACTGCTATGGCTATTACATTAAAAAGTACTATTCAGCTCAGCTTTTTAGGCACCAGAAGGATTTCTGTAGTGAGAACAGAAAAGCAGGCATTTAAGACAAGCAAAATAGGAATGAACTTTTCCAAATGACATACTTACAAGTCATTTTTCAATTAAGGCAATTTTTTCTATTTGTGCCTTTATTCTAAAGGGACCAGAAATGATACTACTGCAGTGGTGTTCCTCAGGATCTCAAGCATTTCTCTATATAACTGCTCTCTATAAATATGCTTGCTGCATACAGTAACGAACAAACCTTCTCTTTAGGCAGGGGGGAAGAATCTTTCCCCGTGGCTTTTACATAATTCCACATAGTAAATCTCTATACATTTATAGATACATGTAATTTGCATGTGTACATATGTAAGTAGAGAGCAAGCAAGAAGTCTTTAAAAAGAAATCTAGTAAGAAGAAAAATTAAGGAATACTTTTTATTTTATTCAGGTTTTCTTTGCAACATCACGTTCACTCCTTTTAAAACCTACCTCCTTGCCACCCCACAGAACTTCCTGTTAAGCACAAAATTTAAGAGTAACTGACAGTAAAGGGGGGAGGGAGGGCTAATTTTTATCTGGGAAGGAAGGGGATTTTGTTTGAAGGTGGGGTTTTTTTAGGGTTTTGAGTCTTCTTTCTTTGTTGGTTCTGGAGGGGTTTTTGTTGGTTTGTTTTTTGGGGTTTTTTTTAAACAAGCAAGCATTGTCACATTTTGTCAGAGGCCTGTAACATAGCTCTTCTGATTTTTTAGCTCATTTCCTTCTGAGGCAGGAATAATACCCATTTTCTGTAAAATCACACCAACTTGTTAGGCAATTTTCTTTTCTTCCCTTCTTGCAATTATAATGGCAACAACTGTTAAAAAGATTTTTTTTTTAAAATTCTGTAACAGAACGACTAAAATAATTTCCTTAGAGTACAATGTAGGCTGCATGGAGTGCTGCTAGCATGCCAACTGAGGTCTTGCTATTTTCTTGTACTCTAGCAAAGTCTTATCTCTAGTCTTAATTTATGCAGCCACAAGAGCGTAGGACAGTATTTTTGTTCAGTCCCTTGTAAAATTAACTTTGGGCTTATAATCACTTGTCATGCTTTGTATCCCTGATAACACTATCCACTCTATCACCATCTTTACTGAAACACATAAACAACTTACATCTGTGAGCATTTAGCAATTACTCATCCAAGCTTGTCAGTTATATGGGCCCAAGTTTCACCAGAGCTCACCACTTTCCTCCCATTATTAAAAAATAAGTTATTCAAATAAACCTATCTATTACTAAGTAATCTGATTCATCACCAGAAGCTATTAGCATGGGCTGGATTAAAAAAAAATTAAAATAAAATTAAGACTGGCAAGCATAGCTATTTCCTTTTTGGTTTGACAGCCCCCAGTTTTAAGTTTCTGTTATGAAACAATGAGTATCACACAGGTATATCAGGAAAAACATTAAAATTACGCTGATGATGGGACTTGACTGTTATCTGAATAAATATGTGGAGATAAAAAGAACAATAAAAAACTTAAAATCCTACCAGAAGAAAAACCAAGGGAGGTGTTGAAAAAACCCAAGTGCGAACCCTAAGACTTTCTGAGTAAACATGGGTTGAAAGAGGTTGGATTTGTGCACCAGGCCACATCCAAACCCCCTCTCAGACACTGCGAGGGGCCCAACACAGGGACATGCATCTCCTATACAGTCCACAGGGAGAGGCAAGTGCTTTCACAGGGCCTGTCTCCTTACCCACTGCTGCCGAGCTCCTTTAGATGAAGCACATTGGGGCATGCACAGACAGCCAGAGAATGGAGCAGTTCAAAAGGAAGTTACTGATTTACTGTAAGTATTCTGAGTTAACTCCTTTTGGATATCAAGGGTAATGAGTTCTTCTCTCATCTTATACATCAACGCTGCATTTCAGTTGGCATTCAAGTAGTGTCTGAGATACATCCTCTTTCAATTATTTTTTTCCCTGCACTGAGAACACACCCTCCCAACTAACTTTCTAAAGAAACAAGCTATAAAAAATTATGGTATGATGACATTCTTCTTCTATAGAAAACCAAGTGACAAAAATCTGAAATCTACTCTACCAGTTGACTCAAAACAGTAATACAATTTTAGTATAAACTACAAATACAGCTGCTGGGAGGACAGAACATTAAAAGAAACCTCAACAAATCAACACCCAAACCAAGGCCTTTTTGTCTTAAAATTTTTAGTTACATGTTTTAAATAGGATGATTTCAGAATTAACATTGAAAAACTGACACTAAAACAAGACTTGGGAGTACAACATTGAAATGACTTCTGAAACTTAATGTTACATTTAAAAGTAGTAGCAAAGGCAAACCAATATTGTGGTCAGTTAACAGTACAGTATTTTAACAAAATAAAATCTATCTCCTCCCCTCACATTATAGACAACATTTTTTTCTCCTCACCCACATTGTAAGCAATGTTTTTTATATATTATATATATTTTACATAGTACAGATATAACATTATTTAATATTATATATAAATATAAAATATTTTAAAGTAAGTTTTCTTGGAAGTTACCTATAGATGCAAAGAAAATGATGGCAAGAAAGTCACGTATTGGTTCAATACAGCACATAATCTCCTCAGTAACCATGTGACCCTGAGAAGAGATCAGAGCTCCGGCTAAGAAGCATCCCAGCTCCATTGAAACATCCAACAGGTCTGTGATCTGTTAAGGAATAACAGAGAATCTACTGCTGAGTGACTTTATATACCATTTCACAGTGAAACTATAGAACTTTATACGAAATGCAGGAAATTACTATGCCTTTACACAAGTTCAACAACAAACAGAATTCAGCGTATGTATTTCAGTGTTCTCCAGTATTGTATTTATACAGAAGACTCACAAAACTAGTTTCTCCCTTTCCCTTACCTCCTTTCCTACAAAAACAAAAATTAATTTCTTAATCTACATTGTAATGCTTTGTGTTGCTCTTAAGGACAGCATCTGATTTCACGTGTCCGAGAGAGACTATAACATCTTTGGAGTCGGGATTACATAACACATTGAGGCTGCGAAATAAAGCAGTAAGAACAGGCTATTTTCCAGCTGTCAAACAAGAGGGAAAAAATGAAAATCTAAGCTTATATTTGGGAGAAGAGTCTCAATCTAGCAGAAGTCCCCGGCATAAATTACATTTTATTATTGTAAATTTGGTTCAAATGTGCCTGTGTGCTTTACTGAACAGGGATTCATTTAAGTGTGTGAAGCACAATGTCTGCTTGAAAGAATTCAGACTGCTTCACTCTTTTTTAATATTTTAATGCAGTACTAGAAGAAGAGATGAAACACACGTAAAGAGACTAAACAAAACACAAAGCCAAATGCTTAAGGCAATGCCTGGAACATTAAAAAAAAAGCAAGCAGCACTTCTAATGTACAGTATGGTATAAAGTATGTTTTAAAATAACTACTTCAAAACCATGCAATTGCAGATGGTCATCTCGTTGAGAAAGGACAATGCTATTAATATTAATAGAATATTTAAAACCAATGACTTCTTTTCATTCTAATTTAGATTCGGCAAGAATACACAATAGTACATTTATGGACACCATTCATCACATCTTGAACGGTGTTATACTGTACCATATGAAACAAAAACTCAGGTGACGTGAAACTAATGGAGGAGTGCAGAAGACACAATAAACAAGTCTCCACACTATGCATAAAATGCCACCTAAAAATAATCCCAACTCTTTTGTGTATTGAAGTATTAATGTCTGAATGCTCATCACATACCTGCATTTGTGATAACACTGTAATTTATTGCAAGATATTTAAGGTAACAAATTGGTTCTGTCAACTAATGTAAGTAGTTGCTGATCATGCAAAGCAAACAAAATAATGTTATTCTCATTTTAAAACGAAAGGAATTTCAGTGCTTTTCAGAACAATTTGAAATTGTAAGAGGGAGGAAGGCAATATATACATGAAGGACTTAAAAATCACCAGGAGATGAATAAAAGAAAGGAAACAGCTATGAATAGGAAACATTTAAGTTCTTCTCAATCATACATTAGTTGTTTTAAAAGTCACAGCCTCTTGTGGATGATTAAGATCCAATATAGCCTATTCAAATAAAGTTGGAATTATTTTTACTACTCAGCTATAATCTTCCCACACTTAAGTGTTATCAGCTGCAACAGAGCTCCACATTAAAACTTTTATAGCTAATATTTTAAACATTCCCTTGGACAGGATTAGGTTACCATATAAGATGAGATGCAGCATATCTTGTACCAGAACTGCATGATACTGCACTGTTGTGAGAATCAATCTTCAAGCAAGGAGCAATTTGTGTGTGAAAGAAACATGTTTGTTCAGAAAGCATCAGACATAACTGGAACAAACTGCATGTCTAACTGGGAATTTGGTCCCACAGCATAAAAACTGAATTACATTCCTTCCGTCTATGGCAAGCCAAGTATGAGCTCAAGGGCCTGGTAAAAAAATAGGCGAATTCTGCTATTTCTTGTCTAGTCTCTGGGTGCTACACAACTCCAGGTCTACAAAATCTATAGGTCACTCTACATACAGAAAAGTGTATAAGTGTATCAGAGAGCAAGAAAAAAACCAAAAATTACCAAATAATTTTCTTAACCCTCTCTCCCCTCCTGCAGTTTGTTCTTCAGATTTACAGAATCAACTAGGTTGGAAAGGACCTTTGAGATCATCAACTCCAACTTTTATATGTAGCTTTATACAAAGATTCCTTTTACAATTCCCATCTTTGTCTCTGGCTGTCCCATAGCATTACCTACAAGCGGACACATTTCCTCAGCTAAAACTGCAGCATCAGGGTTTATTACATATATAATGTAGGGGCACATGCGCACACACACACTAGAGAGGACTTGTTTTACTGGCAGGAAGGCATTCGCAGCAGAATTTCTTACATAAGCAAAGCCTGGAAAGTATTGAGTGTTTAGTATTCCCCCTCTGCTTGCATCACTTCCAATGTTCCGCCTTTACCAAACAGGGCTTTAGCGATTACTAATCCCTGGGCTTTGCACTGTCCTCTTCTCAACTCTTACATTACAGAAAGCTTTTTCAGTCAAAATTACGTGAAAAATTTTGTCAGTTTACATGTTTTTCTCAGTACAACCTAGTTTTCAGTTGTATTCAAAGGTCCCACCTTACTCTAATTCAGAAAAGGACTGCTTTGCTTTCACTAGAATATTGGATTTTTATGTTCAAATGTTCTACCACATCAATAAATAAAGAAATAAACATTACTGCTATAACACGTTCTGCGCGAATCTCAACCATCTGTTCAGCAGTTGTTTTGCTTATATTCTCTAATGGTGTCTATCTTCTTGCTACTCCTTAATCATCATAGAAGCTTAATGAATATGGTAAGCCAGTAAAATGAAATAAAATTTTGGTGGACGTAAAGATATTAGAATTTCAGGCTTTAGTAATTTAAATCTGCTCAAGTGTAAAGAGGTGAACTTTAAGCTTGCATTTCAAGAAAGTAAAGCTGTAATGGAAATGGAAACAATTTTCAGTGAACCTTGTAAAAACTCTATCTTAACTGTATTTTATGAAAGAATTAACTAGAATATTTGAAATTACAGTTCTTCCTTAATCTTCTTTTAATTGATAGACAAGAGTCATAAGCAGGTTACAAGCCATTGAGAAGTACTTGAGGAAAGCAAAGAATGATATTCCAATACTAGTAATGATATTCACAAGAAACTGCAGAAAAACCCCTGTACATTTTCATATGTAAAGTACTGCAATAACATCACTGTATTTTCTTTTAGGTATATAAAGCAAACTGGCAATTTCCCTCCATTTGCTGTCACCATCCTGGGTCAACCATTAGGCAGTGAAACTAGAAGCCACTTTTCCCCCATGTGTATGCACAGTCCTATAACCATGTAAATGTAACTGCTGTCCTTCTTGTCAGATTAGGTTTTATATTTTTCCATTTCCCTAATAACGTTCAGCAACTTCAGTTTCAAAACACTACAAAACTGACCACTGCTGTCCTGCAGGTATCCAATACAGCACTTCATTATCAGGACAGCGTTTAAAACAATCTTCCTTGTAATGTTTCTGTACATACAGAACATGAAAAAGCAACACTACACCAGTGAATGCTCAGGCTGACATATTCTTCAGCTCATCCTGGTAAATACCTCGACTTGCAACTACCAGTTTGGCCATTGATCCTGAATGGGGTCATGTTTAAAACCGTAAGTTAGATTTGTTCCTTATGCTGCAATTCAGGAGAACAGTTCACCAATGAAAACCAACCAACCAACCACTATCTGCATAACTCAAAGCTTGAAAAGGAGTTGCTGAAAGTGCAATAATGATCTACTGAACCTTTGTTACTGAAGACAAGGTACGTGATTCAAAGATGCACAACTGTCTCAGTGTCATCTATACTGTTAACAGGATTGGCACTTGACACAATCCCCACCTCCCAGCCCTGATCTGCCTAACCAGCTGAAGGATAAAAGGGAGGGGAAGTTCAATTATTTCTGGGAACAGAAAGGGTATCTTAAGCTCCAAGTCTTACTAAAATACCTGTTTCAGGTGTAACGAGTTGCAATGTTATCCAAGTGAGCCGAGTTCAGAAATGCTCAGAAGTCACAACCATACACAAAAGCTCCTCAACTGACAGGACAGTCCTTACATGAAAATTGCTTACTCACACTGCAGTATAGGAACCTCTTCTGTCTCATCTTCCCTCTTGTTCTCCCATACAGAATTTGCCCTTATCAGCAAGGAAATGGCAATTCTTGTTTAATTAATCATCTGAGATTTTTCAAACACAGGAACCAAGTAAAATAAATTAAGTTTATATATAATGAGCATTACATGGTGCTGGTGTTACACATTAATCCAAACATAGAATAAGCTTAGCTGGACCCCAGAAACACAACCAACACTGAAGCACATAATAAATAACTGAATGCATGAGGCAGGAACACTCTATCATTCCTTCTCTCTTTTTCGTGTATTGGAAAGGATGTGTCCTGCAGAGTAACTCACAATGCTAGATAGTGAGGTAAAATATTTTATTTAAAAACGTATCTCAAATTTTCTAAATGGAGCCACAGAGTTGGTTTTGGTTAAGGACACTAAAATAGGCCCTCTCTTAGTGTTCCTCTACAAATTCAAAAGCTTTTTTAGAATTACACTAGTATAGAGAATTCTGTGTTTGCAGATTAACTATACAACCTCCTTCAATATTTAGGCTTGGCTTTCCAAGGAGAAAGATCTTTGCAGAATCCAGGACAGTTTAACTGTTTTCCTACCTGGCACCCAAAAACCTTAATCTCACCTTTCCAAAGACATGAGACTTTTTTTCAGCTTAGATTGCAATCACCCATCTTATGTTTGTATTCCTGACACAGTACAGCATCTATACCAATTAAGACTGGTTTTCCAGAAGATTTGTTTGTTCACCTATTCAATTCAACAAGCAAATACTTTTTTACTTTTCTTGTTTTTTTTTAAGTATGTGTGTTCAAACTAATAACTTGTACCATTACTAAAATGAATCTATCAGCGTCAGTGAATATCAAGCATCTCAACTGTTTCACTGAAGTTACCCGCAGCATCCTTTGTACCATTCCCTTTGATAAATTATTCATCAACTTTAAGAGGAAAGAATTTTGAAAATGCTGAAGAAGCCTTCTGGTTTTGCAGTATAAATCCAACAAACTCAAAACACATTCTCCCCCCCCAAGTTTGTGTACACACATGTATTGTGTAAAGTCATGTAGACAAACTCCTTGTATATTTGAAATGCAATTTGGGTACAATAAGCCCAATTCTATGTAGGCCACGGTTTTAATTAAAGTAAAACTGCTTCTAGATACCATAATATTTCACACAACTGCTGTGGTTTGTTTGCTGGTTTTTATTGAAGTTGTTCTACAAGTGTAATGTTTGCTTGTTAGAAAGTAAAAATGAGAAAAGAGTTTTGTTTCTTCTCTTATTAGAGGACACATTTGAAATATAAATAGCTTTTTAGAGCAATGGCATTTTTAACTTATACAACAGAAGTCACTAACTGTAAATTTATGGTCTCAATAACTTCTTTTTAACCTTCTTCCGGAAGAAGGTCAGCTTTCCCTTGCTGGACTGCAGTAACTAAGCAAACACCCCTAGAAAACAGGCATAGGAACTTTTGGGCTTAATTATTCTCAGAGGATGTAAAAGTCTGCACATTCAGGATAATGGAGTGTCAAACTCACAACATTATCAAGCAATTGTCACATTCTGCTCTCCAGCAGTATAGTTTTTCAGAGGGCTGAAATGTGAGATAGAAACAAATAAGAAAAATTCAGGGGAAAACCAACCACACCCAACAGGGTTAATCAAAATCTGTGAACCTTAAGGCATTTCTCTACTTTCCTAACTTCATCCCAAAATGTGTCTCCCACACAAAAAGAAAATTATTTTATAATAAAAACCACGTCAAGAATTTGCAATTGAGAAGAAACTTGTGAGCAAATGTCACAATCAGACATTATCAGTATCTCAAAACCCATCCTAAACTATTTTCAAATGCATGAAGTAGCCCACAATTAAAACTCAGATCATGATTCCTAAATCGGCTGTATTAAAAGCTAACAGCAGAATTTCAGCTGATTCACATGCAAATTGTATCTCTTCTTACTCAACTGCGCTATAATGCAGGAATCTGCACATTTGGGGGGTGTTTTAAAACATTTCAAAACCAAATAATTACAGAGGCACACGTATATGCAATAACAGCAAGTGTGATGGCTTTTGTGATACTGATGAAGTAAACTACCACATGCATAAAAATGTTTTATTAATTTAAAAGATTACCGTTAACATAAGGAAGGTGAATGCAGTTATTCCTAGAATGAGGATTTCTTTATTCCCTTTGCTTTCTGTGTGCAACTTGCGGTAATATGGTCCTATGAGATAAGTCTTTATAACAAGACATAGAAGAAAAACAGCAGCCAGAGAAAACAGAATTTGGCCAATCAGTATCAATATTCTCAGAATTTGCTTGAAAATGCTGGAAGAGAAGAACAAACAAAAAGTTTCTTTCAAGTGCTCTCATACTTCCCAACCAGTTCCCCATAAATGAAAAGATCTAATTCCATAAATGTTCAAAACTGAGTAGCTACAGGAAGGCATTTAGATACATTAGCAAACAAGATTAAGAGCAAATCTGCAGAGTGCCCAGAAGCCTCTTTTACAGCCTAGAATTTACTTCCACGTTGACTCAAAAAGATTTTTGTTGACTGATCTCCAAGGTAAGCCATCAGGCACAATAATACTATTGCTTAGTCTTTGACAAAAACATGCCCAGAGGGAATAAAGTAAATGAAGAAATTCACTTATTTTTTTCAAATAACAAACTTTCCACTAAAATTTTAATTACCACACAGGACTAAAGCAGCTATAGCAAAGAGATTATTTTCATACAACTTTTCTGTTTCTACTTCACAACAAGTAGAACAGTAAAGGAAATCTCACCGAACAGAGTGCCTATTTTCCATGGAACTGACATTAACTGTAGTGCTCTCACATTCTTATTGGTAATCTACATAGTAATTGCAAGGGGTAGGGGGAAGAGCCATACAATAATTTCTTTTACCTGGAATATGTGCTCACTCCTGCTTGAATAAGTGTAGGCATGACAGCTATAAATAAACCAAGCTGCACATCCTGCATCACCAACATGCCAAGCAGTACGCTGCTGTAGTCAATATCTCCTGCACACCAGCAAAGTGGTCATGGAAACAGTCATCAGAAACTACGAATGCTTGCAAATGCTCAGAAATCTAGAAAAGGCTTAATCCAATGAAAGCCCAGTATAGCTCTTAATGGGCTGAAGGTCATTCAAAGCAGTCTAGGGATTTTTTTTTTTCCCACCAGTAGTTATATTAAAATTTATCTATAAAGACATATTAAAATACAAACTAAATATTCATATAATTTCTATTACACAGTAAAAACATAGACTTTGCTTAGCAGTTAAGCACTAGTTATGCATTTAGAAACTTCTCTACTGAGAGTAAACAGGCTTTGTTCTGAAGACACACGTACGAGCCAGCATGCGTAAAACATACGCTTTGAATTTTGGTATTAGAATGAATATTCTAGAGGGTGAGGAGTACTTTAACATAATTTGAATGAGGGAGATTTAAGTGGAAGAAAGCAGGATGTCAAAACTTTCAAAAGGAAACATTTAGAAGTATTTGAGAAGCTAGAAATATAGCCCTTGAAGGTACTTATTTGAAGAGCTGTTAGCTATGAAAGACCATCTGAACTGGTTTCTGTTTCCTGAAGAAGGATGTGAATTATTTCAATTAGCCTTCCTGCCCTGATGACAGGTAGCAGTGGGCTAATCTGGTAACCTCTTAAAGAGTTCAAGGATTCCGGACCCTCAGTAAAGTCAGTTTTTAATGGAGAGCACAGGTTGTACTACACAGTCTTTGCCCGAAGAGGACTGGCTATGTACAAATCAGGTACACTTCCTACCAAGAATACACACAACACTGGCCAGTGTTAAACAAGGACGACTGCTTGTAAACCAGGTTTGAGAAGTCACCCCAAGACACAGGCTTAACAGTGGGTTTTGTTTTGGTTTTTCAACTAGCTTCTCTTATAATATTACAAAGTCAGCTCATATCAAATTTTATTAGATACTACAGTAGTCCATATTGAAAGTCATATTTACCTTCTTTATCTCCTCGAACACTACCTGCAAGAAATCTGGACACCAGTGGCGTGCTTGACAAAGACAAACAAGTGGAAATGAAGACGCTCTGTGTTGGTCTAATTTGGAGCAAGTGCCCCCAGAGTAAACCAAAGGCAATCATCAGAACTGTCATGTAGCAGGGTCCTTGCAAAGATATTTTCCATACCTTGGGAAGAAAACAAGTTTTTATGACACTTTTCTCACTGCTAAGTTACAATGTTTTTCACTGCAAGGAAGCAGTTAAAGATGTGTGATTTGGGGCTGTAGTAGTGGGGCACAGAGCAATGGACTGTCAAACTATATCACCTAAAACTCCCAAGTTACTACATGGAACAGATACTCTATGCCAAAAGACTCCCTACCAGAAACCAGGTGAACTTCCCGAAGCTCACAGACAAATTAAGGGCCAAAGGTCCAGTATGGGTTGAAATACATTAAAATCATCAAATGGAAGACCAGTTATTTGATGTGATTCTAAGATGAGGAAAAATGGGTGTGCCAAAGGCAGTCACCAATACCAGTAACCCACTCCAAACTAGTGCACAAGCAATTCTGAAGCAGCAATTTACCTACTACAGTTTAGGCTTGAATTACTGATTTTTATCTTGGACTTCAGACGGACCAGAAATAGCAGATTAAGCTGAATGATCATAAATTGTAACATATTTCAATTAAAGCTTTTATAGTATCATGAACTCACAACCATCAGTTTAGGAACTCATCACACAGTGCAGTTCTTTGCATATAGTCTTTCACATATTTTGTAGCCGTATTTTCCACTATTAAAATTCTAGCTGGTTTATAACTTTTTCTTTTTAAATTAAGACCAAAAGAAACTTGTAGTTTTTGCTGAATTCTGAGGGCCACACCATTTAATATTCCAGATTGTGTTAACATAGTTGCTTAATCAGCTTATTAGCCAGTAGAATACGTATTATCAATCCAGTATGCAGTACTTAAACTTTCTGATTTCTTCATAACAGGAATGGCAAACATCACTGACACTCCAAAACAGCAACTGCACATTACTGCATGTTAAAATAAAGCAGAGATGGCTTGTCAAACTGTGAGAGATTTTTCTAGTAATCAAACTCTTTTACTAAAATAAGGAACAAATGTAGGGTTTTTTGAGACACTGAATAAATAATGCATTCTGTTCTTTCCGAAGTGCAGAAACAAATGTCACATTTGTCTTTTCAAAAATGTACAAAATTACACCAGTGTGTAAAAATCTAAAATATAACTAAACCCTGCAGTTTCAGTAATTAGCAATTAAATCCTTTAATACAGAGATATTATACAAAAATACCTTTCTTAATCTTTCAGGAGAAAACTCCAGACCAACTAGAAAGAGAGTGAAGAATACACCAAACTCTCCTAACGTCTCCACCTGTACAATAGACTTAGGAAAAAAAAAAATCAGTGCACAGCAGTCTACTTAGAATACAAAATCATAAGTACACTTCAAAACAAATTGATTCTCATTATGTTTCCACAGGTAGTTCACTTGCTGCTCATACGACATCAGAAGTTCCCATAGCACCTTTAGGGCACAATTATTTTTCCCATCACCTGGCTGATACTAGGTGAGAATTTGGTTGGAGAGTGCTGGTCACCCAACCTGCACATGTGCATTGACCTTGGTAAGTGTTGAGGAACACATCTGATCCAGGTAGCTTGGCTGGCAAGCTGCAGATTGAGATGAAGACTCAACTCTCAGTGGGAGCCTGCAACAAGTGTCAGTGAACTGCCAACCATTGGGATAACCAAGGCCACAAAGGTGAACGGACACTGAGTGGCCAGAAACTCTCATCAGTGGTCAGACTGGGAAGTTTCCTAGACAGTAAGCTTACTTGCTGGTTGAAAAAAAATAGGTTATGTTTTATGCATGTACTATTAAATCCCCAAGGCTTGCACTCCAGAAGCTACTTCTTGCTAGTTATTTTCTTGGTCTATTGGTATCATCTTTCTGCTAGACTGTGGTTGCTGTCCTGCTCTCCATCCTACAGGCTCCATATATCCATCTCTCAGATCAGCACAACTACCAGCCTTTGTGCTTCAGAGAGAAGGGTCCAACAGCAAGAAAAGTGGCTGTCTTCCTAATCACTACAGAAAAATGGGGATGCTTCTGGCTGGCAACTGGTGTACCCTCAAGGTTCAGTTCTCAGGCCAATTCTGTCATATATATATATATATATATATATAGGAGGAGTTGAATGCACGACTAGCAAGTCTGCTGGTGATACCAGACTGGGAGGTGCTTTTGACTCTTTTGAGGGACAAGATGCCTTGCAGAGGGATGTAGATACACTGGAGCATTAGGCAATGATTAATGGGAGGAAATTATTTAACAATTCAAAATGCTGGATTCTGATCCACCTAGGATGGGGTAATGCCAGGCACAAGTATGGATTAGGAGAGGAGTGGCTGAACAGAGCCCTGCAGAAAGGGATCTGGGTGTGCTGGTAGACAGCAGGCTCAGTGTGAGTCAGCAGAGAGCTCTGGCAGCCCCAAGGGCAAACCCCGCCCTGGGGTGCATCAAACAGAGCATCACCAGTCACACAAAATTATCCCGCTGTATTCAGTGATGGTGTGGCCTCACCTGGAGCACTGGGTCCCAGCATTTGAGAAGGATGTGAAGGTCCTTGAATGCGTCCAGAAGAGGACAAAGCTGGTGGAAGGGCTGGAAGGAATGTGCTGTGAGGAACAGCTAAGGGTTTGCCTAACTTGGAAAAACGCAGGATGAGGGGCAACCTCATCATTCTCCACAGCTTCCTGAGGAGGGGAAGTGAAGAGGGAGGTGCTGAGCTCTTCTCCCTGATATGCACTGACAGGATGCACAGTTCAAAGGTGCCCCAGGAAAGGTTCAGACTGGACATTAGGAAGCATTTCTTTACTGAGAGGGTGGTCAAACCCTGGAACAGGGTTCCTAAAGAGATGATTGATGCCCCAAACTTGTTGGACAATGCCCTTAACAATATGCTTTAACTTTTGGTCGGCCCGGAAGTGTTCAGGCAGTTGACTGAAATAGTCTATTCTATTTTAAAAACCTAGTATTTCTTTTCTATGTATTTACAGGCCAGAGTAAAAGAAAACAAGGTTTATCATCAATTACAAAAGTGGGGATGGAAACTATCTTTTCTGCCAGATTAGAATCTGCCTGCCTTCTCAGTTCCTCGGACATTCAACTTTTTTAGAAAATGCAAAAGAGACCAAACACAAGAGACCCAGTCAACATGAGTATTAGCCAGATGAATAATGTTTAATCACAGCTCCACAAGAAAAAGGCAACTCACTTCAACAGTCCTAAAGAAACTTTTCTATCTGTTCTGACCACATCACCTTCTTCAATGTAAGTCTCTGAAAAGTCATTGTTGGGTCTCTTTCTAATGCCAAGCTTACAAACTTGTTTCTCAGTCTAAGTGGTCAAACTTTCCAGACATTCTCAACTCAGAAATTATGTACAACACAGAGGTTGAGATTATTTAATCTCTTCCAATACAAGACTGACAAAATCCTACAATTTCTACTAATCCCTACTTAGTTTTGAGCCCAGCAGTCATTTTCAACAGAAGCCCACGTAAGAGCAGATGTTGCAAAGACAGTAAGTTCCAAGTGGTTTCATGGATATCAATGCAATAGACGCATGCAGCTAAAGCAGACATTACCGTACAGCCCCAACACGTGTTCTGTTTTGCCTGCTGGCTAAACAATCTGTTAATGCACACCAGAGCATTAATCAAAACACGTCCAGCCAACTACAGCTCACGGTGTTGCAGGAGCCAGTAATCAGGGTACACGTGATGGAGCTAAAAAGGTTCAAAAGACTTCAGGAATGTGGGCAGGGTACTGGGAAAGGAATAGGGGTCTAGGGTGGATAAAAGCACTACAGAGGTGCAAAACAACTCTCTAGAAAGCCAAGCTATGTTACTTGGGGAACTATTTGTTTTAAATGCTTCCTCCACTGTCAACACTGACTTTTTGCAAGGTTCTGTATATTTTATGTCATTTAAATAATTTGGCTCTAAATTGTGATGCTTTATTACTAAAGTCAAAAAGAAAGAAAGAAAAAAAAATCTGACATAAAACTTCCACAACACACAAACTTCAGTTTTCACTTTCAACAGTTGTCATAATTTTACAGGAGAAAAAAAGGTTGAAAACAAAACGATTCAAAGACATAAAATTTGAAGGCCTCCTCTTGCAAAGGTTCAGGTTTGGGGACATCTTTTTTTAAAATACATTTGAGGTTGGCAATATCATATTCTTTTAAAACTGCTTTTAAAGACTTCAACAAATTAAATCAGTCAAGAAGTAACTTGCACACTTACCTTGATACTATTTAGTCCTGAGGGTCCTAAGAGTACTCCACAGATGATATATCCAAACATGGTTGGCAATCCTATTGTTGTGCACAGCCAGCCACAAGGCAAAGACAACATTCCTATTGTCACAATATCCTAAACATGTAAGATTTACAAAGGCATTAATATAAAGGACACACAAATCTGGGATGAAATTGAAGACTATTATCTTTCAAAAGATAAACATCTCTGTAAAATTACATGTAGACTACTTCCTGTAAAAAGAAAACAAAACTCCTGTAAACTAACCTCAGTGCTGTTGCAGGTGTAAGCACGGCAGTGTTTCAGATGAAGCAGATGAGGTACTGACCTGAAGTAACTGGGGGACTTTTAATCAATTAATAAATATTTTAAATATATTATAGAAAGTAGGCAATTTCCTGAGTGGAATGACACCTTGCATTAAAACAAGATGGTGCAACAGAACTGTTTTGGGGTTTTATAATTAAATCAAAAATCCCAATCCAGCTATTCTATATGAAGTGCAAGTACAATCAAAACCCTACCACATCTATGTATTTTCCAGTATCCCTTTTTTCATCACAAGGCACAACCAGATACTGACAACATGCACGCAACATGCAACTGCTTATTAAGCAGTAGCTTTAAAACTTTGCAGTCTGAGAGAAGGGACAGTGCCCCAAAGGTGCAACAAGATAAACCGAATAAAACCAGAGCGGATTCACATGGCATCATGATCAGTCTTGTGAAGACAATCCTAAGAGCAGGGAACACCTGGCCAAATCACCATAGACAGGGGAGTCATGAATGCTGGGATAACTTCAGAGAGACAAATGCTGAAACTATACTCACTCCAACCAAGTAGTACTGACATGCAAACTAGGGGGACTAAATCCAAAAGTGAATGACAAGAATGTCTCTAAAATTATTACCTTTATGAAATGATGATCAGCACGAGGAATGGTTGAATCTCTGGGTTTAGTAAGGATATACTGATTGTTCTGGGAATCAATAAGCATACTAAGACCTAAGTCATCTTCTACTTCTCTTTTTGAAGCATTTCTTTTGGAGCTGGCTTCATCTTCTTCCACCCTTAAAACTGCTTCAAAGTTTACACCTCTTACCTTTAAGAAAAAGAAAACAAATAATCAAGCAAACAAAAAAAGCGGAGTCAATTAAGCATATAATAAAAAGGGAAAAAATATTAGCTGTGCTTGAAGTTTATATAGAACTTGTTGACACCAAGTAAAAATAGTGCAGGTTTCTTCTCTAAAAGTCTTTCAATCTCTTTATTAACTTGATGTCTTTAAAAGCAACATTTTATTACCTTGAACAAAACCACTTGGAGATTACAAAGTGATATTGAGTTCACAAAAATCTGAACCAAAGACTGCATTCCAAGTCAAGAAAAGGTCACTATCCTGTAAATTTGAAGGAGAGATTATAAGAACTGTTTCTACCTAGTTATTTTCAGGATTTCAGCAATTCTTGAACGCAGGTTATAGTGCAGATTTTTTGATTTTATTTTTACCTGCTACACTTCTCTATTTGGCTATATTTTAATAGAAGCTTGTGTCTCTTTATCAGAATATTGATTACTGTATTAAAGCTCCTCTATTCTAAAATTGCACTGTTTGAGTTTAAAAGAATGTTCCTTGCAATGATGGAGAAGTACGTAGTCCTCCAGCTTGCATTTCATGATTCCTTTTCTTTCATGGATGGAGCTAAAAGCAGAAAAGCAAGGAGATGCCCGGGAGAAGAAGGCCGCGCTGGCGTTCTGCCCGTTCCCAGGTGCCGCAGGAGAACGCCCGCCCCGGCTCCCGACAGGGCCGTTCTCCCCCGGCGGGACAGGAGAGGGCGCTCCCGCCGGCCCGGCCCGGCCCCCGCCAGGTGCGGCTCCCGCGGGGCACAGCCGCTCTCATCTGCCGAACACGGAATAAAAAAGATGTTTTCGCTTTCTCTCCATTCGAGCACTACCACTACTACTACTACTACAAAAAAAATCAACCCAAAACAACACACGGCTTGGCTCTCTGCCACAGAGAAACTGGTTTTGCCTCCTCAGCAGAACTCAAGAGCTATGCTCACCTCGGGAGTCAACCTGGAAATCAACAAAAACCTCCCAAGAGCAGAAGCCAAATAAACTGTAATCCATGTTTATGCAAACAGGGCCAATTTAGGGAGTCTGTCTGAGAATGACAAAATGGGACACTAGAATAAACTGATATATTCCTGGCTCCAGAAACACACAGCCTTACCTGAAGGATACCGTCCCATCATGCAACATAAAAACAAGGATCAGTGCAGATAGGCCAAGGCACAAAAAGCAGAGGAAGTCAGATGTGAAGAAAGTAACACCACAAACACATTTCAGGTCTTTCCTTTGAACAATATATCTTTTCCAGACCTTGTAAACCAACTGCAAGGATTCTTGTTCTTCCCCATAACTTTCTCAGGAAAATGAGGAAGTGGAGACAATGCTTAACATGGTAACTCCATATCCTGCCAAGTCCAACCATCACAGTCCCCATCACCACAGAGATGCCAGATCGCTCATGGGCTGTATCAGTGAGATGGACTACACTTGTCTCTTGTCAAAGTGTCAGCTGCAGGGAGGACTTTCAAATCAAAACCACAAAAATCACTAGCAAAAAGGAACAATTACTCCTGCTTGCTCTCGCTCTTTACCAATCACTAAAATCCTAACAACTATATAAGACAAAGAGAAACACATCGTGCAAACACCAACTATAAATAAATGCACTCCAATGAAATGACTGAGTCTAAAGCATCACTTACAGATTTGTTGTCATCAAAGGCATGCTCTTCTATTTCCTCTTCCAATCTATCAGCTGCCTTCCTGACATCTTCCAGAATTTCATCAAGCATCGACAGGCTTTTGTTTTGGTGCTGCATGTTCTTAAGGGCTTCAACCTGGTGTTTTTCTGCTGCTAAGAGTTCAACATATTCCATTTCTTCCTGTTGAATTTTACAACACACAGATAAAGCGTTGGCCAGGCCTCCGAGCAGAAAAACCATTTGACATAAATGTATGCTTCTTTTGACACAAAACATTTCATCAGTGGAATTGCAAAAGCAATATAGACTTTATGAAGACATTTAAAGATTGCTTTCTCTTGTGCCAATTTTCATTGGATAAGTGGGCAAGAAAAACAACAACCAAACAAAATATCCACCAATTGCCTTTTCTAATCCATTAAACAGTAGACTTGGCCCAAGGTTATGATCCAGAAAATACAAGGAAGGATTTACTTTGAGAAACTATAGGAAACATTCCAGAGCCAAGTAAAGTTTAGAACTTTGTGCTTTAGAAAGGAAGCATAATACCTCAAAAGCATAGCTATACTATCTACAAGAAACAAACAAATTAGATGTAAAACACAATGAATCTTAACTTTATAAGCCCTTTTATAAACATAGGAAGAGGTCTGTTTATGGTTTTCAAAAATTACAGTAACTGTGGAAACAAGGGGGAAAAAAAAGAGCTGAGAGATGAGCAGCCAGTCACTCTAGCCAAGCTTTCTGTTTATGTTTCCCAAAAAACACTTTTGCTCTCAGAATTAAAACATATGACTTTTCCCCGTATTTCAGTTTGGGCCTCTTATCAACTTCTGAAATTACTAGGTTTCAGAAGTAAAAAGAGAAAATATGCTAATATGGTTTGAGATGGTGTGAAAATACTTCAGTAAGTTCCCTGATAAAGTTATGATGTTTCATTTCTCTTTGGATGTTTCAGGTTCAAAAAGAGAACTAAAAAGCTCAATGTACTGATCACAACTGGGCCTAACACTGTACCTTTTACATAGTTACCATGACAGTAACCAAACAGAATACTTTGTGTATTGATAGAGAACAACTTGAGGCTTTTGGGGCAAAAATATTCTTTCCTTTACATGCCTCCATTCTTTTAAAGATTTTTGAGAGAAGAGCTATGAGTAAGGAAACATACACAAGGGCAGCACTCCTTCCTTTCAGTTAGATTCAGGATGCTGAGAATACTTGGATCAGAGAGACCCTTCTTCTGCTCTTTCAGAGAGCCAATATTATCAAAAAAGGAAAAAAAACAGGCAATAAAAAAGCAAGCAATCTATAGGTCTGACTCAATTCCCAGAAAACACAAGTGTCTATCTCCAGATGCCCTGTCCCTGCCACGCCCAGTTAGAAATCAGAGAACAGAGGTCTCCCGTACATTGTGTTTTATCTGCCTACCCTCCATAGATATCTTCAATAACCTGAGCTTATAAAATGGTCCTAAAACACCTATACTTAAATAACTGGAGTGTCCTCTCCTCCACACATTTGTGGAAGGACATTTGTCCCCTTGGAACCTGCAAGAACATGCACGTAATTTAATCAATTCCTTGATGCCAAGACAAGAATATGTTCATTACAACCAGTACCTGTAGCCAAACCCTTTTAAAATCCTGACAGTCGGATGAATGCCTCTGATTGTGATGAAACCACGGTACTGGTGTCTGTTGGTGTTTAGAATTATCATAGTTACACCATCATGGTGAAAGTTACCCAGATCCCAAAATAACTGGAGCTGGGAAGAATGTAACTATTAATGTGTTTGGCCCAATGTCAACTATTAGTTCTTATGCAACACATAAGTAGGAGACACAGTCACTCTCGTACAGCCTCAAGGAAAACCATTTCCTATCTGTTGCTCTCTGCTAGCAGACATTGCTCGAAAGATGTAACAGCCCTCATATGAGCTGCAGGTTCTCTGCTAATTCAGCAACAATTTACAACACAAGATGAAACTGATAATGGTTAGATTCATTCCCCTCAAAAACAGAAGAGGTTTTGGGTGCAAGGAGCCCATCTCAGTCCTTTCTGTCGGCCAGGACAAACAAGCTGAACAGAACTAGAGGCAAACTACATAAAAAAGAATTCTCTAATTTCAAAGAAGTTAACTTTCTCTGAATAGCAAGGTAGAAAAGTTTTGAAAAAATCAGAGGTTAGCTGCGAGTTCCTTCAATTAATGGAGACAAAGGTTTTTGTAGTCTATTAAAGTGGCATCTGTTTCCACCGACAGACTAGTGTGACAGCAGTAGACTGGGACACTCACAGGGAATGGTGTCAATAAAAAGCACAAGTTAATTCAAACAACCTGCCACATGCTAAGCAGAAATGCATCCCAGTACAAACTCTGTTCCGCAATTCAGGCTGGGATTAGGGACACCCGATCACAAGGTACAAACCAAGCAACCTCTTAAGCAAAGTAATACACATAAGGATTGTGCACTTCACAGGAACACCTAGAAACACATGAGAAAAATGAATTAAGATTAAGCAAGACTTTGGGGCAATGCTGATTCCAAATGCAGTGTTGCTGTTGCTCTCTACTATTTAATCAGAGATGAAAAAAGCACATTCAGAAGAGGTTGCATGTTTGCACTACTTGCAAGTTATTTTTTTCCACCCATGTCTGATTAGAAGGCATCCAAGAAATTAGAAGCTAATTAAAAAGTAGGTAAGATTTTGTTGCTTTTTCCTAAACTTCCAAATAGGAGTAAAAGAAGGCAGAAACCATCTTCGGTGCTTTCTTACTTCCCCTGCCTTGCACTGTGAATGATTCCACTACATCTTTTCACAGCAGCAGAACCAGCAAGAAATGCATCAGACATACATACATATCCCAGCACTAAGGACTTCCAAGCACTTCACCTCAACAGAAATAAAATAAAGGGAAGAGTCCAGCACCCTCTACAGTTATTTGTATTTTCCATTCGCTCACTGTTGAGAAAATAGATGTTCTCTGAGTATACCAACAAAATAATCATTACAGTAAAATGAAACTGGGACAAAATTGGACCTAATATGTGTCTTATGAAGTAAGAACAAGTCCAAAACAAATGTATTCCATGCAATTTTCATCTTTTTGGCATGCATTTTTTCCATATCCTTTGCTTCCCTTTATACAACAATTACAAAGTTAGAACCACAAATATTCTGTTTAAATAACCACGTGCAGGGCATAAGAAGGTGCAAAAGATTGCTCACTCAAGGAAATATTTTGATAATACAAAAAAAGCCTGCACAATCCACTTCTGCAAAAGTCACGTTTTGACAGGACACACCTCTAAAACACATCATTGTACACACAGGCCTCCTTCTAGGAGAAGCACCATTCTCAAATTCCAGGATAAAATACTTCATTATTTTACAGTAAAATTAACAAGAATTAGGTAAATGGGAAAGAAGGTTCTGGACAGCCTCACTGCTGCTGTTTTACAAACTCTGAGAAAGAAAAAAGGTGGAAAATCAAGTAAAGCTCATGACAATTTATATGACATATCTAAGCAGCAGAGGCTGCCACTACCATCAAGTATCAATACACAAGTCATATAAAGCAGTTCATTGGAATACACCTAGATCCAATTCACTCTTTATTCAAACTTGTTGTAATGCAGTCTTCATTTCCACTGCACAGAACCACCCCAGTCTGCCAAGTTTGCATCCTAATTTCTACTTCCACCAGCCTATCTTGGCACAATTCACTGGACACCTTTCCTGCACATAGTTTCTTTCCATCTTCACCTGTCAAGATCCGCACATCTCTTAGCACAAATGCCCTTCAGAGACTCTCGCAACTCAAATGCTAAATGCCAATTACACTTTTGTTCCTTCTCTTGGTCCCTTGTGCAGGGGCAGCCTCTTCTTTTGGAAGACAGAAAACAAAGGAAGTTCTCAATATATTCCTCCAGTGGTTGAGGGGTAGAGCAAGGAAAAAAACTATTTAAATGCCAAATAAATTAAATTACATTTTCTCTCAATGGAGACTTTCAATACACACTCTGAACACTACAAAGTCCAGAAGACGCTCACCCTAATGGGACATGGGAACTCAAATTCTCCATGAAGTACTTGTGTTCAACTGTTACTCATCTGTGTTTTTTCTTGGCAAAGTTGTCTCAGCTGGCTCTTTCTTGGAAGCACTGCTTTTCAAACCTGCACTTCTTAGGTTAGGAGTGCAATACTGAGTTTAAAAATCTAGTCACCTACTGTTTTGCATGTCCATTTTACCCATATCTATACAAACATGGAAACGAAAGGCAGCAAGTCATTCTGTTTTAACTGCGGACTTCAGTTGAGCAATTCTCATTTGAAATGGAAAAAACAGTTAGTATTTCACCATGTGATGGCATTATTTCCACTCAGCTAGTCCCCAGTAGCTTGGCTAGTGCAACTGTGTTATGTGCACTGATTCACTGTTCATATTCTTCTCCCTTTAACACAATATTTGCCATAGGTCCTATGATTATGCATAGCTTTGAGATAAGAAGTATGGACTGCTGATAAGTTTTAAGCTCTACACCAGAATTCCTTGTAAATTTACTAATGCGAACAAATACTTCATTCAAAATCCATTTTAAACAGGAAACATTGCAAGTTTTATGTAGGTACCCTTTTTTATTAAAACAGACTGAAACTGTGCCATAATAAAATTAAAATCACAAGTAGAATATGAATACTCTAGTAGCAAACATGGGGAAACCAACCTTAATTGCAGCTTCTCTCAGGGCCTCCAGTCTCTGTCTACTGCTCTCCTTCATATTTACAACATCTTTGTAATCGCCCTGTAGAGCTCTCTGGAGGCCATGGATTGCCTGAAAGACTGAGTTCTCACTTTCATTTAGCTCCTTTTGGAAAATTTCGAAGGTGTGCACCTGAAACAGTTTCTCTTCATCAGACAGTCCTGCATCCTTCTCAACTGCTCTTATGGCATTTTTTAGTTTGTTGAGAACAACGTTCTTTTGGCGAAGAAGACCAGACAGTTTTCTGCAGCTCTCCAACACCCACTGCTTCCTCTGAGTGATAACAGCTCCTTTCCCACGGTGCAGCTTTATTGCATGCTTCACTACATCTTCACGTTCTGCAGGGTTTGCTAACGGGCCACAAGGCAGCGAAACCAACGTCCACAGGGAAATCAATCCAGTCGCCTTCATTCTTCACTTTATATTGCTCTCGGGAGAAACTGATAATCCACAGCTGCTCAAAGCCTCCTGCTACATGGTTTCTGCATCTCCAGTATGCACACCAGGCTGCAAGGTAGAACCAATCAGTTATCAAACATGGTAACGTTGCGCCATTAGATCGAGTGTAGAAAATAAATCCCGGGCTGCCTCCCGCACAGCTATCTTTAACAGAACACATATGGTCTTCTTCACTCAGCACTTCTGAAAACCAAGAAGCGCTCCGAGGTTATTGATAGATTTTTTTTTTTTCCCCCCTTGACTATTTCCTAGATAACATCTTGTTTTAAAGCAGTGACTGGAAAGCTGAGTCACTTCACAGGGTACTCATCTGCACTTCTTACACGAAAGAAAAGCCTTTAAAAATATCAGGCTATGATGTCACGGCTGCATTTCAAGCCGGCACTAGAACTCATTATTCTTAGCTATCAGTAAACCTCCTGCCCCTTCTCAAACCTATCCTAAAACATTGTATCATAATCATTTGTGGTTTATAAAGTCTCAGAAGCATTAACAAACTCAACTACACACATTCAACAAAACAGAATTAAAAAAAAAAAAGCTTAACTGAATCAGATTACATTATAAATCATTATTGTGGAAGAAAGAACAGCAAAACTTCCTGGACTTCTGGGTGCTACTAGTTTGGATCAAAGACCTCCTTCCCCTGAAAGGCTGTGGGCCCTTGAGGTACTTTACTTCAAAACTTACTAGAGATCTTCAAGACTTTAAAGTAAATTATAAAAACACTAAATCAATTCATTCATAAGTTCATTTCCCAGCAACTACTTGAAGATCTATATTTAAACTGCTGTATTTAATTTTAACACCAAGCAGGATAGAATTTAAAAACTAATTTCCTTCCCTCAGAACCTAGAACAAAATACTGACATTATTGTAAAATAACAAAGTTACATTTTCTTTTTAAAAAATCCAAGCAAACATAAAACCCCTCAAAAAACCTCTCACACCACAAAGCTACACATAACAATATATAAAACTCTGTACATGGCGTTCTAAAAACACACATCACACACGACATGTTAAGAGATCATCAGTACAGCAGGTATTTCCCTAAAAATTTAGTTACAGTCTTGACCATTGAGCCAGCAGCCTTAATGAGGAACCAACACATGGACACAGTCATCTGGAAGCAGTCTGCCTAAGAGAGAATCTTCTTTTCCTACAATGCAGTAGCAGTCACAACCCCAGGTACCCAAGCCAGCCATCATCAATACACAGAATGACCTCTGAGCAGCCTGGTCTAGTGGAAGATGTCCCTGCCCATGGCAGAGGGGTTGGAGTCAGAGGGTCTTTAAGGCCCCTTCCAACCCAGGCCACTCAATGATTCCATGGGAAGGGAACGTGGCAAGCAGAGTCATGCAATACCATCATTTTTTAAATGCCCTCCAATCTCTGTTTCAGAGAGAAATGAGAAAATCTGCCTGTGGGTTGGTTTATGTCTTTTTTCAATGGACGAAATGCAAGCCAAAGTATTTAGTTACTAAGAGTTGACTGTGGGCTAGGGTTTAGCAACACAAAGAGCTAAAACATTTAAAATTAAGAACTGAAAGTGCAATCAAAGTAGCAAAAGCATATCACATCAGTCTAATGTCAATAAAATAATAAAGTACAAATATTTTGGAACGTTGATAAAACTGTGGGGCTTACTACTTTTAAGAAATCAGGAAAATAACAATCCCCACCACCTGGCAAAGTTGTAGAGTGAAATTTAAGGAAATATTTCCTCATATAAATACAAACTAATATTCTTCCTGTTTAGTAGGCTTGGGGCAGAGATTTTGCTAAATATGTATTACAACCTATTTCTGCAAGAAAGAGGGAGAATAAAACACCCAGTGTATATCCACGGTAAGTAAAAGACTCTACTGCACGTCTTACGTGGTACATCAAACCACATAACTAAATTTTGAGCAGAGATTTATACCAGCAAAGTTCACTCACTGTTGCGCTGCACAAACTTAGCACTGTGGTTCAGACATGAGACAGTTTTGTTTCAGTGCTTTTTACTTGGCTAGCAAAAACTGTTTAGAGGAGCTGACACCTGGGGCAGTGCTCAAAAGCTCTTAAGGGAATAAAGATCCCACAAACCAAAATAAATGATGTGATGCTGAGCAAAAAAAAAAAAAAAAAAAAAGGCAAAAAACCTAACACTCCTCTCCAGTCCCCACCGGTAAGTATCAAATCAGAGGGAACTACTGTCGCTTGGAGTCCTTATTTAAGCAGCGTTTGCTTCCTGCTGGATTACAGCTCATCTTCCCCCTTTTTGCTTCCTGAACACGACACTGTAGCACCATATTTCATCAAGCTGATAATACCGGAGCCTGCCTCCAGACCTCTCTTGCGGGTCCCTCCACATCTGCCGGTTCGCCTTCACTCGCCCCCTTTCCCAACCCCAGCTCCGCCCCAGGAGCCGCAGAGCAGCCGGGGCCGTGCCCGCCCGGCACCTCCGCCCCGGCGCGGTCCCACCTGAGTGCGACGGCAGCTCCCGGCGCCGCTCCCTGAGACAGGCCGGGCAGACGGCGGGGCACAAGGGGAGAACGGAAGGAGATAAGTGGAGCGCAGGGACGACCGGCCCGGCTCCCTCTCCCTCATGGCGGCGGAGGGACGGGGGAAAAGAGGCGGCCGCCCCGCCCAGCGCTCTCGGCAGCGACGCTCACCTGAGGGACGGAGGAATGCCCGCAGCGGCGGGGCGGGAAGGGCGGGATCGCAGGGCGGCGAGCACGGGGGCAAGGGGGCGGCGGCCGCTGGCGGAGGGCAC